>OX104064.1:127830839-127888652 GCA_944474145.2 Dicrocoelium dendriticum
TTTTTTTAACTCCAGGTAGCATCACTTACTGAATTCACGATCTACGTGATGCGCAACAGTCGATCCGCACCGAAGAAGCATGGTGAGAAATGCATGGCCAATCTTAACAGGCCATTGATTGACATCCATAAAATAGGTGGATGTGTGTATTATTATGCCAAAGTGTGGTCGCATTTCCAATTATTCAACTTTGTGCGCATCTTCTTCATCAGCATTAGAAACACTTCCGCTGCCTTCATGCTGTCAATGTCACTTTCTGTTGCTCGAATATCGACGTCTGCAGTGCTATTTTCATTTTCTTATTGAGGCGGTTTGTTCCAGTTTGGCAAAGAGATACTCCTGCCCTGTCCTTTTGTTCAGCGATCGTTCGCTGCACCAAGAGTGGTGAGAAAAAGGAAATGATAACAACGACTGGTTCACACCTTTTAGCACGGTTTCCATTGTGTCGAAGCCTCATCGCTCAGCTGGCAACCGGGTCCTAAAAGCAGTCAGGAAGTGGGATTCGTCGTACTAACTGTTGTAGTGGTTAGCACAAAGACCAATGATCTCTAACACAACCCTACTCAGGATATGGAGAGCAGTTTTGGGAGCATACAAATCTCAACCCAATCCATTTCATGAATGGTTCTTGTGGTCCAAATGATCGAGGTCTGTTTTAAAACAGTTGAGGGCCCCACACAGGTGCGTCTCGCTATCCAATCCCACTGCCTGTAATCTAAATCCGTTTCCGAAAGAGTGCAAATAAATCAGAACTCACGGGTACCGGTAGAAGCTTGTGACACAGGTACTGAAACATTTAGCTCGGTCTCTTTGCCTAGAAAATCGTGTAGCAGAATACTGGAACGGTTTACCCAAGACAGTAGTCGAGGAGAAATCAGTGTCGGAATGCAAGAAATGCTTAGACGCCCACCTCGTGGATTGCAGGTTTCGTGGCGCATCCCACTCGAGTAGGCCGCCGCGCAACCGAACTTTGTTTATGGGGTTCAGTAATAAATAACGTTATACCGCGTGAAGCTCAGCTAATATATCGACAGAGAAACACAGACGTACTTCTTCCAGTTCCCCGTCTTCTGTGTTCGGTACAGAGATGTCTTATTTTCTTGTATGCGGTTGATGAGGAGTTACATTTGGACAACGGTAGGCAAAAAGGTACTGTTTCCTTTACTACTGTGACTAAAGTTGGCGAGCATTGATTCACTTAAACATGGGACGATAAAGTAGACGGTTATCAACTAACAATTGCCCGAAAACTTACATATACGTGTTGTCCAGAAAGATGAGTGCAGCCCTATTCAGTTTATTGATAGGAAAAGCAAAGTTAATTATAGGGGTCAGATCCCGGTTTTACCTGGTCAGCTTAGTAAGTAAAAGAGGAAACAGATGCTTTGTTTTCGATCAGTAGTTCATGATGAATTTAGCAAAAGATCTTTAATATCGCGTTTAACCTGAGGACGCTCGTCTCCATAAATGGAGGAAATACTAGGGACTGAACGAATTGCTCCTTTTCCTAAGTTTTGATTGTGAAGCTGATGAGTACCTCAGAAAAAGTTAATGGGAATTGAAGATGAATAGACAGATTTGAACTATCTATTATGGGTCAATTCCTTCTTAGTGGTGACCACTATGATGACATCTAAACAACACGGTAATGGGTAGTAAAATGATGTCAGGGTCAAGTACTGGGTCACCGGCTAATGACTAGTAAAAACGTGGACATCTGCTAGCAGCACAAGTGAAGTAACAACCGAAAAGATCAGAAGTATTACATATCACTGACGACAGCAACAAAACCGTAGTTGTGAGTAAATGATCCTTGTAATCCCAATAGTGATGTGACGAATAAGAAAAGAAACGTAGCCAGGATACGGTGGGAATTGGTCTCTGATCATGAAATTCGGCAGCGTGGGGGAACCATCTTATTTAATTTGTTCTGGTAATTGTTGTGTTGAAATTCAGATACTCATTCAAGAGCTTCAATGAATCAAGGGCAATGCTGGTCTTCAGCTAAGTAAATATTTACACTTCAGGAATATGAATCAATATCAGCAATAACTCCAGGGTAAAGAATTCTTTTCGGCCAAATCTCATAGAACCCAAACGTTTACATAGCACTGCTTGTGAGGAAAGCGACAGCTCGGGCTGGGATTGATTTCTGGGCTGTCTGAACGATCAAAATCCATAACCTGAAACAGGGATATAAATGGACAAACCAAGTGAACTAAATAAACATGCATACGCACAACTCAGTAGTCCGAAGTAATTAATTAGGTAAGATAACAACCAAATAACTAAGTAGGAGTGTTAGTTGGTCAAGGTAGTAGGATGGGCCGTGTGAATCGTTTTTGTACACATAGTTCAGGCTTCAGATGGTGAATGTAGATAGACTGGGTGATGGATAAGAGCTGTGTTGCGGAATCCTTGAGAGAAGGGTTCAGATAGTGAGTAGATGACTTTAAGTCATTCTCGGAACCTTTATGGCAGCGATATATATTTAACCTTTCCAGTGTCATACTAACCCAGACGCAACTGAACGTGTTATCACTGGGTCCAAAGTTTTGCCTTCCATGTAAGAAAATAGATCAGGCGGATTTAGACATGCAGTTTGAAAGCCTAATTGCTCAGATTAAAGACCTGTTTCCAACCTCATCAAGTGATGTTGAGAATTAAAAATCCCGTCTAGTTCATAGTTGTCACGAATACGTTAAAACGAAACCAGCTAGTAATAGTAGTATCCTTAGAGAACAAATTCCGTCACTTAAAAGCTACGGTTAAACAATGAATTGATAATCTCTAAGCGAAACAAGGGTTCCGGCATAGTGCTAATTCATAAGGTGGATTATATCCGTAAAATGTAGCACATCCTCAGTGACAAGCGTAAATTCCAGAGGCACATGTCAGGAAGAGACAACACAGGGAAATGAGAGAAACAGCTGCCCGGCTGCCTCTGGAGAATGGTGCAAGCCAAACTCATCACGAAGACGGAATTCAGAAATCTGAAGCCTTCAGGTGGACACCTACCAAGATTATATGGCCTCCCTAAGGTTCCCAAGGAAGGAGCCTCAATGTGCCCAATATTGGACATGGTGGGTTCTGCCCAACATTTGTTGTCCCAATGGATGGTGACGAAGCTGCGTGAGAGACTCGTACGAATTAATTGGGAGGATATCCGAAATCGACCTTGATAACAAAAGAATGATGTCTTTCCATGCCCAGTCACTGTTCCCAAACATACCATTGCTCGAAACCGTGGATTACATATGCGAACTCTCTCGGCAATTGCCCATATACGCAACTTTCCGGGATACTTTGATAAAGGAGGTACTAGTTCGTTGCTGTTTGAATGTTCAGTTCAGCTTCAATGGTGAAATGTACCGTCAGACTGACGGAGAGGCCATGGGATCTCTTTTGGGACTGCTGCTGACTGATATTTTCATGGCGAAATTGGAACATGGCCCATTACAAAGCTCATCGGTGGAACCGTAATGTACGTGCGGTACGCTGACGACACCTTCGTACTTTGCAAATCCGGAAAGCATGCGGAACAGTTGCTGAAAGGTTTCAATGACGCAAACAAGAATCTCCACTTCACCTGTGAACACGAATTCGGAAACCGGTTGCCTTTCCTGGATGTAGAAGTTATCCGTAACTCGGACGGATCAGGAAGCAAAAAGGTACACAGAAAGCAAACATGGGCTGGGCAGTACATTAACTTCCACAGCGCAGGTTCGCTACAGCATAAGAGGAGTTTAATCAAATCTCTGGCCTCCATAGCGCGCAGTATTTGTACACCGGATTTCGTCAACAAAAACTACACAGAATCATCGACGCCCTCAGGGAAAATGGTTATCCTGCTAAATTTATCATGAATCATTTGAAGGAACTCAGTCGGAAACCCCCTAGGAGCATTGTTCCTAAGGAAGAGCTTTTTATACGTATACCATATAAGGGCGATTCTGCAGATGATGTTATCCCGACGCCTAAAAATGCTGTTGGATAAACTTATTTCCCGGCTCGCCTGTGAATTGGTTATCACGACAAAACGTTGTTTACAACACCGTTGAAAGATAGACCGCCGTCGTTGACTACTCCAAAGATCGTTTATCAGTACGCAGGCGCCTGTGTGCACGATACTTGGGTCGCACTACGAGGCGCCTATCTCCGAGGATCCGTGAGCACATCCCGGCATGGTTTTACACAGGCGAAATGAGGTCCTCAGACAGCTCGATCATGCCGCACCTCCTTGAATGTAGTCATAGAGCTTCCAAGAATGACTTCAGAGTCATCTACTCACTACCTGAACACTTCTCTCAAGAATTCGCCTACGTCAAAAGGCGTGGTAATGTTGGCTCTTCTATCCCAGTTATTAGGCAGCGATGGCGCTACGGCCAACATTAATCACGAAGAAGCATGTCTACGCAGTGCGCAGTATGCCGGGACTTTTGTTCGGGATAAGCAGTTGCCGCATGTTGACTTAAGGATGAGAGTCTCACAGGACTGTTGTTTGCGCTCGTCTCAATTTCGGAGGCACAAGTTCTCCATCTTCTTCAGGGGCTAAATCCTGCTAAATCCGCTGGGATGGATGATATTCACCCAAAGGTTTTGTACAAACTTGCAAGCCAGCTATGTGGCCCAGCGACGCGTACTGTTCAGTTGTCGCTTCGCAGCTGCTCCTTTCCTAAGGACTGGAAGAATGCCATTGTCTGTCCAATTTGTAAAAAGGGCGATGGACATGTGTCTGCCAATTATAGACCGATGAGTTTGATAAGCGCTGGTCAAGGTATTGGAGAAGTAGGTCAAGGATATGCTTGAAAACCACCTGGGGGAGTTTGGTCTGCTCAGTCCACTTCAACAGGGCTTTTGAAAGGGTCACTCCTGCATGACTAATTTGCTAGTTGCGTGCGAACGTTGGGCGGAGACTTTGGATCTGGGTCATGCAGTAGATGTACTATTTATTGACTTATCCAAGGCGTTCGACACTGTGTCATATTCTCTCCTCTCCTTGAAGTTTCGGTCCTATGGAAGATCAGGGCGTGCACTACAATGGATCACCACGTATCTCGAAGGGAGAGAGATGTGTGTTCGTGTGCGGTCTAGTCTGTTTTTCCATCAGTCAGTTCTCAGTGAAGTCCCTCAGGTGCTTGCCCGTAGTTATTTTCTTGGTATGTCAATGAGCTGCCCGAACTGCTGGGGTTACCATTTCTCATGTTTTCAGATGACCTAAAGTTTTGGTACACTGTGTCCGACCTCGATGGACCCCACACTCTGCAACGGGACCTCGATAAACTTTGGGCCTGGGCTGCTCTGTGGCAGTTGCCCATAAAGTATGAAAAATGTTCCATCTTATGATTAGGGTCAAATGGCCCCCAAACGCGTTATCTGCTTGGGGGTAATGAACTTCACCGTGTTTCCAAGCTGGAAGACCTAGGGGTCACGTCGTCTTCAGAGATTAAATCTAGTGAGAACTTGAGGAAAGCTACATGCAAGGGTTTCAGAATGTTGTGGATGATCCGCAGGAGAATTCGGGAACAACACGGGCGGTATGTTTGTTAGGCTATTCTCAGCCTTTGTCAGGCCACACCTGGAATACTGCATTCAGGCTTGTCCACCTTGTTTAATCAGGAACAGAAGTATTTAGAGTTTGAACCAAAATGATTGATGGACTACGGATCCCTTTCTTACCCAGAAAGGCGAGTTGAGCTGGGAATGTTCTCAATGCATTATGGTCGCCATCGAGACGATCTTGACCTCCCGCGTACTTACCAGTAACATCGGACCTGATTTACCTGGGCTTTTCAAACCGGCTGGGCTTCCATCTCTCCGAGGTCACTCGATGAAGCTACACAAATGTCGATCGGATGGAGTCCAGGCGCACTTTCGTTTATCACGCACAGTGGTGGGTTGCTGGAATGCACTGCCCGAGAACGTTGTATTGGCACCAAAGGTGAAAGAGTTCGAACACCGACGACGCTCTTGGCCTTCAATTCTTAACATGTCTCTTCACATCTTAGCTTATTCGCCTTATTGAATTATTAGCTCTATTACGTTTTGCTTTTGGAGCTCTTATTACTTTCGTACTTCTGTTTCGTATTTCCCGCGACGGGTGCGGCTGGGACTGCCAATGCAGGTCGCGTGGGTATCAATTGGTTGACCGTGGTGTGATTCGCGCGCGCTGATCTGACTCTTCTGGATTCCAGTTATCGCGGACGAATAATGCCCTGGATCGACGACGCGCCACGGAAGGAACATTCACGGGGATTTATCCTACTATTCCAGTCCCACTTAGACTTCCGCGAACAGCACATATCCATCGCCGAGACTATCTACATTCACCATCTGAAGCCTGAACTATGTGTACAAAAACGATTCACACAGCCCATACTACTACCTTGACCAACTAACACTCCTACTTAGTTATTTGGTTGTTATCTTACCTAATTAATTACTTCGGACTACTGAGTTGTGCGTATGTATGTTTATTTAGTTCACTTGGTTTGTCCAATTATATCCCTGTTTCAGGTTATGGATTTTGATCGTTCAGACAGCCCAGAAATCAATCCCAGCCCGAGTTGTCGCTTTCCCCACAAGCAGTGCTATGTAAACGTTTGGGTCTGATGAGAGTTTACAGAAAAGAACTCTTTACCCTGAAGTGATTTCTAAAACTGTTGTGTTGCCGTTGTACGGATCTACAGAATTGTCACGTGATGGTGACCCCTGAATGCTGGCCTACTGCGTGAGGCAAAATGGCCGGTGTCTTTAGATTTTGTTGACTGCAGTCGCAATGCACTTTCTCGCTAACTTCGGTCACCAAATTCAACAGCGTAATGGATGAAATATTGATAAAATCAGCTTTTAACGCGGTGCAGTTGGCATTAATCGATCTGCCGCACCGTGTGACTGTTCGTCGGAAATATTAATAGTTCCTACAGGATAATCGCGAATGCACGGAATGATCGAATCACATGACTGTCTGCTGTTTTATTCGTTGACAGAGACAACGTTAGACGCAAGCTGCTTAGTACGGCGCTTGCAACGCTGAGATTTACGTACAACGGTTGCCTGACCCATCGATGATCTACACCAGCCGACACGCAAATTGACCAATCAGAGGTGACTCTCATGTCCAACACCGTTGGCCGACCACTGTCATGGCACTGGGGTTGTGTATTTCTCGCGGAATTGATAACATACACATTTGGTTCGAAGTGACTTGCCAAGTCCACTAGCTGTTCTAACGATGTGTATCAAAAGCAAACCAGAAGCACCGGAAACGAGTCAAGTTGCATTTATGCGGAACTATCTGATGAAGACAGTCCATGAATTCCGTAAGTTTACTAGGGCGCATATTGCCTTTTATTTAATTCACTGAGTACGAAATAATGTCACACCAGATGTTCATTACCTTGCAAGTTCACAACACGGAGGGGCAAGTGGTAATTATGGTATTGACGCTCTGAATAGGGCGTCTCAAGTTGTTATTTCAGTAGTAGGCATATACTTCCATATGTCCTTAATGGTGACCGACCATAGGTCATTAACTATATCTTTTGTCCACTGCTCTGGTTCTGATCAACTTGGAATTGGCGAGCTCAAAATTCTACGATTGTCAAACCAGACAATTAGGATAACTGAGTTTGCTTACTACATTATTTCTACAGCGATTGCTTGCCGGTTGGTTGACCATTGTCCAAACCTACTCCATCGGTACAAATAGTTTCATGCTCTGTAGCACTTGGTCCTCTGACAGGTGTACGAACTTGCGCTATGAATTTGCGATCCAAGTGATGATCTACAGTGTTTTCCTCCGACAAGACGAGACAAGGACATGCTGTGCAAGTTCCGCCGCCGTTAGTAGAAGTGTTGATAAACACCGCACAAATATCGAAGGGCCACACGAGGATGAGTTCGAACAGGTCGACATTGCCAGCAACGCGATCAGTGAGGCAGAGTGTCTTTGATCACGTGGGTCAAATTGTGGACCACCAAGTCATTAGCCACTGATAAGTGGTGAGCGCTGAACAGAAAGCCAGGGCGAAGCGCAACTTCATCCAGCGTATGTGAGGCTAAGGACTAGTTGTTTACTTCCAAGCGAAGAAAGGTAACCTTGGGTAAAGTGATACGATATAAGGGATCAAGTAAATATTGTTCGTCAAGGTTTAGGGGGCATTTTGCATCACTGCCGGACAAACACGCACTGGTTCAATGAACCATGCATGCCGAGACTTCTGTATCATCGCGCAATGTTATGTGGTTAAACGTGTCGTTCATTTGTCTTAGGATACTGCAATGGTATAAGAAATATCATGTCTTCCACCGACCGAAGAAGACGGAGTCAAATAGAACAAGGCCTTTTTCCGTCCCAAATCTACTCTGTGCACATGGATAACTATCCCACTGATCAGACTTTGCTTGGAATCAGATAGGGAGAGGTCAGTATTCTCACTGACTTTCGCATCGGGCGGTGTAAAAGAACCCGTAGAAGTAAAGCAGCTGCACAACAAACAGAAGAGTAATCAAGTTGCAGAAATGAAACCAGTCACTATTCCGCGCCAATTCGGTTGAAATTCTTCCCCACGAACACATTCGAATACATTGTACATCAAACCCCACTCTTAGCAGACAGTGATAAAAGTATTGCGTGTTTTGCATTTGCACTGGCGTCATATAGTGCAGGACTTCTCAAAGGTTAGTGTGATAGTATCTTATGCTGTGCCGGTTACAGGGCACTAGAAACTATTCAATCACGGAGTACAGCGCATTCGAAGCCACCGCCGGAAAGTTACCCGGTATGTAGACCCACCAAAACACCCACTTGGGTCAACGTACCACTGTGTTGATAGTGGACACTTAAGTGACCCGCTTACAGAATGGCCGGAAGTTCGCATCACGATTTCGTTTATGATTCGCATTATCTGATCCTGACTGTGTCCCGGACGGTGAACACGCTTCGCATGACCTCGTGCCCGATTCAAGTCACTCGCGAATGAGGCGCCGATTTGGCAGTCAATAAGGTCATCGTATGTGACCTGAAGAAGGGTTTTCCGGGTCTCAGAGCAAGACGCTACTTTGATAATCGCAACTGTTGCATTTGTACTTGGGAAGCACGCAAAACATGAACCAAATTAATGGCTAAGATTTTATGGCCAGTTTCTTGCTTGTCAGATGAACGCTAATAATTAGATGTGCATTGCTTATGTATTGTTGTCGAATAGCAACCGGCATTCTGTTCACACTAACAGTTGTTGGTGCGACCCTCGCGAAGTAGGCGCAATTAGTCTGGCTAGCTGGTCGAATAATCTTCCTCCACTTTGTTGCGGTTAACAAGATGCAATGCTAAGGTATTACACACATCTATCCCATAACCATTGAAAACTTCGTGTCCCCCGCTAAATGATTTTCTTTACAGAGGTGAAGACAGCCGTGAAGGTTATGCAGCAACGATGAAATGGTCCATAACGGACAAAATACAAATATTTGACAAATCTAGTAGGGGGCAAAGTATAAAAGGAGAACGCAGTCTTGATAAAAGACGACGCAACTTACTTGACAAGGGTTTTTAGAGGTGCAGATGTGAGCATTCTTTTCGAGATTTTTTAGGGCAGTCTGATATATTTCCCTGTTTCTTCTGCAATAACCTCGTTAGCTGATGATCACAGACTGTATCGCATAGTGTAAATACGCCGGTGTACAGTCTAGCCGTTTTTGAGTAGGGATAAGTTGGGGTATTAATTACCTGAATGGGAGGGAGTTCTAGGTATGCGACACTCGGAGAGAGCAAATTCTTCGTCGACATTCTAGTCAGCTTTGCTACGAGGCCAGCTGAAACTGATGGCCCTTATAAATGTGTTCTGGCTGAGTTTCCAAAGATGGTGATAAGTGCGGTTAGGGTTATATAGGATCTGATCCACCATTATGGTATCTCCTGGTAGACGCTAATAACGTCCGCTCTGCACTCAGAACTTTCAGCCTGATTGGATAGGGAACGTAGAAAAAAGCTTTGCCGTTCCACGTCGCCCTTCTTTTTGCAGTCGCAAACTCAGTGTGGAAGTGTTTCTGCCAGGGCTGCCAACTTTGGGTGGATTATTCCACGTGCGGTCTAACGTACGCGCTAAATATTTGCAGAAAGATTGAGGCACCGAACTTACCGAACACCCTATGAAGAAGGCTGAAGTGCTTAGTTGCTTTCTTTGCTGTCTATTCACTCTGCTTCAACCTACAGTGTTCATCTTGAACGAACGCGTCGACATCGCACTAGTGGGAAGTGCGCTCTAGAATGTGTGGCCCTATCCGGTAGTTGTGAGTGCTGCGAGGTCGTATGCTCAGAACGTCGCACTTGACAGCGTTGAGCTGGAGCATATTCTTGGAGAACTACGTGTAGGCTTTATCCAGAGGAATTTTTTGGCCTGCGTAGGGCAACAACTGACGGAGGATAATACCATCGTCAACAAAGCTGAAGGGGCTGTAAGGAACAACACCGAAAGACCTCCATTTAGGATACGGTCCTTGTGATCGGAATGCCCGAAGGATACTGTAAAATGAGTGCAAATCTCAATAGAGTTTGCGTGTTGCAAAACAACCATATGTCAGGTACTCCAACTCTATGAAACTGGAACTGAAGTCGTATGGTAAAACAGATGGATAAAAGGGCGGTAATTACGAATTTGAAAAGGTCTATGGGTTGTTCTCTTTATCCTAACCGCTCGTTTACGGATTCCAAGTGTTATGTGTAGCACCACTTCTAATCAGTTTTGTCTCATCTTTGAGATAATCCCAACTGCGACTTTTACCTAAAAGCAACCAGGGAGTAGTACGAACTTACGCCTGTTGTCCTCACGACGGTCGGCAATCTGTAGAGTGAAGGTACACCATGAAAGACGGGTTGCGTACCAAGTGACAATTCGGTGTTTGTTTCACATGCCGAATGTTTTAGATGATATGTCCATGGGATTACATGAATTCGGTGGCTGCAGTGATCATGTTCGGTGAGCCACCGAACATTGTGAATAGACCAGACTGCAGTGAAAAATGGTCATTGAAACTCGACAACCGAACTAGCTTAAATTCTGACAATAAAGTAACACATGTTAACGGCAGAAATGTTTGCAGTATTAAGTGACACGAAGCACTTAACTTGCACCTGAAGTAAAATAACACTTAAGCGAACTCATGGAGTTAAGACAAGTCAACACTTGGCTTTACGTCCCAACGGCTGACGCATATCCAGTCGCAACACACACACCCACACCTTCAGTAATACGTGATAACTTACTACTTGCGATGGCAAAGGTTATTCATAAATGGCATAGACTGGAATAGAAGCACAATGTAACCGCGAGTGACTTCTGTTCGCGCAGCGAATGCGCTAGATGTGGGAAGACAAGCACACAGTACCAGCACGGGTGCCGACATAAATAGACTTGCACTTCTGTCCAGACGATGAAGTTGATGCACAGCCAGATAATGCGTCGCAGTGACTGATTTCAGTGCACATTCTTAAGCCAAATTTTCCGTGAAAACTGATATGAGTAGACACAATGGCAACAACAAAGGTTGACTTCGGAAGGTTGCAACTTGGACGTAGTCACACTGATCCAACTAATTACTGGTCGATAACACTTTCCCCTGTGTTTTCCAAGGTTATGGAGTCTATCATCGCTGAGGCACTCATGCAGTACCTGGAAAATCACAAGATAATAGCACCATCATAACGTGCCTTCCGACAAAAGCGCTCATGCCCTACGAACTTGCTAATTGTACGTAATAGCTGAACTGAAGCAATTGATGGTGGAGCAGGAGTTAATGTCATTTACCTAGACTTCTCAAAAGCGTTTGATCATTTAGGCCACCACGTTCTCTTCCATAAACTTCAGTTCTATGGCGTTGTTGACCCAATGCTGCGTTGGATAGGCAATTTCCTGTAGGAAAGTCGGTTGGAGGTGAGATTACGATAATCCCTGTCTGAGGCAATTGAGATGCAGTGCTGTGTACGGCAAGGCCCGGTACTCGGGCCCTGTCTACTCTTGATTTTCGTAAACGATATGGCGATGGAAATTACTTCCGATATCCTATTCTTCACGAATGATATCAAAGTTACGGCGTGCGATCAAAGAACTGAACGACCACGAAAAGCTCCAGAGTGACCTCAACATGGTTTCAAACTGGTAAGTTCTGAACATCCTACCGTTCAAGGTGGAAAAATATCACCCTGTTCAATTGCGCTATAGTCATAACTACGTATATAGTCTTGGATCACATGCATTGCAAACAGCTTCCTTGGTGTGCTCGCTCATAGGGATCTTAAGTGTTCAAAGCAGTCAGAGGCAGCTGCGAAGAGAACCAACCAGGAGGTCGGCTTGCTGCGGAGAGCATTTGGAAGAATCATCCCATCGATCTTCCTCATGATGCACAGTTCTAACGTGCGCCCTCACTTTGAACACATCATCCAATCTTGGTAACCTTGGTTAAAGCGCGACTTAGAACTGCTAGAGAAACCATAACGCAGGGCCTACGACATCTGTCCTGCCATCAAAGGCTGAAGTCACTGGGTGTTTTCAGTGGCCACTACCGAAGTCTGCGCGGCAATCTCATATTAGTCTACCAAATATTGTGTGATCCTAATCACGTATGCCGTCACTTACTAAGACTCAGCCATAACACCAATCTCAGAGGTAACCCTCTGAAATTGTGTGAACAGTATAGCCGCTTGGAATGTCAGCGGAATTATCTTTCTCTTCGGGTTTAACAACCCTGGAATTCTCTCCCAAACTTCTTTGTTTCCTCCTCCACATTGGAAACTTACAAAAAATACTATTGGCTCTTGCCCTTCGCTTCCATCACCTTTTTGCCTAAACTGTATTACTTTAGAATATATTAATTATTCCTTCAAACTGGATTAACCTGTTACATAAACCTGAAGAGGTGGTACGGAGTTGAGTGTTCTCGTTTTTACTTTTCTCACAGAGTACATCAACTATAACTGTCCTCATGTTGCCTTGTCGTTCCCATGCAATTCCCACTTACACTACTACTATTCAGCAGTGTATCTGCTAGATAAACACTCAAACAGACAACTCACATATCTTTTGCTATTGCAATTTAACGCCCACCATCCTGTGGGACTTGTCAAGCAACTGCTTTTTTATCTGGCATAAATCATTGTTCATTGTTAATTTGCTTAGTGGCCCGTCCAGTAACCCAAACTTCCTGCCTATCCGTCCGGAAAATGTTATAGAGAATCAGTATGCCAGTGATACATCGAGGCAGTAAATAAAGAGGAACAGAGGAAGATGGCAGATGAGAAATGTAAAAACAAGGTTTCCTAACTTTGGAATCCTTTGTTCACATCATGTGACCAATAAAAGTATGATGTGCGTTGGTAAAACTGATCTCAACCTACCATACACGTTTAGAAAGCGTTAGAAATTCTTAAGCTAACCGTCGACTTACTTCAATAGCCAGAGAAAGGACAAGCTAAGATGGTTGTAGTAAATCCCTTAAAATAAGCCGCGCGTTCGTGAGTCGTTACGCTTCCTTGAATTCCGTTACTGTGCGGTGTCTTCATTGCGCCCCTAATGACCAGCGATTAGAGCTATATCTACACAGTACACAAGTCACGAAGCTAAATTTGAACAAGAAAAAAGTGTTCGTCCAATATAATAACCGCGATTTTTATGACTTTCAAGCGTACGCACCATGCACCTAGATACCGCTTAAAAATCCCTGTCCTTTAATGTGGATATATACATCTTATCCAACTTATCCTCATGCAGCCGCTCCCAACGAATTTGCTACCTGTCCCATCGGTGTTCTGCTTCTTCTTACTACACTACTCGGCTCCGGAGCCACAAGAGGCAAGACGGGATTCCAAATAGCTCAATCACTGCAGTTAAAATCACCTCGAACTGAAAGCGGGTTGAGTTTGGTGATTGGAGAGTCGAAAAGCCTGTATCGGGAGTTGGTGGACGAACTCACTTCTCAGGAGACATTTATTGGCCAGCGCCGAGTCAGTGTCATCAGTACATCAACTGCCGCCTTCCTACAAGAAGGTTTCGGTCTGGAACCAAATTTTGTATGGAGCATACAGAACGAGTTTCGGGCGCATATGAAGCAGGTTTGCTATTCACTCCAAGCTTTAGGCATAAGCATAACCATTAACCCATTATATTTGAAATATCTGTAAGTGGAAAGCATTTGGCAGTTTTGTTGAACTTTATAACTAACGCGTCAAGCAGACATATTTCATTAAAATGTTCGACGTTTGCTTTCTTCCGCGCTTTTATTTTGAAGGCAATAACAAAGCGAAACGTTTTAACTATGTTGTCCTTCTCCAGAGTTTCGTGCTACCGACTAAAGTTAAATTTGCACCTTGTTACTATTTCGCAATCCTGATGGTAAACGCTTCCAACGCACTTCCGCTAACTTGGGAAGCAAACTGTCTATAGTGATAACCAACCTTCTAAGATTAACCAACTCAAACCATAGGAACACCTCGGTGGTGCCTATCCAACATAACCCAATTCTACTGAATGAAAGCCGTTCCGGGTCCTTTATGACCCTACGAGAATGTTTGGACTAGTTCAGTATTCCAATGTGTCCAAAAAGCATCAGATCCTGTTAAACAAACCTGTCGGCGGACATTAGGAATTGCTCCAACCATGCGGTCCCGAAATCACACCACCGAACCATTTTGGGAGTTTGCCACTAATTTCTCAAGAGCAGAATATGTTACTGAATGTTTGGTATCTGGTTTAGTTTCCAGGTTCACTGCTCCTTACATCTTTATAACTCCAGTCCTGACTCATTTGCTTGGAATTTTTCAGCACGTGCGAAACCATGGGCTACCTGAACAATGCCCACATCCCTAAATATTACTACTACCCTAAACTCTTCATCAGGAAGCATAGTCAAGTCAGACCGTCGAAAGAAACGGTTGTGACAGCACATAAGAAAAAGGCATATTTCGCTCTCTCATTTAAGGGTAACACCGCCACAATGAGGACAACCAAGTGCTTAATCTCAGCCATTCAGAAAACCTACTACGCTGCAGTTGCTGTATTGATCAACAGAACCCGGAAACTGCCGCTACCTTCAGTAGAGGAAGAGGAACCCGGAGGTGCCAAATCTCGCCGTGTTTACCAGTTTGAGTGTAGCTGCGACGTCAGTTACATAGGCAGGACTGCGAGGGTGCTGAACTCCAGATTGAAGGAGCACCTGCCCAACTGGGTTCAGCTTGAGGTCAATCAGTGGGAGGTCAGCCATCTCTCGCCAAATATTCCGTTTGTAGGTAAGCCGCCAGCATCATCAAAAGGCAGACATGTCTTGTTGACCCGCCATCAGATTGACCGCGGCTCCGCTTTTCGGAGATTACTCCGTCATCCTAATCTACGCTTCTTGCGGTTTATCGTGACCGTGGTGATAATCCAACTAACACACGCCGTTTGTGTGCAGTAACAATCAGTTATTGCCCTTCGTTTGCCCCGGACCATCGCCGCCGTTTACCTCACCGTATGTTATTGGTTGGAATCACCTTTGAACGGTAGAAGATAATATCTTGTTTTTGTATTTTTGTTAATAAGACAAACGAATGGGGCATCTACCAGTGCTTGTCTTCTCATCGAGTTCTTCAAATTATTGTAGGTGACTAACTGCTTTAATTTCTACATTTGACAAACCCATCAACCTAGTCGGCTGTGTTTACTTGCTTGAAATGGTCTACGAAAACACTCGGAGGTTCACGCTGGGCCATGTCTGTTTCCAGTTCATAGGCCCAGCGGTGACCGGGGAGGACGAAATTTTTTGAACAAGAGTATGTCTTCTCCTACTCCAGGAACCTGCCAAACGTCTACTCCCTGCCAATGTTCTAGAGCTAGTGGCTAAGTACTGCATCTTTTGCCTCTAATACACTCCGTATCCACTGTTTGTCGCAGCTCCACCAATATATTTGCATAGATTATTGTGAACTAGGAGAGTCTTACAAACATGACTTCGTTCGTTTCACTTGTTTGTATTTTCATACCGAATGAGCCTGGAAGTTTCGGACAGGACAGGTGGAACATTTAGCCTGGATCATAAATTTCCAACAGAACAAACTATCCTTCATATACTGTGTATGTAAAGGTGGATGTTTATGCTTCCAGTTATTTGACGCTTCCACAATCTCCGCGAATTCTTCTTAGGTAACCCCTGGATAAACCTTCTTTCTACTTCTGAAGTTCTTAGTTGCCTGTGAACAAAATTCACGTTCACATGGGTTCAACAGGTGCAAACTTGCGTCCAATCTTTTTTAGTTGCATTTCCAAAATCAATCGGAGTCAGCAAGGCAGATCAATAGCTGGGCCAATTCGGAGTCAAGAGGTCTCATACCTCGTATCTTTCAAAGTCCCAGTGAGCTTCCGCGAGATACTCGGGTGGTAATGTTGAACTTGTTCACCTTTAAAGGTAAGTCGAGAATAACGTGATCCCCAAGAGGTTGCGATGGGTTGACAGTGGACACTGCCAGCATGCTCGGCCGATTATCGTTTTTAGGAACTACACATTGTTAGCGGATAAAGTTAATATGGAAAATACAAATTAGTTGTTCTCATGTCGAGAACTGCAGCTGCTTGTGCTGCTCAATTTTAGTGTTGCGCACGTGTAAAAAGTAAGAGTGCCGTAATGAATATTCTGTGAGTCAGTAGCACTTATCTATTCCCCTGCGGTCCGGAAACTGTGTACTACATCAGAAAATCGAGCACCGCGTTTCAAATCGTCTCAGCTCCAAATGCAACAGTCCAGAAAAGTGGTCTGTGTGGCATGTGATATATTGGATTATGTAGGGAACTGATCGGGAAGTCATCAATGTAGAAGGTTCGGTGGACCATCGGTTAACGTATACAGTAGCCGGTTGTCCACCAAGCTTTCTGAAATGATGGTCTATGTGGCTTGAAACATGATCAAGCAAATAGTAGTTTCAGAAGTTGAATTGATATGTGCCCTTCCGTTTAGACACTTTCCAAAGTGGACTCGCTTAGTGTTTTCCACTGAGCTGTGCTCCTGATGCACGAGCACGAGAACAGCTTACGACCTCTGAATGTGTTAATTGTGGAGGCCCTGATGGGACACTTTAATGCATCAACAAATAAGAAGCCAACCGGAGTTGCTAAGATATATATTTTACTTGTTTCTAACCCGTCGACTGTAAATGAAACCCTGTCTGGTTCGCACTTTACCTACGTTGGTAACTCAATAGCACGGAGCCAACTAGCTGTGAGTAGAAATATCCTCGAAAGGTTCTCACGTTCAGCTATTGCCCGGAAAATTTCCACCAATTGACAACAGTCCGGTTGCTCAAGATTTAGTAGCAGTTAAACAAACCACTGTTGTCCTACTGCTCAGTGGAAGCCCTAGCTGACGAAATTGCATACAGGCTCAGTTCCACCGGGAGATGGATTTGTTTCGGTTTTCAAATGTAGTCTACCCAAACCACACAACGGCTATTTCGTCTTAAAAATCGAAAATTATGCGTTTTACCTTTGACTCTTAGTGATGTACTTCGTTTCAAATGCAGCTACCTTAAGTTTTCTATACAGAAACCGAATGAAAACTTGCTCAGTTTATGGATAAACGGATTTCGAACTATTCAAAATGCTGTTTGAGCAGATGGGGAATATCACCCGGGTAGACTTCGTTCAAGTAGAGAACTATCTAATGCATGCCCAAAGATCAAACTAGTAATCACATTGCCGTTGTGACTTTATGCAATGAAAGACGGTTCTTGCTTTTGGGTCTCTGTTACTGTCCAAATCCGCACAAATGTACTGTTCGCTAGTAACTATTGACATTGCATGCACTTCTAACAATATAATATTTCATCTCTTGTTACCTAACTAGTTTTATGGGATATAATCCTTTAGTTAGAACTTAGTAGTTGGAATTTATCAGACTGCCTCAGCTGAAAGATGAAATTTTTGGTGACGGAAGTTGTTTGCATACTTAACTTATCTCTATGTCCTATTGCAAACGACTCATTCTCACCTCTGTTAACTTGAAGGGAGTCTGCCTAGTTTTCAGCTGTGCAAGAAGAAGGCGATAAATTTCGAATCCTTTTATACGATTAACAAAATATGTTAACTATCCGTGTGGAAATATATACCACGTACTTAGGGCCGGAATTCATTACCAGTAGCGGTTTCAAAATTACCCCGCAGTTCTTCCTGGACCATGCACGGAACTCGCGCGTAGTGCAGCAATTATACTGGTTTCATCATTCACTAGATCAACATGTTTTCTTACTTGGAAACTTTGTACGTTTACTTTTGAGCTACATATATTTGTCTACCTAGGACTAGGATCTCGAAGCCAAAGCTCCCCGGGCAGGTGACTTACATTGACTTACACAGGAACACTGGTCCAAGCCAGCGGCTGGCAACTCAGCTGTGGAAATCGGTTGTGTCCAGCCATTACGTACACGTACGTATCAAAGTAGGATCAGAAGATAAGGTTACAAGCTCCTGTGTCATCGCGATTAAGAAACGAAATAACTTGGGGTTTTCCACACCAATTTTAATTACTTCTATTTCCTCCACTGAAATTGGCTGGCCCACGGAGTGATTATGCAGAAACAAGCAGGAAGGGCATTTTGAAAAGCCGGTATTCATTTTGTTGTCTTGTTTAGAGCGTCTGGGAACTTCGAACCTTCCGTCTTTTTGCAAATGCTAAGCAAATACTTTTAACCGCATATGGGCTGCGCCACCCAAGTTTAGTGTCTGGTGACAGCAAGATTTTGATTAACTTAAAGCCTCACAACGTAGGGCGACCAAAATCGTTAAGGACTCGTTCCACTTTCCTCAGTAACTTAAACTGAAAGCCTATGTATTACACAGGGGGTGAGTATGGATGCCTTCGAGGCAACCTCACTGTAGAGTATCAAATATTGTGGAAACCCAAGAAGATTGCCATGATCTCCTGCAACTCAGGCACAACACAAATCTGGGCGGCTACCAGCTCAAATTGACCATACACTTTAGGTAGCTAGACTGTCAACAAATTTGCTTTTGCCTTCAGGATATTCGTGAAACGGAACGCTTTCCGGTTTCATGGTACTCTTCCCCATAATTTATCTTTTTTTAAAGCGGCTTGACGATAAACTATCACACTCTCACTACAAGAAATTGTATGTTTCAATCTGCAGATGAAAGGACGCAAGCTAAAGTGCGCCCGCCAACTCTCTTCGTAGCACTGCAGTATGCCAAGTCACTTCCAAACCCTGACTTGTATTGTATCCTATTTGCATTTGGTTTAGCTCGCTCTTGTCAGGCTATGAAATTTGGCGAGTGTTTGCTCTTTTATTACCCTGAATAAATCACTTCAATGCGTTTCCACATTCTTCGTTTTCGCCTCTTTCCGTAAGACATTGAAACGAATATTTTACTTTGCAGATGCCTGGCTACGTCGGTTTTCCGCTCCTCGGACCAAACCGGAGGAGTTCACCGTTTCTTCCGATACTACAAAAAGCGTGTCAATGATGATGAGCGTGGAAACCTTACCATATGCAAACTTTCCCGAAAAGGGGTTTGCAATGATCCGAAAGCCGCTACAGGTAAGGCGCGGGGCTAACAATACTGCCTTCGTAGACACTGAGGAACCGTGTAGTCCCAAGAACACTTAAGCATTATTGAGAAAAAGGTTGAATTTAGCGTATAACCGGTTAGAGTTTTGACGACCTTGAACGAACATGCGTTTCAATCGCTCAACTTCGGACACCTTGCTTTGCCACCGTTCTCAGTTGCATTTTGTCACACAAACGTGTGTTCACGTTCATTCGACCTAGCTTCAACTGCGCTATCTAGTGCACCCCAATCATTCGGATCTCACTTGTATGCTTTCCTTTCATCCACACATTGCCGTTTTTGCGCCATTCCCGCAAAAACACAATCGCGAAAATTTCCGAATCATTAAACATGCAAAAAATATTTGTGGTCTCAAGCGAAAACCAACCACACGTTTCACATAAACAATAAGCAACTGCAGCTCTGAACCGTACATCAAAGTAGCTATCGCAACGTTGTGCCGTATAGCTCAGTCGATCCGTTTGCCACGTGGACAATCTACACCTTTTACGACTCAAGCCAATCCATAACGGAATCATGCTCCTCCTTAAGAATATTCAACTCAATTCATAAGCACATCAAGTTGAATCCAGTGGCGCATACGCACAAATGCGTGCCCATCGTCTTGACCAATTGCAAATCATACAAGAATACTCAGAACATCTGCATCGGTTGGTGCAGCGGTTAGACTGCGCTCAGCCAACAAACCACGTGATGCACACGCGGACGTGAAAACAACATGTGAGCTCATTCACTGTAGGATAGGTGCGGGGTAGCACGCGGCGTCTATGGACGGTTGAGGAAGTACTGTAACTTCCACCCACTCACTTACGCGGCATCAAGACACACAACACAGAAGTGGGCGGCCATCCGCGTTCATAGTGCTCACTGTTACGCGCAGACGACCGGACATGAAATGTACTCTACAATGAGACAGTATCGATTGTCTTCACTGAAACTAGCTGCATGCAAGCTACCAGGCCGGTCCGTTAACCTCACGTGGTGTGACCTAGACTTAGCGGTGTCTACGTGTGATCGAGTGTGGTTAATAGTGACCAGGTGAAATAATTAATGCGTGCGGTGCTTCACTACGCGCTATCATGGAACAATGCGTTGGTTACCGGTGGGTGTGGCCGAATTACCTGTTAACTGAAGTTGATCGGCCTTAATGATGAGGTTAGCATCAGCATCTGCACAGCAATGCATGATGCACTGCACCGAGCTTTGCGGAAGAGTACCGCGTTAATTGTGATAAGGTTACCGGGCTGGCAAAAGTTCGCATTTACTGGTCTATATGCAATCGTTAGTATAATGTAGCCGTTGACAGGGTGAGGGAATACGTTTGTAAACAACCGTCATGACTTCGTGTGAAACGAAGATGAAACGATGATCTATGTTAACGTTAGCGCACTCCGCACCAAGATGCCGAAATGCGATGCACTGAGTATGGTGAAACGCTGTTTGACTGAAGAGAATAACCTAAGGAGTGACCGAAAAGTAAGTTGGTTGAAACAACCGAGAGTAAGACATTGCGCGGTATGTTGTTCTAGCTCGGGTTTCAGTCGGAAGTAGGCACTCAAGAGCATGGTGTTATCATAAGATCGCCAATGTCCACTATGTTGTACCTAGTGATGGAAAACGCCAGTAAATGGCCAAAAGTTGTTGGTATCAAGTGGATGGCACATTTTGAACACAAAAGTGGATAAGAAAAGCTAGTTTGTGAGGAAGCTGAAATCGCCCACCATAGAGTAGCACATCGTCATTTCTTGACTGCTCTGTTTGCAAGAATGATTAGATTCCGAACCGATATTTCGTCAACCGAGGGACACAGATGGGACAAAGCACTACAATTCCGATCTCTGTGTTTCACAGATAAGGCCATATGCACAGATAAGGAAGTAGACAGTAAGGTAATTCCTGGTTAGTGGACACCCGAAACCGGTAGTGAAAGACACGTTTCACAATATGCTCGAACCACATTGAAAATATACAGCGGAATGGATTGGGACGATAAAAATATTATCGGTAGATGGAACTTCCTTTTCCTTTCCGACGGCACTAACCAAGGAATAAAACTCGAGATCTGTTCAACAATGGTGTATCTGAAAGACACACTTTTCGTAGATAAGATAACGGTGTTCACAAATGTATTCATAATAACTGTGAATATGTGTGTATAGGAGATACCGCGAGCGAACTGCACACAACGCTGCTGGAACACCTGAGGCGCATATCACGGCGACGTCTAAGTATAATGCTCTACTGTGAGATTCAGCAGTGACGACGCACCTGTTAGGTACGGTGCATGTAAGGTGGCCAGATTATTGATGAGCCAAACCGAGACGCTTCCAGATTTCTTGCACGGCAAACCGAGACACTTAACCTACCCCGTTTGTTTCTGCATATGCTGATCGTACAATACATTGAAAAGATCAATATCTACATTTCTTGCTTCAATGCAATAATAAAAAGTACTTGCGTTATTAGTCAGTACAATGGCTACGCTACTTAAATTTTAACTAAATAAATAAATGGTATATTCCCGGTAGAAGGAGGCATACAAGTGAAGGCACGACTAAATATACCTACAAAATAGCTGCTTTGGAACAGTAAAAGGTGTGGTTAAAATAAAGTACAAACAAAATTTTCGTACTTTACTCACTTGAGAAGTTCGTGGGTTAATAGTGGGATCCCGGAACATTATGGCGCTGGTTTGCGAAAAATGCAAGGTTATTACTATGGTGGCAATAGCCAACGGTCGGCATGATTTCGCCATGTTGTAATCCATGGTTTCATGAGCACAGGATCCAAAGTAACATGTCGGTACAAGCGTTTCCGATTAAAAGTTGATGTACTTCTTGACATAATATTATCTGGAACAATAGTTATCGAGCAATACTTAAATAAAGAAAGAACGAAATGTTTTATTCTCGACAGTGCGAGACATGCCTGCTTAGTCATGATCATGGAGACACAACAAGGACTGGTTAATGTAAAAACGACACGAGTTTATAAGTAACATATGGATCCATGTGTTAAGTGTGCATGAATGTGTTGTGTTGTTGTGTTGCTTGAATTTGTGAACATGACGTCGTATTTGTGATTGTTTTCGGTCAGGTGTAGGAAGAAGAGAAATGAACTCTGCGTATTGGATGACCCACATCCGTGGATTGGGTTAGATCATCCAGATATGTAAGAAACAGTGAGTTTAGTGAGCGGCGAGTCACATCCGCCACGTCACAGTGTTGTTAAATGGATATTTGTGGCGGTTTATAGAAAAAGAACCCTTGCCAGGCGAAAACCCACCATGTCCTGAAACACTGCCGCCGAACTATTTGCTGGAAGTGGGTAAACCCGAACCAACCAGCTGACATCACGAAGCGGTTGTTTGCCTAGCTAGATGAATGTATTTTTCGTAGTAGATCTGGGCGCTGCATTAGCATGTCGTGAAGTTGTTCGCAAGGATACACGGCACTCTTGTCTTCGGAACTGCATTTCACCATACGTATTGCTTTCAGTGTTTAAACGCTAAACTGTGTTGTCCAGAATCTACTTCGATTCAATGTGAAAAAATGTATAGTGTTGCATCTGAGGCACAAGTTGGTTCATTCTCACAAAATCGGCAACCAGAAGCTTCAAACGTCTTCTGACGAGAAGCATGTGCGAGTTTTGTCCAGGTTGACCTTGGATGTTCGAATCGGACTGAGAAGGCCTCCTGAACCATGCACTCGGACGATCCGACCCTCCGATTTTTCCACAACTTCTCGGCTCATACATACCCCCACATGTGGAATACGTAGTACAGGTTCGACAGCCATGGATGAGGAGAGATATCACCGTCTTGGAGATACCCCAACGCCGAGCAACCAGAGGCGTCAAGGGTCTGTATAATTTGCCGTATGAACGAAGGCTTCGAGTGCTTGGGGTCTTCAGCGGACAATATCGGTGATTGTGCGGAAACCTCATTTTGGCTTACCATATTTTGAGAGATCCAAACCACAGGTGCCGCCATTTGCTTGCGCTCATTCACTAAGCGCAATTTGAGAGGCCACTATATCAAGTTGGCACAGTAGCAAAGTCGTTTAGAATGCCGTCGGAATTGCTTTTCCGTACGAGTTTGCAGAACGTGGAATGCCCTACTGGAATCTGTCATATGTGCTCCCACGCTGGCAGAGTTCAAATCTAGGGTTGATCTTGCAGTTATTTTGCTGCACCATCTTACATGACCCATTACCCATGGATGAACATAAGTGTCTGTAACAGTTTTCACTGGCGGTCAAAGCTTAGATTTCGTTTCAAGTTTTTTACCTCCTGCATGTGTACACCAGAAGGAGACACGATGTTTACCAATATCCAATTTGCCGTCGTTCCGCATGGATTTACCTTGGATTTACAGTCTATACTAGGTATCCTTCAGTGAGTTCACTGTGTAAACCCTCTTTTGCTAACCATTTTTATGTATGATATAGTGGCTTGATATAGTGGCCTCTCAAATTGCGCTTAGTGAATGAGCGCAAGCAAATGGCGGCACCTGTGGTTTGGACCTCTCAAAATATGGTAAGCCAAAATGAGGTTTCCGCACAATCACCGATATTGTCCGCTGAAGACCCCAAGCACTCGAAGCCTTCGTTCATACGGCAAATTATACAGACCCTTGACGCCTCTGGTTGCTCGGCGTTGGGGTATCTCCAAGACGGTGATATCTCTCCTCATCCATGGCTGTCGAACCTGTACTACGTATTCCACATGTGGGGGTATGTATGAGCCGAGAAGTTGTGGAAAAATCGGAGGGTCGGATCGTCCGAGTGCATGGTTCAGGAGGCCTTCTCAGTCCGATTCGAACATCCAAGGTCAACCTGGACAAAACTCGCACATGCTTCTCGTCAGAAGACGTTTGAAGCTTCTGGTTGCCGATTTTGTGGGAATGAACCAACTTGTGCCTCAGATGCAACACTATACATTTTTCACATTGAATCGAAGTAGATTCTGGACAACACAGTTTAGCGTTTAAACACTGAAAGCAATACGTATGGTGAAATGCAGTTCCGAAGACAAGAGTGCCGTGTATCCTTGCGAACAACTTCACGACATGCTAATGCAGCGTCCAGATCTACTACGAAAAATACATTCATCTAGCTAGGCAAACAACCGCTTCGTGATGTCAGCTGGTTGGTTCGGGTTTACGCACTTCCAGCAAATTGTTCGGCGGCAGTGTTTCAGGACATGGTGGGTTTTCGCCTGGCAAGGGTTCTTTTTCTATAAACCGCCACAAATATCCATTTAACAACACTGTGACGTGGCGGATGTGACTCGCCGCTCACTAAACTCACTGTTTCTTACATATCTGGATGATCTAACCCAATCCACGGATGTGGGTCATCCAATACGCAGAGTTCATTTCTCTTCTTCCTACACCTGACCGAAAACAATCACAAATACGACGTCATGTTCACAAATTCAAGCAACACAACAACACAACACATTCATGCACACTTAACACATGGATCCATATGTTACTTATAAACTCGTGTCGTTTTTACATTAACCAGTCCTTGTTGTGTCTCCATGATCATGACTAAGCAGGCATGTCTCGCACTGTCGAGAATAAAACATTTCGTTCTTTCTTTATTTAAGTATTGCTCGATAACTATTGTTCCAGATAATATTATGTCAAGAAGTACATCAACTTTTAATCGGAAACGCTTGTACCGACATTTTACTTTGGCTCCTGTGCTCATGAAACCATGGATTACAACATGGCGAAATCATGCCGACCGTTGGCTATTGCCACCATAGTAATAACCTTGCTTTTTTCGCAAACCAGCGCCATAATGTTCCGGGATCCCACTATTAACTCACGAACTTCTCAAGTGAGTAAACTACGAAAATTTTGTTTGTACTTTATTTTAACCACACCTTTTACTGTTCCAAAGCAGCTATTTTTGTAGGTATATTTAGTCGTGCCTTCACTTGTATGCCTCCTTCTACCGGGAATATACCATTTATTTATTTAGTTAAAATTTAAGTAGCGTAGCCATTGTACTGACTAATAACGCAAGTACTTTTTATTATTGCATTGAAGCAAGAAATGTAGATATTTATCTTTTCAATGTATTGTACGATCAGCATATGCAGAAACAAACGGGGTAGGTTAAGTGTCTCGGTTTGCCGTGCAAGAAATCTGGAAGCGTCTCGGTTTGGCTCATCAATAATCTGGCCACCTTACATGCACCGTACCTAACAGGTGCGTCGTCACCGCTGAATCTCACAGTAGAGCATTATACTTAGACGTCGCCGTGACATGCGCCTCAGGTGTTCCAGCAGCGTTGTGTGCAGTTCGCTCGCGGTATCTCCTATACACACATATTCACAGTTATTGTGAATACATTTGTGAACACCGTTATCTTATCTACGAAAAGTGTGTCTTTCAGATACACCATTGTTGAACAGACCTCGAGTTTTATTCCTTGGTTAGTGCCGTCGGAAAGGGAAAGGAAGTTCCATCTACCGATAATATTTTTATCGTCCCAATCCATTCCGCTGTATATTTTCAATGTGGTTCGAGCATATTGTGAAACGTGTCTTTCACTACGGGTTTCGGGTGTCCACTATCCAGGAATTACCTTACTGTCTACTTCCTTCTCTGTGCACATGGCCTTATCTGTGAAACACAGAGATCGGAATTGTAGTGCTGTGTCCCATCTGTGTCCCTCGGTTGACGAAATATCGGTTCGGAAGCTAATCATTCTTGCAAACAGAGCAGTCAAGAAATGACGATGTGCTACTCTATGGTGGGCGATTTCAGCTTCCTCACAAACTAGCTTTTCTTATCCACTTTTGTGTTCAAAATGTGCCATCCACTTGATACCAACAACTTTTGGCCATTTACTGGAGTTTTCCAGCACTATGTACAACATAGTGGACATTGGCGATCTAATGATAACACCATGCTCTTGAGTGCCTACTTCCGACTGAAACCCGAGCTAGAACAACATACCGCGCAATGTCTTACTCTCGGTTGTTTCAACCAACTTAATTTTCGGTCACTCCTTAGGTTAATCTCTTCAGTCAAACAGCGTTTCACCATACTCAGTGCGTCGCATTTCGGCATCTTGGTGAGGAGTGCGCTAACGTTAACATAGATCATCGTTTCATCTTCGTTTCACACGAACTCATGACGGTTCTTTACAAACGTATTCCTTCACCCTGTCAACGGCTACATTATACTAACGATTGCATATAGACCAGTAAATGCGAACTTTTGCCAACCCGGTAACCTTATCACAATTAACGCGGTACTCTTCCGCAAAGCTCGGTGCAGTGCATCATGCATTGCTGTGCAGATGCTGATGCTAACCTCATCATTAAGGCCGATCAACTTCAGTTAACAGGTAATTCGGCCACACCCACCGATACTTAACGCATTGTTCCATGATAGCGCGTAGTGAAGCACCGCACGCATTAATTATTTCACCTAGTCACTATTAACCACACCCGATCACACGTAGACACCGCTAAGTCTAGGTCACACCACGTGAGGTTAACGGACCGGCCTGGTAGCTTGCATGCAGCTAGTTTCAGTGAAGACAATCGATACTGTCTCATTGTAGAGTACATTTCATGTCCGGTCGTCTGCGCGTAACAGTGAGCACTATGAACGCGGATGGCCGCCCACTTCTGTGTTGTGTGTCTTGATGCCGCGTAAGTGAGTGGGTGGAAGTTACAGTACTTCCTCAACCGTCCATAGATGCCGCGTGCTAGTCCGCACCTATCCTACAGTGAATGAGCTCACGTGTTGTTTTCACGTCCGCGTGTGCATCACGTGGTTTGTTGGCTGAGCGCAGTCTAACCGCTGCACCAACCGATGCAGATGTTCTGAGTATTCTTGTATGATTTGCAATTGGTCAAGACGATGGGCACGCATTTGTGCGTGTGCGCCACTGGATTCAACTTGATGTGCTTATGAATTGAGTTGAATATTCTTAAGGAGGAGCATGATGCCGTTATGGATTGGCTTGAGTTGTAAAAGATTTAGTCGCGTTAACCTGCCCAGCCTGCTCTAGACCCACATAATGTGAGCATCTTTATCCTGCTGACCATTCAACGCATACGCTACGGGCAGGAAACCATAAGCGTTCAACCCCCCCCCTGAGAATACCATCTAGCGACGCAATGGATTGTGGCGACCAATCAAAAGCCTATGTTACCGTATCCAGATCGACAGTAGTTTGTGGCCTACCTTCTTGCCACAAATCGGAATCCGTTGTAGCATTTGCCAAGGCAAGTTTCATCGCAGATGTTCGAAGCTCATAGTGAACCATCTGCAGTTACACAATTGTCATCATCATCACAGACATCATCATTGTACACCATCATTATACATCATCATTACGTCATCATTATACACGTTAGCTGAAGTTGGATGACACCTCAGCTATTCTGCCGCAATACAAAAGACAAGAAAATGAAAACAACAGTGGCACGCCGGTTGAGTCCCCAGTCACGGATGGACATCTTTCCGGAAAGCTAACAGCTGGCTATCGTGCCGTAAAAAGAGTTGTATTACGCCTAACGAGTGAGATCGTGATTGGAGGGGAATGCTAAACAGGAGGGGATGGACAAAGGAACTCACAACACAAACGCCATTTGGGCTGGCTCCAAGCCATATCAGCAAGTGTGTCCAACCATACGTGTTTCTCATGCTTAGGACCCTAGCCAGGCAGTCGGGATGCACCAACGGACGCCAACTTTGAAGTGAGGGTTTCATCTCTCTCGACCAAGTCACCGCTTGGCCTCCCCCCTCCTCTTCCAACCGCACCCACAACGCGCAAACAATGCACGTCGCAGTAGTCGGTGTGCTGCCATGCGCAATGCGTGGTACAGCCATCGGGGCCAGCTGCGTGATATTATGATGCTGAGCGGTTCACTCGCTCTTCCTTTGCCAAATACACGACGACGAATATGCTCACTGGTATTGCGGTTCTCCCACCAGACATGAGCTAAGCTGCGAAGGCAGCGATGATCGAATATGACGAGCCTCTTTATGTCTGTCGACCTGATTGGCCAGGTTTCACAACCGTAGAGGAGAGTTAAACGGAAGAATGCGTTAAAAACTTTGTCCTTCAGGGAGAGAATAATGTCGCGTCTGCGCCACAGGTGGTGGAGATTGGCAAAAGCACCCCGAGCTTTTGCTATACGCTTCCTAACCTCATCTTCAATCCCACGGGTGCTAATATAGCTGCCCAGGTACTTGAATTCCTGAACGACTTCTAACAGATCACCACAAAGCGTTAGCGCAGGGTTGGGCCCCGCCAATCTTGGAGAAGTACTTTGCATTTCGATGGTGCAAAGCATAGCCCAAAACGATTAACAGCAAGTGCTAATCGGTACAGTGCTGCTTGGCATGTTTGTGAGCTGTCACAGATTAGGACAATATCGTCAGCTCACCAGGAAGTAGCTCCACACCTTCTAGGTCGTCTCCAGTGTACGCTGTTTCCATGACTTCATCAATAGCGAACTTAAAGAGGAAAGGTAACAGTGACCAACCTTGTCTCACACCGCTGGTGATACCGAAGGGTGGCGACAGTTTGCCATAAACCCTCACTCCGCCCGAACTATGCGCGTACAGCGCTTTGATGACGTTTACATATTTATCAGGCACACCTTTCCTCAGCAGACATTCCCAAGGGGCACGTCGATCGACTGAGTCGAAGGCACCTTTTATGACAAGAAACACGACAACGGTGGGTCGCCAATAAACGGTGCTCCAACAAATGACGCATGATGAAGACGTGGTCGATGTAGCCCCGACCTTGACGAAAACCGGCTTGTTATTCACGAATCTTGCTTTCACGAGTGCTACTCAGTCTGTGGAGAAGGACAGACGCAAGCAATTTAGAGGCGATTGAGATCCCTCTATGATTGCCGCATTCCAAACGAGAGTTTTCCTTGAAAATTGGGGCAATGACGGAGCGGCTGCAGTCTGTCGGGACAGCCTCCTGCTCCAAAAGTTTCACTAGAAACTCGTGTAAATCATCTATTAGAGCCGGTCCCCCGCTTATGAAGAGGGCTGGAGGAATTCTATCTGCCCCTGAGCCTTATGCAATTTTAACAGCCTGATCTCACGTTCGACTTCTGCGCGTGAGGGTGGATCCAAGGAGACTGTCTAGGGAGAAAGGTGCTTAATGCCCGAAAAAGAAACCGATAACTCAGGTTGGTTCAATTGCCTTGCAAAGTGTTCAGCCCAACGTTCCAAGCGTTTGGACAGGCTGTGGATCGGCTGCCCACTCTCGTCGCGTATGGTCTCGCTAACACCATGTCTCCTGCTGCCTGTTTTCTGTATCCGACGGAATAACTTACGATGATTACCAACGGTAGCGGCTGTTTCCATCTCCGAGGCACTCTGGGACCACCAGGCTTCGCGATCTTTCTTCAGGCTAGCACGTAGTCTTGCCCTGAGATTTTTGCGAGCTTCACTGTATTCGCTTCCAGCCGGAATACGTTGATGAGCATCCATAAGTTCCAGAGACTGTGTAGAGACCCAATGTCCGGTTTGGCAATTTGCTTTGCCACATGGAGACCTGCCTGCTAACAGTAACGTTTGACGAATATGCGACCAGTGATCTTCGACGGTATTTAGTGGGCGCTTACTCAGCCCAGATGTCAGCCCACTTTGATACACATTCAGAACATCTGGCTTCGCCAGCTGGCTGGTGTCAATCCGTTCACCTCGACTTTGCGGACGTCCACCGAAACGCACCCGGAGGTCGGCGCAAACAAGTGCGTGGTCAGAGTCCACGCTCGTGCTCCAAATCGAGCGACAGTTTTGAACACAGCCTCTCTAGCGGTAACTGATCGCGATATGGTCGATTTGCGTCCATGGCTGGCCCGTGGCTGGTGGCCGCCAAGTCAAGCTTCTGCAGGTGCTGTGTCGCAAGTCAGTGCGCGCGAGAAAGAGGCGAGCATCTTCACACAGCTGTAGCAATCGCTCACCGTTATCATTACGGGAGCCTACACCATGTTGGCCACCCAGACGAAGCTCATCAGAGGACAATTTTCCGACTTGGGCGTTTAGATCGCCAAACAACACCACAGTATCCGTGCTTCTCCCGTAACGAAGGAGCTCGTGAAGTTGCTGATAGAAATCATCTTTTACAGTTTGTACGGGGCGTAGGCCGCGATGACAAACAGGCACCGTTTGTCTCCGCTTGACTTCGAAGCATGAAAGGAACCAGCTAATCCAACGGCGCACGTCCGACTGTTGACTGGGATCCAATCGATCAGGGCAGCTTCAGCCCGGGGACTCAAAACAATGCCGACGTCAGCTTGACCGGCATTTTAAGCTGCATCATCGCCAGACAGGCGCAATGAGAATGTGCCGCCAGTGTCGCATGTGGGGGATCTCAGGGTAAGCACGGAGCTAGAAACTTGCAGGCGGGTTTCTGATAAACCGCAAATATCGATCGATAGGGTCTCTAGTGTGCGGGCAAGTGCTGCCTGTTGGCCAATCTGTAGCAAAGTGCGCACGTTGAGGCATACCAGTCTTAACGAGGCGCGAGGACTCCAAAGTGAAACGGATGAGCTGACGTTGTCCGCTTGTTTGAACATGGACTTGTCGACTGGATTGGAGCGATGCCCTGAGGCTGTGTGTGATTTGAAACTAGAAGACAAGCGACTATTGAAGCAAGCTGGGGGAGGGCCAAGAATTAGGGGATTGAAAATGGGGGACAAAAGTAAAGCTGGAGCAGGACGATAAGGATGAAGAACCACAAGAAGGGAGATAAGAAGACGGGAAGGCCTGAGCAGTAGCATCCACACCCCTATCCACCCTGCTCGATGCGACGGCCAGAGCATCAAAATTGTTTGACGAAGGGTTCATTGTATTGCTTGGGGAGAATACTGTCAGGTTGCCCAGGCCTAGACAGGAGAACGATTAGGATTCTCAACCAAAGCTTTTGGTTCAAAAACCTTACCGCAAGGCAGCGGGTTTTGGCACTGGACTACAGAGAGCACTTTTTATGAGATAAGGAGCTACCCTCATTCCAACCCCCAACCTGGAGGACAAGGAGGCTGAGTTTGTCTGGCCTCTAGCCATTGACCAATCTGGTATGAGTGGCTCTGAAGGTGCAAAAAGAAGCACCACCCAGCACAGCTCAATGGATCTCTGAGGCACGAAAACCATCGCACCACGGTCCAGTCTCATTGTGATGGGCTACACAATAGTAAACCAGACTCACTGTGGTCCTGTTCACTATGTATAGTCATCCCACTGGTAAAGATTGTACCTGAACTATGGTAGAAGTACGAAAGGCTAGTGGCAATATTTGAACAAATGAGGAAAACCAAAAGCGATCCATTTGAAGAAAGCGTGACAGAGAGTAAATCCTGGTCATTCCCATCAAGCACCGCATTAAAACTGAGGAAGAAGGTTAGGCTAGGCAGCGAGCTAAAATTTCATCATCTGTAGCATTAAAAACCAATACCACCAGTTGCTCAAATATGACTGAAACAACCACTGCCAGTCCGATTGCAATGAGCACGGTCAGATCCTCGTCCACCACCCAAAAGATTCCGAAAATTCAGAAGGACTTCGACACCAATGGTGGTTGGAACTTGGTTGCTGCCAAGGGTGACCGGAAACCTAGATCTTCGGCCGCTGCCGCTGGACCCATAGTAAGTGAAGAAGATGAAGCTGTACCCATACAGCCTCCATCGGTTGTATACAGACCAGCTGGTCGCTTGACCTCAACTGGAGTTTCACTTAGTATACCAACGATAATATGCATCAATAGTCTAGAATCGACGTCAAAATCCTCAAAAGGAAAACAAGTCGATGACGTGAACCAGTGGAACTACATATGTGACACTGTAGATGTTGTAACTAAGCCCATTAACTTGAAACGCCTTACCCGTCACCCAAACTCACAGCACTACGGTGAACCAAGACTTCTCCAAGTTGTGTTGACTTCTGACAATGAAGCAGAAGCTGTCCTGTTATCGACAGCTCGCATCCGGAATGGGTCATGTTTCATCCGCCTTTTTCCGGATATTCCCTGGAGCAAGCGCAAACAAGGGACACACTACATGGACTAAAGTCGGAACAAATCCGTAGCCAGGACCATCCTTGTACAAGATGTTCCCGAGGCTGGAAGTCATGATGATCGCAAAGTGATTAAGCATGACCAGGAGCAACGGCGGTATATTCGCCATGACCCACTCCCTGGAAAACGTCATAGCGCAATCAATCTCGAGGCTGCACCGCTTGTCAAACTACAAGGGATGTGCCCGAGGATTGTGAGAGCGGTCCTACAATCTAGAAAATGACAGCAATGATAGTGAAAACATGGTACGCGAACTGCAGCAGCCTACCTTCCTAGCTCCTGAAAAGAGCAGCATCTGCTAAGGAAACATACGAAACAGCCATTTAGTCAGACCACTTACCGACAAGAGTTGGGGTAACTTCAATCAACGAGTCAACTGGCAAACTGGCAAACACCCCATACAACACATACATAGTAGCAAAGAGCTAATGGCAGGATCCATGAATCGGACACAGAGAAGTACGTTATCTACCCACCCAAAAATAAAGATTAGTCACCGACCTTTCACCTGCGGCAGAACATTTTATCCGAAACACCCATACAACAATTCACTGTTTAAAACTGAGAAACTTTCATGCATGTGCACCAATGCACAAAGTCTCCAGAACAAGCTAGTCGAACTGCTGCTACGTCAAGCGTCACACGCCTGGGACCTCATGTTCGTTACGGAAACCTAGTTGCACTCCGAAATTACCGATGCCAAAGTCGCGAGAAATGGTATGTCCGTTCTCTGGGTGTATAATGTTATACTACCGCAACGACCTGCAGTGCGAACCGGTGGCCTATCCAGAAACGCTGATCATAGAACCACTATGGTGCAGTTTGCGACTGAGACGCAATGACACTTGCCTTTTGGCCGTGGTTTATCGTCCCCCAATGTTCACCCAAGTCGGCCGGTGGCTGGTGGTCTGCGCATTTGGTTTCAACCATAACGTACCGGTTCGAATCGTGTAGGGTGGCCTCCTCGCGGTATACACCCCGCGCGACTGGTGGTGGTCGGCGACAGCGAGCGCCTTAGGCGTACAGCTGACGATTATTATTTTTTTAATTTCCACCCAAGAGATAGACTCCCGCCTGGCATTATCCTTTGGAAGGGTCCTACGAGGACGGTACAGTCATGTTCTCATCTCAGATGACTTCAATATTCATGATTTGGAAGTTCCGGCACACCCAACGAGCAGTTTAAGGCTTACCTGCAAGAGTATATTACAAGCACTCTACTCTTCAGCCACATCAGTTCGCCCACCCGATTCAAGGTGGGAAATAAACCATTTGTGTTTGATTTAGTGCTCACGAACGAAGAGCTCATGGTTGAGAAACCAAAGATGGAGCCCTCTGAGGCGGAGCGACCACGGAACCATAATTTACTACTTCGTGTGTTATGCGGAGTATGCGTAAAAACATACTAACTTGTTTCGAACAATCACCCACTACGACATACTGACGGAGCTTTTGGGAGATGCCACCTAGGATTTACGTACGACTGTTCCATTGACAGTGCTTGGTTGGACGTTACTGGCAACTTCAGTGATCTGACTAGATCTTTATCGGTCAACTAGCCTCTACGTTCTGCAAGGGCTCAATCACTCATTCGGAGTTGAACACGAAAACACATGACAGTGAGTCGCTGCGTGGCATGTGTATAGAGCGAACCATAACCCTGACGACTATAGTAACTATGTTGTTCATCGTTATCACTGTACCCCACTTATGCGAGTGGACAAATTAGTTAACCAGCGGAATCTAGTAGTAAAGTTTGTCGTAACAAAATGCTTCTGTACCAACATGTGAGCAGCCTCTGGGATGTGAAACCTAGGGTCCACCACTAATATCAGCGGATGGATGTGCGCAACCCGCTAACGTTCTACGGCTACAATATGCAGAAATTTTCCGATGCGCTACCAGCATTTCTAACCTACCTGTCTCATTCTCCCAGATGCCAGTTTTTACACACGTCACGTGTCGTTGAGTGACCATTTTGAGGAGGCTGCTGTCGTTGCGCACCCATAGTTCCCCCAGAGTTTATAACATTCCCCCGAAAGCACTGCAGGTGGTAGCTACGAGGATAGCTGAACAACTAACGAGATTTTTTCAAAGTTGTCTAGACGAACAGCAGGTCCTTGGCATGTGGAAACACGACATCATTACCCCGAGTTTCAAAACTGGTAGCCGTATAGAGCCAGCCAACTATCGCCCAGTGACTCTCCTCCCGGTGCTCTCTAAAGTGATGGAATCGATCACAAATGAGGCTGTAAGGGGCTACTTCGAAAGATCTAATATCATACCACAGGTGCAACACGGATTCTGTCAGCATCGGTCATGTGCTACCAATCTCCTTATTGCCCTTGGCAGTTGGACCGTGATAGCCGACAGTGGGACCGGCATTGAAGTCATCTACCTAGATTTTTCCAAATCATTCGACCACATAAACCACCGCATCCTTCTCCAAAAGCTGCAAGCATATGGAGTTGGAAACCCTGTCCTTGGATGCATCAGAAAAGCTCTCTTTCAGTGGCGCCTTCAGGTTCAAATTCGCGGTTCCTTTTGCTGATCCAATTGGTGTGGACTGCGGTGTTCCACATAGGTCGGTGTTGGGGCCACGGTTATTTTTGTTCTTCATTAACCACCTTGCGAGTGTCATCGAGTCAAATTTTATGCTTTCTGCCTATGAGCTCAAGATATGGAGGGCAATCAACTGTCAGGAAGATCACGATAGGTTGCAACGAGACTTAGACTGTGCCTTTGAATGATCACAGGTAAATCTACTTCCATTTAACGCTGACAAGTCCAAAACAGTGCATATCCGCCACAAGCTCATGTATGCATATAAGCTTGGAGACAATAGGTTGAAAACCGCCTCACAAGAGCGAGACTTTGGGGTGGTTATCCAAGGCGACCTCGGCTGTTCGGCACAGTCCTTGAAGGCGTTCAAAACTGCGAACCAACATATTGGTCTGTTACGGAGGGCGTTCGAGAAGTTCGATCCCTCCATCTTCCCCCAAATGCTTAATACGTATGTGAGGCTCCATGTAGAGTATGCGATCCAGGCTTGGCAACCCTGGTTAACACGTGAGTAGGTTGCACTGGAGACCGCACAGCGACGGACAAGGAAAAATGTGAAGGGACTGTTCCACCTGCAATACCATAGACGACCGGAAGTCCTGGGAATGGGCAGCGGAAGATATCACCGTCTGCGGGGTGACCTCATCCTGGCGTTCCAGATTTTGAAAAACCCCGGTCACGTTTGCGTCCACCTCCTGAAGCTTAGCTGCAACGCAGCATTGAGGGTCATAAATTGCAACTTTCCACCCAATACAGTCGGCTTGAGTGCCGCCAGAATTAATTTTCCTTCCTCTTTGTCAACCGTGGACCGCTCTTCCGACTTTGGTCATTTCCGCGCCCAAACTACACATTTTTAAAAACGACTTGATATTGCTTTACGTCATTTACATTACTTGATCAGATTTTTATTCATTGAGTGACCATAAGATGCAAACAAGCATTGTGCTCACAAACCCCATGAAATCGGAGTAGACGGATACACCTATGTGTTAACAAGGATAATATAGTGAGTCCACAGATGTGTTTTTCACTTTTGTGTAACTTCATTGAGCTAACGGTATTCCCACAAACCATCCCACGGGACTTGTCAAGTCTTTGATTTTTTTATCGTATAGCATTGTTCCATTGTTCCCTTGTGTATATGATAACGACTACGTTTGAGTTGATACCTGCTTCTTATACGCTACATCACGCTTATAACGCGTAACAAACTTTTCCAAAAACAACCACAATTTTGCCACTGGTACACTGGTTTGCGCTTCCCATAAAATCGCGGATCTTTGCAGGCAAGTGTGCATTACAGCCTCTCTCGAATTATCCGGCTCGGAGTGCGATCCGATAGAAGGGAGATTTTACGGCTTAGTCACTGATTGGTCTATCTTCTTTAAATAATTTAGTATAGTCTGGTATAGTATAGTATAGCATATATAGTATATATATATACATAGTATAGTATAGTATAGTCTGGTGACCAGTAGACACCACTATCGTAACAGCAATGGCGACACAAAAATGAGTATTGCCTACCTCATCCGACAGACAGTCTAACCAGACACTGGACCTCTGTTACATTAATTGGTCTCCTCAAGCATAAACTGTGTGATGAAGGAATATGGATTCGAACTCTGGGAATATAGTTGGAATCGATCGAGAAGTCATGATATCTGAGAGCTTTGTGAACAATCGGTTAGTTTATTGGATGGGATTGTCTCATAAGCACCATTGCTCCAACCCGTATTTCTTACGTTCCATTTATCGCAGTTTATATTCGATCCAATGTGTTGCGATGCAATCTAACAACAGCCCCCTATGGATGTTGGAGTCAAGGTTGAATAAGAATGTTGACAACCGAGCAAACCAATTTGACCTTTGTTACGGTTTTCTTGTTAAGCGTCATCATAAAAGACATTCAGCTAATTCTTGCACTCAATACGGTTAAACAAAACTTATCGTTACTCTGAATTTCCATTCCATATTACCAAACCAGTGGATGGGGGAAGCCATCGGTTCTGAAATTAGAAGCTGCAGTCAAGTGGAATTATGTGCTTGTCTAGGCAGCGTATCGGTTAGTAATGAAACACAAGGTAACCTGAGATCGATAATAGTTTCCAACTGACTTCGCCAGGATTCGATCGGCAAACACACAGAAACTCAAAGTAGTTCGCTTTGTCTCTGAACACGCATATTGCCCAAAGCGCTAGCTGGTTTATTTCGACGCGTTAACATCGATGGTGCGGGAAAGTTGATTGTGCTTAATAACAAGCGCATCATAGGAAATCCTATTTGCACAAATTGTTTCTACCTCTCATGCATCAACAAAACCAAATCGTTCATTTCGTCTCCCCAGAATTACCGCTTTTCACTTGTTGTCCTTCTGCCGAGTGAAAAGCTGAAGCTGGACGGTATCGAGAAGGTTCTCACTGGCGAATATGCGATCAAGGATCTGATCATATCTCAAGAAGAGATCCCTATTTCATTAAAACTGCCAAAATTCAAATTGGAGAGTACGATGAGCGCCATACCGATACTGGAATCGATGGGCGTTGTTGATCTGTTCCGTCGCACGCAAGCCGATCTGTCAGGTATTTTGAATACTTGATTTTACCTTACTTGTATATCTTTCAGTAGCCTGTGTTTTAGGAACTCTTCTTCCGCAATACTTGTTAGAAAAGTAGATTCCTGGTGAGCTAGTGATTTTATTTTGCCCGAATTACCTGCTCTTCTGAAAGTCACACAACTGTTGACCATCATTCATATTGAGTATAACCTAGAGTTCGGTTCGAGTTATTTAGCAGAAGCGGACACTCGAACTAATGTGATATTTTTAATTGCGAACTTATTGGCAGCTATCTGTAAGCCCAGAGGTGATTATCACTTCACGGACCACGGGCACTTCACCATTTTCGTGACTGAAACATAGGGTTGCATACACTCATATGTACTACCGGAGAGTATGGGCAATTTGTCTCATTCGACAAATAGACGTAAACTTCAATTATGCATCTACTGAACTAATAGTCGTCTTTTGTGGGTGACCCAGTATGATAAGGCTAACTTATTAAATCTCCTTTGATAGCTTTGCTTACCAGAAAACATATATGCTACTATACCTTAGTTCCAGTTGTAGGTGGATTACGAAGGATGATAGAAATACTCAGCCCTTCTAACAAAGGAGTTAGCGGTTAAATGTAGATGTTTTATGGTGCAAACAGCGACTCGTTTTGCGGGATTACTTTAATCGTTTCCTACTTGAGCCTTCAAGCCACATGGGAAATGTTGCAATGTCGCAATGTACTTATGATCTCAATACTCGGTTGCATTTGTGCCTACTTCTTTGATCCACCCGTACTACCAAAGCAACGTCTTTGATGAAGTATCTTCTCATCAGTATTGACCTTTTATTAAAAATTGAGGCAAATAACGGTTGTCAGTAGTTCTACTGTTCCCCGATTTGACATAACTAGAAAATAAAATGCACCTAAGGATAGTGCGTACTATTGGTTACCTACGTTTACAACAAACCAAGGCCACTATCAGAAGTGTTTTGTGTAACGATTGGTAGAGACTGACATAATCATTAAAAATATTTACCACATAACCACCCAGTGGAACTAAGTCACTGTGTCATGAAAAAACCGTCACGAATCTTTTAATGTTAAGCAACAAACCGCTTACTCCCTCGGTTGTAGCATTTCCATAGGATGATGGAGCTGAACGTATGCGTCAGCAACTTAACTGTACACTTGCAATTTCTACTACTTCTGCGTCATTTGTGCTATTTTTCGACCCACATACACGCCATCATATCCTCTGTGCTACTGCATAATTGACCAGATATAGTATAAGCCAGCGCTGTCTTTGTTTCCGCATCTCTAAAGGAATTTGCCGAAACTTGTCATTATTTAACTGTGTGTATACAGTGCATGGCACGATGAGTGGATCCATGTGAAGTTAATTGCAAAAACTATGCTGGTCCATGATATTACGATCCCGTTAAAACAGACACTTCTAAATAGTGATTATTATGACAGGGTAAAAATACGAAGTCGGCCGACACATGCAACTTGAAATTTGACCAGAGCTAATACAATGTGTTGGGCTCATCAGGCCACCATTTTAACGCATGGTTATCTCTGTGTTTGGCCGACTGATGTGGATGGTGCCGCATCTGCGCACATGAATTCCACCACCACCCCCGAAGTTGGGTACGAACATGAGTCTTTAGCCTGATTATTACGAACCACCAATGGCTTCGTTGAATTACGCCGGATGCGTTTGTGGTAACCACCACTTTTGCCTGTTTACGCTTCAGGTATCACTGAAGCCGAGCGGCTTTACGTTAGTCTGCTCAAGCAAGGTGTGGTTCTCAAAGTGGACGAAAACGGAGTCGAGGCTGCAGCAGTGACGGCAGCAGTGGCTGTTCCTATGTCCGCTATCATCCCAAGCGCCGATTTTCACGTAAATCACCCATTTGTGTGCATGATTTACGATGAACAGTTGCACATACCGCTGGTGGTGGCTCGTGTTTTCTCACCCGAGTTCTAGTCCCTCCTCTCTCGCCTCTCTCGTGGTTGCTTCACTTTTCACATTGGAAATCTCTTGACATGCAACTGAGTTTTCTTTCAATATTTGTGTCTTTAGGACTCTCACATTTAGATTTTGTCGAGTTGCGATGAGAGATTGCCTGTGTTGCTTTGTGTTGGCCAATTTGTTCGGATGTTTGCGAATAGCTGGGCTCCCTATACTTGTGATCAGGCAGCATTGTTGATTTCAGCTTCGGTATTTGATTACTTCACGTTTGTAATACTAGCCAGTAGCTAAAATATAACTTAGGTGCTAATCGACTGTCTTTTTCAGCTGCCCCTTGAGTTGAGTTAATATTACTGCGAGCTAATGGCAGTCAATGCATCTTCCTTTCGAACATTTGTGCCTTACATGTGACACAGGCGCAGAACCTGGTGCTCATAGATGGATTGATATGCTCTGAGGCTGGTCCTTACATTATGCTTCATTAGTGCTTCAGCAATGATCGATTCTATCACATTCGAGAGAACCTGGTGGAGAATCACTGGGCGACAGTTGGCAGGCTCCTAACGGCTACCACCCTTGAAAATCGGGGTAATGATATCCTGTTTCCAAGTGTTGTGGACATCCTGTTCATCCAGGCATCTTTGGAAAAAGTTAGTGGCTCAGCTATCCTGGTCACTAGCAACTGCGCAACTGTAGTAGCTTCCTCAGAACTGTCGCTGAACTCAACGGAACGTGTAAAAATACTAACGTCTGGGCAGAGACTTAGCGTAGTGGGAGCGGGGGAAGGGAGAAGGTCCGCCCCGGGCGGCATGTGACAGGGGGCGGCATTTTCATTACAGCTGATTGTTCAACACCAATTGAAAATTCATCGAAATTAACTCCACGACAGAGGTGGTTAAAATGTAGGGTGATAATCATGCTGCGACCGAAAATGCAATTGGTACTACAAACGTTGTTTTTCGAGAGAAAAAGTAAGTGATATTGAAAGCATAGATGTAGTGGGAAATGTTTATAATGCTGATGCAGAAATTGCATGCGAAGTTGAAGAAGTGGAAGTGTAACCACACGTTAGCATGCTAATACGCACCTCAATCGATTTTATGGATGCCCATCAGTGGCCTGTTAAGGTTGACCATGGAATTCTCACTATGCTTGCCCGTCTTTGATTTATTGTCGTGAAGCTCGGCGATCATGAATTCAATAAGTGGTGCTACCTGGAACGAATACAAAGCTGAACCTAAGGAGTTAACAACGAACTCGTTTTTTCGAGAGTTGCGAGAAAACGAGCAAATATCATGAATACGGAAGATGTATTCACTTAAAAATAGGCCCTATTTTGTTTCAGCTGCATGATGTCTTCAAATGCATAGTCTAGTTTTTCGGCTGATGATGGTGTCATAAAATATTAGAAATTAAATCCAAAAGCATATGAACATGAATCTGGTACATTGTGTGCTTAGTCATGCCCTAACAGCAAGGAGCAAGCAACCCGGGTAGTTTAAGCAAAGCAGTGGTAGAAAAGACGTAGCGTTCAGTTTTGGCTAGAATACTTGGCATCGTCAGGTTTCCCGTCAAACCAAACAGGACACTCTTTGGTGTCTTCGAGAATCCTCCGGGATGACGAGGGAGGCCAGGAAAAAAGACAGAATTTTTCCGAAGTTGTACATTTTTGGTCAAGTATGCGTCTATTCTTCGTGAACATTTGGTGACAGTTCAGCTGGGAAGGAAAATCAGCGCTGTTTCTTTATCCTCACGAGTTCACAATAAATTGGTGAGCAGTTTGGTAAAGCAGGTGATAAAGAACATCGTAGATTAGGTCAAAGTAAATATGTTTGCATAATTTTAGTAGCACCCGATGGATCTCACAAAAATCAGATGAGTGCAAATGTATGGTAGAGGAGGATGGTAGAGGAGTCGTTCCTCAACTTCACTGAGACCAATAGCAAAAGAGCAGAGGAAATTCCTGTACTGGTTTTGCGAGAAACCGATAAGAATGAACTTCAGTTTGATGACTGCCGTGCCCAGGCACTAAACAGTGCTGCTGAAATGGCGGTCTACCAAACAGATGTGCAGAGACCTCTGCGAAATCAATCCAAATCTACATTTGTGTCACGTACAAACCATTTCCTGTAACTGGCTTGTGTTCATGAAGCTTCTGCGACGGTACATTCTGTTATTTTTTGACAGGATTTACCGGCTATTCTCATCCTTTTTACTTCTAAATACTGCTGAAATGTTTTGCTCCAAGGCACCGGTATACGTATCAAGTGGCTGTAAAATCTAGTTGGAATAATCGAGTGGGCGCTGCAAACGGCGTGGGGAAGAAATACTCGGAACTTGCCACTTTAAAACATTTCACCGTTTAATCAGAAAATGCAACCAAAAGATCAGACACATCTTTACTTTACCTCGGTATTGTCGTTACCGTTTATTTCATTCCTGATCCTTTGGAGAGATGTTCTCATAGAAAGCAAGGATGCATAGAAAAGTCTACACAAAGAGACTGGCTATGCGGCAAAGTTCTGTCAAGCTTACAATGATAACAGTTTTCCTTCTTTAAAATAGAGCGAAAATGATTGATATTGCTATGGATGAATCAGAGAACATTACGCAGATTTGGGGATAAGGATCGAGTGTCGGATCCACCGAAAGAAACCAATTGACGGAGAAGAAATGTGTGATATATCCTTGATATTTCGATGAGTTTAAACAAAAAAGGTTGACTGTCAGGAACAGTTTTCCTGAAAAAATATTGTAGATTCCAGCAAATCCATAGCCTTGCAAAAACATAGTTTTTCTACACCGTTCAATCTGGTTTAAAATAAGTATAATTACCTAGCCTATTTTCGGTGATTCATCACCAGGCTAAGTACAACACATTTAAATAATAATAATAATAGTAATAATAATAATAATGTATATTCTCGGTTCTATGTGGCGTGCCCTGTTCGGCATACTCATATTGTCACAGTTGTTTTATGTAGTTTACCGGCTGTGTAGCTTACCAGTTGTGTGCCCGTCAATTATCCCCACATTAACTCCGGCATAATGGCTGTGGAAAGCGAGGTCCAATTCCTCCCCACAACGTAGCAGTGTTCAGCCACTCCGAGACGTTGCCCAACTGCGCACCTGTTGACAATGTTCTTTTACAGACTACCATCCCGTCGTGGTGGCAATTTTCCCTAACTTAATAACCCATTGCATTGGGTGTGGTTCACCCTTGGTTGGTCGGGGAAGAACGTTCGGAGGACCACCTGTCTTGCTTTCTCTTCGCCTTAGTTGTGAGTCTGTCTAGTCACGTGATTTTGTGTGCGTCGTTAGCCATGCAACCTTCGCGTTTAGACGCGCCTCTCGTGTGCGTCCGTTCCGAGGGCTCAGCGTCCATCCGAATAAGTGTGGTTGGGATCGTTCTCACGCTCGCTCAATTTCCGTCTCACCAGCGCGTACCCCGGGTCTTAGCTAACGCCATCAAGTCAGGGCAAATCCGTTCGATTGGCCAATGTTCTAACCGGTTACCGTAGGCGTGCTCCAACCGTGCCAGTGACAAGCTTATCAGGTGTTACGTGATCGTAACACATATTCCATGTCAGGCATACATAAAAGCCCTTTTTACCCGCCAAGATTTTGTAGCTCAAAGCCTTGTTTGGACACATTAAGTCCTGACGGAGATCTCCTTGTATTGAGGGATCCGAGTCTTCATTTCCTTGGGCGAAGAATGAGAAGCAATGTTGGTGATAGGAAATGATTAAAGCTGAAGGTATACCATTTAAACAAAGCATGTGATAGGTAAAACGTTTGCTGTACACTGTAGCGTTCTAAAAATATTGGTGAAAGAAGGGATATGTATTTACTTTCATTTCATCTTGTGTACTTATGGACTGAGACAGATAGTATGGGAGATTTATCTGTCGAGTGTGAGGTGACTTTGTTTGGCCCTTGTCAACTGGCACAGGTATTTTGATATAACTACGCTAGGCGTAAGGGAGTAGGGGGAAAATAAGGAACTTTTTTGAAATAGTGATGAAGATGTTAGAAACAGAATCGGTTAACTGCACCGTGATGCCCGACATGTTTACATTAGTGCAACATGGGAAGCATAGATGAGTAAGAGGAGAACGAATGGTAAAAGATGGATAGATTCAGTCAGCGTTTCCCTATCAGCTCTCACTTTTTTGCTATGGCTGCAAGCGACGCGTGGCTTGTAAACAGAATGTGAAAGAGAGGAGACAAAAAGGGTTGTCTCAATCTCAGTTCGCCATTCATCTGCAGTCCGCACTTGTTGGTGTGTCTGTGAGTTATACTGTCCAGAGTAAAGAAGGCAAGTGAGTTGGGTGAAGAAGAGTGAGGGGAGTTCTGACAACAATATATCTTTTTTTTCTAATACATCTCTTCAGGAGGGCTTCACCAAGTGAATGCAATGTACGTAGCACATTTCATGTATATTTGTTATCAACGCACTTACGTCTCGGCCCCCTCCACAAATAACACATTTGACTGCAATTTATATGCGACATCGTTTTTATGTATTGCACCGTCAGGCACTTTGAAACTGCTCTTTTAAACAGCTGTTGTGAGTCGCATGCTCTTAGTTCAATAAAGAAGCTGTTCCAGATTTCAGTGTATCTGTTTAGGAAGAATTTTATTCGGACCTACGCTTTCGTTTTGAAAATGGAGAGTTTGTTCTTGGTGTTTCTGATTAAATAACTAGATTCTTTTTAAAGTAAATATTGATATTTGGCACGAAAACGTGCTTATAGATTAAATCAAAGAGGGATGTTAATCCAAGCTTCATGCGTTTTAGCCACAGTGGCTTCAGCTGTAGTATCTTCCAAGGTTCAGATTAGTCAAGTTTAAACGAATGGTTAGTCTTTTTGAATGATCTCTGCCCGTTTTCTAGACACACGCAGTCATGTTTTCTGCTGTTTGTAAAGATAATCGAACAGTACTCTAGTACAGGACGATCGAAGGCCTTAAACAAGTGCAGGTTAGGCTCACGCATCGAAAAGGACTTTAAGATAAGTTCTGAGCTTCTTCTTGGTCTGACCGTTATGAATGCAACTTGTTTACCAAAATTCAAAGTGTTAGAGTACCGGATGCCTAGATCTCGTATAGTCTTATTGCAGGGGATAGGTTTACCACCAAGTGCATCCGCGAAAGTTCGCACTTGGATGTTAACACACTGCACTTGTCTGCTGAGAAAGGCATTTGCATCACGATTCCAAAGCCAGTAGGTCTATGTGAACGTTTTCTAGGGTTTCGCTTAAACACCGAATATCGAAGGTGTACAGTATTTTTTGTATTCACAGCATAAATATAAGGTGTCCCAAATTTTTTCAGCATATCACTGATACACATTAGGAAGAGCAGGGGACCTAACACACTTCCTTGAATCTCACCGCTTTTTATCTTCAGTGGTAAAGACTTACTATATCCTATTTGTACCCGCTGTGTACGATCAGATAGGTAAGATTTGAACCATGAGTGTAAGGAATAACTGATCCTGAACTTGGTTAACTTCACTAAGAGATTGTTGTGTGGCACCCTCTCAAAGCCTTCTGCATAAAAATAAAGTGGATGATGACTGCTTTTCCATTGTCAGTGGAGCTTGTCAGATGGTTAAGAAAAAAAACTGACAAGTCTGACACGAGCGTCTTTGCAAACACATGTTGAGCTGGGTTTATTAAGTTCAATGGCACCAAGTGCATGACAGTTTTCTCTTTCACAATGCTTTCCATTATTCTCGTAATCATCGGAGTGTGGCTAATTGGACGGTATTTTACGCCTAGTTTTGAACCATTCTTATGTCTAGGTTCTAGAATAAATAGTTTCCATTGATTCTGGAATATACCCGAATTCATAGATAGGGTAAACCCGTTTAGTAGCAAGAGCGATATACCCGACCATTGAACTTTATCAGAGAAGTTGGTAGCCCACCAGGTCCAGGATAGATCGAAGACCGTAGCTGATCAATGTTAGCTTGAATAACACCGTAATCGAAATGCACTGTGCTAAGTTTACCAACATCAGTAGGAGCGCTAATCGTATGTGTGCTGCTTGAGGTAGTAAACAAAGCAGCAAAAAGTTCATTCATGACGTTCCCTATTATGGTGGGGGTCCCTGGTCATGGATCTGCTAGGTAGTAAGATACATGCTACCGATTTGGATGGACTGTCGTTTCCGGCCTTTAGTAGCTTGACCAAGGCTTTAGATTTATTGTCATTTATCAATGCTCGCTTTTCCTCTGTTAGTAGACTTGCGGCACCAATCGACTGCAAATGGTCAAAGAGCTTATCCTGTCTGATAAGTAAGGATAAGTAAGTCTGTTTTATTTTCTAGCGAGTTCTTTGTAGATTACGCAGTAGGCATGCTTCGCGCGTAGTTTTTGTGAACACCTTCTTATCGGATCTTAGTACGAGCGGAGCAAATATATGAAGAGAGCTTTGGATATTTGTGTAAGTTTCGTCTGCTGCAACCTGTGGATCTCTGGTGAGAAACCAGCGATCCCAGTTCATTTTTCGCAGCAGTATAGTAAATGTGTCCCAGTTTACATTTCTAAATTCCCTGAAGGGCTCTATTATTTGTCTTGTGATACCGAGTGGGACGGGATCGAGTGCCGAGAAACTGAGGTACACGACTATATGATCACTACCTGGGAAACGAGATATTACACCAACAAAAGTGGGGTTTACGTATTGGGCATAAAAGAGATCTGAAATACTGTTTTGTCTGGTAGGTTTATGAACAACTTGAGTCCAACCTTGGGCCCGGAGTTCAGAGACCAACCTCAACAGCTTGGGTAGTGTTGCATACTCTGGCCATAAAATCTCTGTTAAATTATAGTCACCACCGATTATCTTTTGAATGCATGGTAGCTCAGAAGCAAATTTAAAAGCAGAAATGTGGTGTACTAAAAGTAACGCGTCATAACAGGTTGGATTGTAAACACATCTAACCAAAATTAGAGAGCAATTTATTTCAATAGAGATCCACACGGATTCATTTTTGATATCAAGTTTCGTGTCTACTATCAACTGAGTACGGAGTTGGTCCCGTGCATAAATATCGAACCTGCCTCCCTTATCAACCTGCCGGCTGTTCATGGATGATAAATAGCCCACTATTTGGTCGAACTCATTTGGAGTGTGGGGGTCATGCCAGGTTTCATTTATGAGCAGCAAATCAGGAGTTGAGGGAGTAAGCAGATGGCGCAAAGTATGTATTTTATTATTTAGAGAGCGAACATTGATGAGAAGCAACTTGACAGCGTCTTGCTGGTGTGGCAGATTTAGGACTTTGTTGACAAATAGAGGGTATGACATTGCTGCTACATGCATCGGTATCTATGGTGGAGATGGTGGTGTTGGTGGAAACCGCAGGAAGCTGAGACTGCAGTAAGACTGGCATAATTGTGTTAGATTTAAAAACTGGTTGAAAAAGTGATGCCCCACTAGACTGGCACGACTCAGCACTAGGGTTGGCAGCGATAGGTTCCAGAAGTTGCAAAAAACTACTCTGGTTTGTTATGGGTTAAACATGTGCACGGTGAGAGACCGTCCGTTTGTTTGATGTTGCAGGCATCTAATTCGTTGATATTCACCCATATTTCATGCATTTCATCTGAATATACGTAAGCACATGAATAAATGTATATTCTCCACTGTACACGAGAAACATCATCGAAGGCCTGATCAATTGTACAACTACCAATTGTCTAACTGTGTGGGCAATAGCTGCATTCATTACTAAATTGGTTTGCTGTCTAATGGCACCACCAGTGCGTCGGGGCAGACTGAAATCTAAGAGCATCGTCACGTCAAGTCAATACAGCAATACGTTTTTATGCACCCATGAAGGGTGACTTTTCACTTGTAACACACACGCGATCAAAACGGTAAAGCGAACAACACTGGAACCTTATAATGTGCTCCCGACAGTATGATTCCCTTTAGCAGCGAAATCAGCCTACTAAGAGCTTACGGGTTTGTTGGAAGCTAGTCATGAGGCGATAACAGCTTTCGTGGCGATAGCAATACGAGGCCCGTCGACCGGTTATCACATACCACCAGTTGCTAACGCAACGCCCCACTAGCCACTTCGCCAGAAACCCTTTCACTGGCTTCTCACCTGCGTGAAGGCCGACTACCGATCGATCGAAGCATGACACGTTCAGTGCGACTACGTTGTGACCGGCTCACGTCCAGTTCTCACGGCTGAACGGCGTGCGTTCCCATGCGGTCGAGTTTTGACGCATTCATTAAGTCTGTGGTGTCTGGCTAATGTTCACTTCTCACAAGCGAACAGCTCGATGTGCTCTGCGATCGTAGGCACACATGTGGCGTCTGTCTTACTTCGCCCGGCAAAGCAATTTGCGCCATTGAACGGTTAGCAATTCAGCGTATCGGTTGTACGTCAGCACCTGAGTGCAGTCGGTCCTAGCTCCGGACCACATTTCCAAAATACCTGGTACATGATGTTGGTTGTCAGTGTTCTATGGTTGTTGCCATAGTTGTGAACCAAATGGGCTGATGTCGGTGCGCGAACTTTATGTTGGGGGATGTGGCCGACCGGATATAGATCAGGTCGGACTTAGGCCTATTGGACAGTTTTGATATGTGCGGTGGAATTCACTCTAGTTTGGCAAGTGTTGGCATGTTGGTTGCCAAAATTGTTGCGGCTATCAAACGGAGCGTCTGCTACTTGTGGTAAAAGTTTCGCCGGATATCGCTAAGACCACTCTATCGAATGGGGTTACAAAGGATGGTATACATTTGAATAAAAGGTTGATGTGCGAATGGCTAACAGTGGAATTCCCGTCGAAATTTCAAAAATGGATGCAATGATGGTGCGAGATAGACCATCCTGAAGCGGTAGGTCCACTTGATAGCGCTGGTAAATCCGTAAAGTACAGGCACTTAAAACCGACCGGGACACAGACACCTAGAATGAGAGGTGCTCCCAAGTTACACAAAGCAGGATTTCCGCTACGTCCGATTATGTGCATGAACAATGCACCTTATCACAATGTTGGACGGTGGCTGGCCAAACTATTAGATCCGGTGCGTAAACTCCTCGCTAGGTATTGCCAGAAAGACCCCTTTGAACTGGCTGTGACGCTGGAACAATTGTCACTGAGTGCAGATCTTATGTACTTAATAGATATGGACTCCTTATTCACAAATGTGCCTTTAAGTGAGACGGTTGATAATTTATGTGATTTTATCCTGAGTCAGAATATGTCTGTTGGCCTGCCATTGGAGTACTTAAAGGATATGATTCTACTGTGCACTGAGAACATACGGTTTGAATTTGAGGGGACCGCATACAAACAGGTCGACGGGGTCGCTATGAGCAGCCCTCTGGGACCAGTTTTAGCAGACAATTTCCTCGGCTGCCAGCATTGGTGAGGCGAAATTGTACAGACGATATATGAATGACATTTTAGTCGTCACCAGCGGAGGACATTTTAACCGGCTGCTGACCATCCTAAATTCGATTCACCCTAATCTGTCGGTATCCCATGAAGTGGAACAACACAATTGTCTGGCGTTTTTGGATATACTTATTAGGAGACGGGCTGAAGGTACGTTTCAGCGCACTGTTTATCTCAAATCGACTTGGACTGGACAGTATCTTCATTTTTCAAGCTTCGTCCCGATCGCATACAAACGCGGCTTAGTGAGAACTCTCTTCTACCGGGCTAGACGTATTTGCAGCCCCGAAACGTTACAAGCCGAAGAAGAATTTCTACGCAAGACCTTGATTTCTAATGGAAATCCTGAGAAGTTTATTCAGGTACACAGCAGACCTCCCATCGTGAAAACACCGGTAGTGACAGCTGATAAAAAGAATGTTTATTTGTTCTTGCCGTTCAAAGGGGACCATGTGACAAATGATATCGAACGCAAGCTCCGGTCCGCCATAACGCGAACCTACACAACCCAGTTGCGACTCATGCACACCACGCGAGCACTTGCTCTTCATTACCGTCAGAGCATCTCGTCGGGTAGTTTGGCCTCTCACGTTGTTTTTCAGTTCACCTGCGGTTGCGGTGACATTTACATCAGTTAGCTCAGAGGGTAGCTGAACATTTGCCAAAGTAGTTGGGACAAGTGATTACGCAACAACATGGGACGAATCTGAGAATCAATCGGAGGCCGGCATCGTCTATCACCAAGCAACTCATGACAACCCGTCATCACGTGAACCCCGAGACAGCGTTCAAAGTGTTATTTCGTAACAAAAACCCGATAATGCTGTCACTTAGTGAGGCGTTGTTAATTAAGGTCTATCAACCTGTGCTATGTGCACAAAAGCTCTTGGGGCATTCAATTCGGTTGCCATGGTCTTGACTGTGACATTTTGATTGGTGATGCTTATTTTTTCCATGCATATAACCCGTTGTATGTTTCTGCTCGTATTGTGTTTGCGACTGAAGAGGACAATCGAAATGTGGACATATCACAACCTCTATCTTCTCTCTGCCTTAACGAACTCAGAGTTGGGCAAGTGTAAGTACAGTGGGTCCTGAGAATTGCGATTGGTAGATTCAAAAGCAGAGATGCGTCGATTGAGCACAACCACGCGGCGGGAGACACAGCGATAAAGAGCGATCCATTTCGATCCGAAGGATGTACTGTACTATATAGCGTTGATGAAGCTAAATCGAATTGGTGTAAGTACACATTTGTGTGTGATGAGAATTGTGACAGTGAAATCCATCTCAATACGAGGCTGGAAAGACCGCAACCGCACGGTGTCGGTATATTCCGTTACAATCCGTCTAAATTAAGTTTCCTAGTTAACCCTAGTTCCTTATCTTGCCCCAGTCTATCGGATGATGCACTCACACAATTGGCGTTTTACATTACGACGTACGACAGCGTGTGCAGACCGATGATAGACGGTACGCCTAAGTACCTATGGGCAAGGGACGGTTCCCGCATGTAACTGACTTCAATAAATCCAGCTGAAATCACCGTGGGCTGAAGGACTGTACTTTCAGTGAAGTGTGATTTAACTGCTCCACTTCCATTAGGTGCACATACCGGTTCAGCTCCAGTTGCGGAGGATAAATGCTGCTGTGATAGAAGATAAATCAAATCATCTAACTGAGTTATTTATTTATTTGCATTGGCGTTCATAGATTTAGTATCTTGCATACAGCACTTAATGGAATGACATCACTTCAGGGTCAGTTTTCGACCAATGCAATGTAATTAGTGATTAAGATACTTCGGTTTAGTATAAACCAATTCCAAGTACAGCACTGACGATAGGGTTACTTCGTGTTGATACTCACTGGTGTCGACTTAAGGCGAAAAATTTGTAGTCGGAATGAAGCCATGGGCTGAAAACGGTGAGCTTTGAGTTCTGACACTTGTGGTTAAACATACCACCACTGAGTAACTCCTCCACGCGCAGTGAATTATCTAACCACAGGTGATCGGATAATTTATGTGTGGCAACTAAGTCAGTAAATTACCACACTTGGGCTCAGATTCTTACAACCAACCCGCTCTTGGTGGTTCGCACACTTGACTGTATCTGGTGTCAAGTAAGTAATAAACTACAGGTTCAGCTTATGAACGACGCACAACTATTGTTCACGGGTAAAAAGGCATGTGCTGAACAAGTCACGTAGGAGGGTTGGAGTAAAAATTAAATTTGAATTGATCAACAAATAAGTAAATCGTCCTTTTAAACCTCTATCGATTTAAATGCACTGCTGCATAACAATCGTTTGAAATGGGAATGGGATTTTCGCACAAAAATGGAATAGAGAACAGTAATGGTTCAGGAACTCCGTGAGAGATAAAAGAGAAAAATGAGAGCCCTCACTCGTGTGCTGCTTCCTTTCACCGATATGATACGTTAATTCCATTTAGACACATCTATGCTACTCATAAGGACACTTCTGCCTTTATCCTCTCGGCCAACTGGGGAGAGGGTCGTTAAGCCCATGGTTTGGTTTGTTGGGTGGCGCCTGGAATACTATCCTGTAATCAATGACACTTAAGAGATGTTTCAAGTACGGGACAGTATAGAAGTTTGAGGCGACTCTACCTAACGTGTATTGTGCAGGCTACAAAAATAGGAGGCAAATCAACAGGAGCGAGAAACGGTTCAGCAAGGTACTATCCAAATCAGTTTGTGACAACGGAAGGGCCGTCAGTAAAACAAGTGGACGGTTTGAAAGTTAAAACAACCGTAAAATCTAATGTTTCAACATACTGAGAGTGTGTTTTCAGGTACACAACTGGTTGGCGTTATTTCATCTTCCGAGTGAAACGGACTACATCAAGTAACGCAAGTTGGAACGCGTGTCAACAAAGTGTTTTTTGTAAAGCGTTAAAGTAGGGGCAAGGATTATATGAGTTGGAAGTGCGTTCCGGACATGGGACACACGGAGGGAGAAGATGTTTCGTCGACAATCAAGTCGACTGTGGTGCCTATCCAGTTTGAGACGATGGCCCACAGTTCGATAGTTTGGCTCAGCTGCAACAGATTGTGTTATGGCTGAATTGGGTTCGTCAGTAGTAAATAAACCACGATAAAGTCTCCTTGGTGACGTTGGTATTCACCACTGTACAATCTCAGGGACTGCAGTCTGCGCTGGTATGGGAGATGAAAAAATCCTCTAACGAGTTTGGTTGTTCTACCCTGTGGAGCTTCAAGGGAATCGACGTCGCGCTTGTGATAGTGATGCCAGGTCTATATTGTAAATTCCAACTGGGGCCTCAAGTAGGCGTTCAGCATTTGCGGAGAGATTGATGGCTCGAAATATCCGAACGTCTTCATTAAGAGTCTAAGATATTGACTGGCTTTTCTTGATGCCTTTTCAGCCTGTCTCGAGCAGGTAAAACGGTCTTCCACCATCAAACTTAGGTTGCATTCCTTGGAAGCACGTTCTAACTGCTAGTCCCCAAGTTGATATTCATGAATAAGCTGATGGCGTATGATCAAGATTTTGCACTTCATCACGCTGAACTGGGGCAGGTTATCGGATGATCAGGTAGAAGTCCTGTCGAGATCGCTTTGCAATGCCAAGTAATCCTTCGCTGTCTTGAAGTAATGCCAGATTTTGACATTCTTCTGAAGATACTAAGAAGTTCGATTGCAGTACATTAGTAAGATAGTTAATGAATACTAGGAATAAATGTGACACCAGTACCGATCCTTGGTGCACGCCACACTAGGCATCACTTGTGTATTAAATGGCGACGCTAGCGCTCACATTCAGCTGACGTTGAATGAGGATATTGCCGATACAACCGAGCACAGCGTCACCGATTTCACAGCTTCGATGCTTGTGAAGGAGAATGCGGTGCTCCAAACGATTGGACTTTTTGGAGATTTAACTAGATGACATCGACTCCCACGCTGGTATCAGCTGATTCTGTCCGGCTTGCTTGAGCTATAATCAAGTTTGTAGTGCAATACTGATTTCGGCGGCATCCGTGCTGCTGCGACACCTGGATGTTGGTGCTCATAAGGTAACCATGAGCTCCTCTGCGATTGCACTTTCCAATACTTTGGATAACACTGGGCGTAGGGTGTTTGGATGGTAGTTCGAGGGCTCCGCACGATTACTACTTTTGTAAATATGAGTGACTAGTCCATGTTTCCACATTGTGTGCACCTGTTTATCATCGAGACAACCTTGAAAGCACCGGGTCCATTGTTCGGTAAGGTTCGTGGCCGCTGTCTTCAATGCCTGTGCACGCGCAATGACATTAGCCTTTTCACCACATTGGCTACAGTGAACGATAAGTGGTTTGAGCCTATAGGCATTGGGAGTTGTGTCGAAATCGGGTAAATGATGATTCACACTAAAAAGTTTGGATGAAGTTTTGGCGAAGCACGCTGGCCGCACCTAGTGTAGTTTGCGCCAAACCATCTGCTACACGCAAAAATGGGATCGCTCACTGCACCCTCCGGAGCTTGTGGACTTGTCAATATAGCAACTTGGGTCTTGTACTAAATTTCGCCGCTCGGTTCTGTTGGTGCTGGAGTTGATCTTCGCAGGTCAACTTGACGCAATAGTTTCCTTGAGTTCTGTAAACATCATAGGTCAGGTTACTTGGACAGAGTTTGTAAGCGTGCCAGGCTGAATCCCTTAAGGTCGTGCATTTTCAGTACGGTTCTTCAGGAACAAGTTCACTTCCCTCTGGCGAAAGACCTTGCTTTTTGACGCATTTGCTACTAGTTCGATGAACTGGGTGACAGTAACTATCCAGACGACATCAGGAGGCTTTTCGACAGGAAGGACCAGTCAGTTTCTTGACAGGATTTCGTAATTTGGAACGACATAGGTTTCGTCGTTGTTCTCACGGATGTACTCCTAGTAGTGGGTGTAGCGAAAGAGCAACATCGCATTTTAGGTGCATACAGCGTCAAAGGGAAGCAATGACTTTTGTTTCTGAGTCGTCAATGATGTCAGCATGCATGTCGAATCGATAATACGTTGGGTGTACCCACGGAGGCCGCAGCTTTTAGCAGTAACCTGTTCTGGATTCTGCATATGCCTCCGGATTACTGTCTTATACTTGTTTTCTATGTGAATTGCACAAAAATATTCCTTCGTTGATATCTTTTTTGATCTGTACTAATTTGCTAGATATGCCCTGTTTGCTTTCGGAGAACTCAGTGAGTGACCCAACTGCTGTCTGAGTCCGCCATCTTGGATATATTTGTGGCCATGTCAACTAGAGCAACTGCATACCTCTGGAAACGGTGCTCAGCCGAAAAAGCCTCATCGACCGCGCATTTGCTCCTTACAACTTCAACGTTCGCTTGACCGATGCATGCTACCACGGCAGTCGGAAATCTCATCAGTCATCCCACTGGCTCAGGTAACGACACCATGCTGAATAGCCAACATCGAACATGTGCACCTCCAAAATGACTCCAAGTTAAGTGTGTTTGCTCATCAGGAGAATGCAATCGAATAGTCAAACACCGCTTAGTTTGCTCGCATTGTTCCAAATGGTATCAACCGAAATGTGCTAGCTGTTCCCAGCAGCAAGCGCGAGAGATTAATAACGCTCAAGCTGTTCTTTGGTCCTGTATTACCTGTTCGACCAACCGTTTTCCAACTGTATGCTCGGCCTAGCCCAGAAATGCAACCGGTTGGTAGCAGAAGCCGAGCAGCGAATAAGTACTAAGATCAACTCACTGGACGAAAGTCCGAACAAGTTAAACCTAGGGACATATATTCAAAAATGGTGCAAAAGCTGTTGGTTCTGTATCACGATCAACCAGATCCCGATTCCAGTTGTCTTCCTCATCTTTGGCAGAACACCAGGCGGAAATTGTCCGTAACTCCGAGAGGCAAACAAAGCCTGTGGCGACTAAAATCAGGCACCAACTGAAACGAGTTGGTAATCAAATCTCATTAGTCTTGATGACACCTGGATGTAAAAAGGACAAAGCATCTGAACAGCAGCTCTTAACATCTGCAGCTCAGGGGTCTATTGTCAAGCTAAAGTCCCCTAGAACATAAGTCACTTATGCCGCAACTGCTGTCAACTTCACCCGAAAGGCTGCCCATTCGGTCTTTTCTTTTATAAAAACCGCTAATTTGAATGCAGCTACAAACACTAAGCAATCATCACTTGGTAGCATATCAAGAGAAACTATTCCCTAATCTTACAGCTTAACGAAAAATGGGTTTCTCAAGGTTATGTGTTCCAATGTACCCGAATCAGCAGCCATCACATTGCAAGGTAAATTGTCCGACAACCTAAATCAACTAGAGTCACTGGGCCTTCTGATAAAAATAAATTGGAAGCCAAATCCACAAACGTAGTACGAATTACTCGGCACCCCCAAGTCTGCAAACTTTGGCGAGCCCAGAGTTATTAGAGTAATGCAAGAATCCTCAACTGATCTGGAAAACGTTCTGCTCTCCGCCAACGCGCAGCAGCATGGGTCATGTGGAATACGGAACCATCTTGATATTCCGTAAAATATGCGACCGTAGCAACGAAACTCCGGAACACAGCAAGTCTGATTACTTAAACATTATCTTCATCCATGGTGTGCCAGAGTTTCTTTCACACGATAGTCAAGAGGCCGGAAAGCGCGATTTAGTACAAGGACGATTAACGCGCAAAACACTTTCATTGGATAATTTTGTCGCGCAATCGCTCTAACCAAATTATGAAGGATGCGGCCTGAGAATGCTATGCTAGTGGTTGAATCCGAGCAAGCAGCGACGGATGTGTTACATAGTTAGTGCAGAATGCCAAGAAATGCCTTCCATCGGAACTTCGATTAAGGATTGCAGATGCTTTGCAACATCCATTTACGAAATCAGCGGAAAAAGCCGACGTACTGGCGAGGATTGCTCCTTTAACCGATACTGACGTATACCTAGATGAGGATTGGGGCACGCCTTGGCTAAAGCAAGGTACGGGATAAGTATCAGTAATTCAGCAGAAAAGGAATAACGGCCAACGTCACATCGGTCGGCACTCCCACACACCTAACTTCCTTGACCTCCTGAGATCTACTAGACAACGATAAGCTGGCCTGCTTGTATACGAATGCTCAGGGCCTCTTCAATAAGCTAGCCGAACTGAAAGATCGCCGTTTCTCAGAAATATTGTGTAAGCGGCATCACGGAGACATGGTTACACAATGAAATGACGGACGCTGAAATTTCGCTACGTGGTATGTCACTGATTTTGAATGACAGACTGACAAAAGGAGAAGTCGTAATTCGGTATTACCGAAGCGACTTATAGTGCAAGGTCACGGAGGATTTAGGTTCGCTGAGACCTGATTCGCTTTTGGTGCCGCTTACAGTTAAGAGGCAGCGACACTTACCTTATAGCGTTGGTGGATCGCTTTCCTTAACTCTACATCTGAAACAGACTACCAAATTGCGACTGCCCTACGCGAACTCTAAAAGGAACATACACTCAACTGTTGACCATGGATGATTTCAATGTGCATTGTTTGGAAACCCCCGCCACGAGCGGAGAATAATTTAAAGCCGATCTTCAAGAGTTCGTTACCAGTGTTTCGCTTTATAATCATGTCACTTCGTTCACTTAATTCAGAACAGGTAATAGATCATCTGTGCTTGATCTTGTACATACCAAGGAAGAACATACGACTGATGCGTCGGTTGTAGACGGGCCGTTAGATCGCACTAACCTTGCAGGTTTTAGTTGCGGTTGTTTATCTGCTATGCAGAATACGGAGATGTGGACCATGAGACGGCGCAAACCGTCATATACTACGACCGATTAGCTTCCCTAATCATTGTCACAAACTGTTCGCTCCTAGCTGAAGGACCCACAGGGGTCGCCTGGCTCGAATTCGTAAATCAATTCAATCGGCTGCTTACAGAGGCTTCAGACAGAAGTTTGCGAGCGGTCTGAAACAGTTACTTACGTAAGTAGCAGAACTAGAAAATTGCTGACAGTACGCACCACAACACCAGAAAGCTTGCATAACTACGTAGCCCAAAGAAACCACAGCACACAGCTGTATGGAGAGGACAAAGTCGCGCATCAGTAGAACATGGCAAAAACCTTCAGCACCAATTACAAACTTCTATATAAGCACGTCAATGGTCTACGGAAGGTGAGACAAGGAGTTTCGTCACTCACGAAGGCTGATGGTCCAACACAAACAGCTACGGAAGCAGCAAACGCGCTGTGGATGCAATATGCCCCACCTTTCAGAGGTTGTTACTATCAGAATATCCTCCAGCATTTAGCACCCCGCCGTCGGAACTCACATATCTCCTTTACCACCGAAGATGTCTGGCAGAAGCTGACCACTCTACGCAAGCACAAATCCCCGATGTCGCTAATATTCGCCCAGAGACACTGGAAGCAGCAGCAAGTAAACTTGCAGAGCCAATGGCTCAGTTCTTCCAACGCTGCTTGTACCACAACCGAGTTCCTACCTTGTGTAAGCTTGGAATAATGACACCCATTCACAAAGGTGGAAGCAGAACCGAGGCTTCAAACTACGACCTAGTTTCCCTTCTCACTATGCTGTCCAAGGTGATGGAATCCATT
>OX104064.1:127888822-127999734 GCA_944474145.2 Dicrocoelium dendriticum
GACACTGTGTAGAAGTGTCTTTTAAACAAACGATCAGTGTAAAAGCGCAACAATTAAACATTTCCGGACAAAATAATTTAAACTCAGCGTTGCAAGCCAGACTTTCAATCGGGACCGTCCCTCTTCACGTGCGCAGTATCGAATTTTCTCAAAGATTACGCGGAGGATAGCAGTGGTGACCTTGAAAATAGCCTGGCAAATACCCATGTTGAAATATTATGGGAACACTGATGTATCCATAGCGATATTGCAAACACGATGTTCAGACAATGGCACGGCCAATTTAAAGGTCCGCCCCGATGATTGAGCACTTGATGCTCAGCAGCTGAATGCACATGTAGTTAAACTTTATCTTCCACTTGCGTTAAATTTTGTTTCAACTGCGCAGAAGCGAAAAGAACAATTTCGTGCACATTTAAAATTCTGGTGTCAAGTTACTCTTTCTACTCAAATGCTTCAAAATAGATTTTATAAGACCACAGCTTTTCCAAAATATCTATTTGCAACTTTTGATCCCCAGAACCTCTGCGTATACTTGCTTTGATCAATTATCTGAACATCCAAAGCAACGAAGGTCTTGCTTCTGGAGAACTCTTACCATCTTTACCCGTCAAACTATGAACAATTGCCTGCTTTTTGAATTTTCTGATCTGTGTGGACCTCAATGCTCATGTCTCGCATTGACGAGAATCTACGTTTATTTATTTATATGCCAAAGAGTGGGAATGAAAAAAACAGGTTAGTTTGGTTCGCATCATCTACCACCTAAACACAGTTCGGTATGGCGAACCAGGGCTACTTCAGGTGACAGTTCAGTCGGGGACGAATTGGACGCGGTCCACTTCCTAGGCCACCGCCTTCGGGCTTCGGCGCACGCTGTCCGTAATTTCTTAGCATTAAATGGAGCAAATGCCCATAAAGGAAACAAAACCCAGGAGACTATCGCAAGAAACATGACGAAAGATCAAGCTGTGTTCATGGCGTTCACGAAAATCAGTCTTCCGGTGAGTCATAAACCGAAGCTCACGATTTGGAGAAGCAGCGTTACATACGTAAAATCACTTTCTCTGATTGAAGTGATTGCCAAACCAGCATTACGGCTATCTCTATACCCCCAAACATAGATGACTAGGTCCAAGAGTGTTGAAAGTTACACTCAAGTCCAAACGGATGACAGAAATGATGCTTAAAAGTTTTTCGCAAGTTAAACACCAAGCTGCCATCAGAAGCATGACTAAAAGTAGTCGGAACCAGGCCACTTTTCCTAAGGCGAAACAAAACCAGTGTCATTTTGCGATCCCACCTGAAGGCAGTGCAATCGTCCCACCATCCGAAGAAGGAAGGTGTACTCGGCCACATTTAGGAATTGGAGAGCTAAGTAGCAGATACACTACGCAACATTCCGAACCGCCCCAGGCGGTAGGTAAGAAATTCATCAAAGAACCGATTATCAACTGATCCAACAGATGTCACGTAAATTCTCAAAGAACGCTTGTGTGTTCAGAATCCGAAGCTTTGCTGTTTATGTAGAAACCTATAAATCTTTCTCAATAAATTGGCCAAACTTCGACCTCAACACGCCAATATGTCTTAGGATCTCATCGTGACAACCAAGACAGGGTTTAACGACCCGATCATTAACGCTGCGATATTACAACCTCCTGTGCAACCATCAAACCATCAGCGCAGGTGGTTCGATTAATTTCCACCGCTTTGACGTACACCTCGACTGCGTTAACGACCCAACGGTTCGAACCGCAGACTTGCTGCGCTGCCGCCTAAGGTAGAACAAGGAATGTTTAAAATCCATTGTATACAGCCCACGAATTTCAACCTTTAAAATGGAGGAGGTTCTGGCACCCCATATTAAAAGCCTACTGGCACAATCTTACAGCAAATTTCAATTGGTTGGGAATGTCGCTATATATATATATATATATATATATATATATATATATATACCTTGCGTGCTAAGTCTATTTATTTCAGGCTGTGGGTTTGCTAAATTGGCTTAGTGTTCTTTTACTACATCATTTTAATGTGAGCCTGAATAATCTATTACATGACACATTTCGCTTAAACTAAAGGTGATTAACTTCGCTTATTTCATTCTTCTTCTTACACATGTGTCTTGATCAATTTTCCTCCTTTCTTGATTCTATCACGGTTATTCTAATAATCGATTTAGTTTATATGCGAATTTAGCGCCATGACCTTACAGTGCATTCCATCAATATTAATCGACATTTTATTTTATGAGATTGGCTGCTGCATCACATACCTGGTGTGGTTGCGCTGGACATGCATGTTAACAAGGTGCCTACCTGTATATTACCCACTACCTCGTCCATGCCGGCTCCAGGAGAGTTGGTAGTTGCCGGATGAGAAGGGGGTCCACAGTCCCCGTGACCGTGCTAGACTCGAAGGGTAATTCCATGCACCCAGTGTGGAGCAGACTACAGTCCAGCCACCACCTTATGTGCGCTTGATTCCCAAATACAGCGTGCTTGTGTTTGCCTGTGAAGGAGTGTGAGGGGGATCGGTTGATGAAACATGGCTCCCATCCACATGCCTCCCAGTCTTATTCCTTCGGGTTTACACTGGATATGGGGTGTGTGGTTGAAGCTGTGCATGGTGCAGCGCAAGCCACCCATGCTCCATCTGTAGACGCAGGCGTCCCGTGGCTAGCCACAGTGACAGGCACATTAGAAACTAGATGCTGTCAACCATGGAAGAGTGCCACATGCTGAGGTTGATGTTGTATTCGTGATGCTTCGTTACCGCAGTCGGGCTAAACCAACTTAAGCAGCAGAAAAACAATTCGCTGGTTGTGACGATCCACATAAACCGCATGTGGAATGACACCTGTAAGAGTTGCAACTGTAGCTCTGTCAAGATAGTGGATAGCGAACCGGTACAAATGATTATGTTAAGCACGCTCAGTTTCCTCGGCACTAGGGCCTTCCTTCACACTGATTGATTTCTCACCACTGCTGCAGTTAACGGGGAGTGTGATCCAACAGAAGAAACAGCAAATGTTGATACCAACATTTTGATTCTAGGATACTGGTAGGTAAACCCACTGGACTAATGTTTTGTAGTGGTTAGAGGAGTAGGTATGGTTTGGCAGAATGCAGGTGGCGGCAATCAAAATTCACCCAATCGGTCATTCGCACGTTGCCTCATGCGTTTCGGCCTTGCTATTGCACCGACATACTTAATCCGCACTCACAACGAACCCTGTGTGCACAAACGGCCCACTTCTCATCCTCGAATCTAACGGCTGGTCTCTGAGACACGCCCATCCTGACACGAATGTCGCCAAACCCTATTGCATATATCTTGGACAGACTTACGTGTCAATCACACTCGAGTTCTAAAACATATAGGAAACTCATCCGTTGTCCCTCACCTTCATCAACCTCGTCCGCACCAGTTGCAATAAGTTAACAAGCAATTCTGGTGGCTTGCTCCAACGCATGCAACAAAATGGATTGCCGTGTCGAAAACGAATAAGGATGAAGACGGTAGTCAAGGTCTTATTTTGACCGTGATGATACCAGGGTGCCAAATACTTTGTAGAAATGCAACTGGGGTTCTCAACCGAGGACGTTGGTTAACTTGTCTAGTCATAAGGCAGTAAAAACTTGGTGGCGGTATGGAAAAAGGGCCAGTTTCACAGGAATAATTGCCATCTCAAGTTCAGAGTAAAAGTAGTTTCTACGGTCCGAGCGGGAGGACTGGGTCACTAGCTCCAGTTCGTGGTCTCGGCATCAAATTTAATTAGCTAGGTCTAGCAATGATTTACATGAGTGATCACTGTATGTCAGCATCCAGTATGTGTGAATGAGATCCCTGCGAAGTCGTCGCTATTTTGAGGGGAATCAATCTTCTGAAAGAAAGCCTAGTTCGGAATTGTGAACAGACAATCTACGCGTTGCTTTGGCAGCTCTTCTTTGGGGATGCTCCAAATGAGGTGTGTCTGGCTTAACGATGGACACCGGTCTTGAACCAAGTACTCAAGTTGGTGACGAATATTCGTCTTAATCAACAGCAGTACTAACTGTCGCTCAAAGGTATTAATAGCTCGCCGCAGGAGCATCAAGTTCAACTGTAACACATTTGATCCTCCCGAACATTTTCTCGAATTTCCTAAACTCTCCTGAACGGTGATACTTAAGTCGTCTTCGCTAGTTACAAGCTGGTGGATGTTCTGCCTCAATTAGTACTCGTAGTTGAAACAAGCGCGCAGCATTAGTAGGTAGAAATTTGCAGAATTCAGATGGAGCTGGTTCAGTTCTGCTCAGAAATAAATCTGATCCGGATCGTTCTGAAGATAAGCACAGTCTGATGTTGATGGAATAGATTTCCAAAACTTGTCATCATCATGGATTGATTATTGTTTTGAACGTCACTTATATTGATTAAATACAGTAGTGAGTCGATGACGGATCCTTATGGAATACCAGTGAAAATGTACAGGATCTTTGAGTGTACACCAGCAATACTCACTATGTAGGTAAATTTCCAACCAGGTGAGCAGGGGGTCGACGATTCAGTATCCACTAAATATTCGGGGAAATACTGAGCGACTCTGTCAAAAACTTTCGAGAATATTACGTAAACCACATCTATGTGTATTCCTCCGTAAACCCTACTGATCCATGCGTCATGAGCCAAAAGCAGTCAAGTGAGACAAATTCACCTGTCCCTGAAACTATGTCGAAGATCGGAAATTATTTACAGACTTTTAAAATACCGCTTAGATTCGTCTGTGAACTCTGTGTTCAATGAAACACGAAAGTAATAGGTCGGCAGATGGGAGGGTCCGATCGCTTACCTAGTTAGATTGCCGGAGTAATGTTTCTATTTTGCTACCCCACCAGCAGTGTATGGGATTCAAGTAAGCTCTAAAGAAGTCTGCAACATGTGTTCCTAAGTTTGGGGTTGGAATTTTGAGAACATTTAGCAAAATCTTGTTGATAGCAGGGCCACTGTTTTCTCGTAGGGTCTGCAGTTAATTTATGCCAGCTTCTGAGGTAAATTTGAGGCTAAATAAACCGATGAAATGTTTTGTGGAAGTGAGAGTGAGAAATATCAGGGGTATTGCAGCCTCGCTTCCAAAATGAGGCAGTTGGGTATTCGCAGTATGCACAGAAGTACTCGTTGGGTACCTGTTTGTCTTAAGTGCAGGTATTCCCAAATTAAACCTTCTGGTGTACACATACTAATAAATCAGTTCATCACGTTTTAAGTTATATATCATCAATCCTGATATAAAATACATAACCAAATGTTAGGACTGAAGGGTCTCCACTACCTATTGGACGATTATCTGCGACTGACTCAACCAGCAGCTGCTCATCATCAAGGAAGTAGTCCAATAATGATGGCTTGTTTGAACCACGGAGTCTGGTTGGTCAATGCAACTCAAGAAGTTTCGACTTGAATGTTGGCCCACTGGGGAACACTGATACTCGAAAAGGTGCGCTAACGTTTCCTCTTTTGAAGTAGTGCGTGAATATTTTGCAACAGCAAAGATGAGAGCACGTAGTAGAATATCACGATTGTCTCCGGAAGATGGTGGAGGTCTGTAGACAATTGAATTGAGACAAGTGTCACGCGTCTCCTACTGAGATCCACCATCTCGATTTGTTAGCTGCCGTTAGAAAAATAACCTGTTGGGAATAACATGGGTATATATAATTAGAGCCTCGAATTTCAGTTAGTCTGCTGAATATGCATCAACACGGCCACCGCGCGACAGACGACCACCCTGTATGAAATTTGCTATCTAGTATGTGTTATAAGGACAGAAGTTCAGTCACTGCTGTGAGATCTCAAGTTGTTGCTTCGTGTCGATGACGCAATTTCAGAAGTTAGAATCGAAAACTTGAACACTCATGTAGTACCATTGTACTTGTTTTGCATTATTAACTCGGTTCGCTGTGTTTGACTGACATAGTTGGTCCTGATCTGTTGAAGTTTCTTGGAAAGTGTGTTTGTATAGTTACATGATCTGAGGTAGCAAATATCGAGCCTAGCTTATCTGTACCTTTAGTCTACGCGACTTGAAGGAATGATCTCAACGGTTCTTGTGGTGACTCACATTTCCTCTTCCCATGCCTCGCTTGGATCGATATTGATACCATCACGGGCATATCCGAGGGAACTTTCCACATTTTTGATCCCTTGCCATGCTAGTTTGAGACGGCAACTAGACGAGTGACTTCGAAAGCTATGACATTTTCCATGTCGTAGAGCTCTGTGATGTATCTCCATTCTTCAGTCATGCTTTCGTCGCTCACTGTTATCGTCATTCGTCAATTCTGACACACAATGAACAAGTAGCACTTTTTTCATCTCATTTTAACGTGACGCGCATGCGTCGGATTTTTGCTCCTGTCCATGGTTTGTCCCAAAAATGCGGGTAATCACAGAAGAATTTACTAGAATATGGCTTGTTAAGAGAACATCGTCCAGGCCTCGTGGGGGGCCAAACGTTCCTCGAAGGTATAATGTTTCCCACTGTTTGTTTCTTACACGTTATGTGCAATAAAGAGTACCTTAGTATCTAACTAGTGTCGGAGCAAGTAGCGTTGTTTCACGGAAAACGCCCGATTTATACTTCCGCTACCTTATGTAACTCGAGAAAATGCTGGCACACATGCTTGGTGTAAAAAATCTTAGCTCTGCAACCGGTTCAATCAAAAACGATTGGGTTGTGCCTGTTGTTTTCCTTAAACCGGTTAGACTACTCCTCAACTGGAGCGCATCTTCTAGGAGGAAATTCTTTGTCTCCTGAGTTCAGTGAGTTCATTGATTTGTAGAGGACAGGAAGGAAGTCCCATGTTAGCCTTGTCGCCTCCAGATCAGCAAGAGATGCACATGTGCCTTAGCGACCCAACAGTCCTCAAGTGACCAGGGAGGTCGCAGAGGAACAGTGCTGTCCAAGCATCTTGCCCAGATGGGAGTCCAAAAGCCGCTCGAAACTTTCCTCAGTCTGTGCGCTGACTACGGTTTCTGGGAGGCTGTTCCAGTCGTTTACCACCCGAATAGAAAGGGCGGTGGCGGAGCGGACTCGGAGCATCCTCGGTCTAAATACTTTCCAATTATGACCTCGTGTTGGGCCACCTACGTTGAGTTGGAACAATTGCCGCAGTTCATTTCCAAGCTCCCATCTTAGTATGTGCCTGTTGAAGACGAGGTCTCCACGGTGGCGAGGGTAGTCCAGTGCGAAGAGTTTCATCTCTTGAAGTCTAAGAGATTATGGAAATCCCGAAGTCCGAAGACAAATTTTGAGTCTCGTCTCTAGACCATTTCTATTAGGGTACATTCTAGCTCTGAACGCGAAAACGTAGCCGATAGAGCGTGCTCAAGAATAGCTCCTATCTGAGGTGTGAATAGCAGTCTGCAGATCTTTGATGTCATGCGAGAGAATGATCTTCTTATGGTACCCCACATCCTGTTAGCAGGGACCACTCTCTTTACTTTGTCTTGAGTGGTTTTTAGGCCTGAAATATTTAATACAACGAGATCTTTCTCCTTAGCGGATTTCTCCCGAAGGAAACCCCCAATATGGCAGGTGTCAAGTGAATCAGACGCATCAATCAGGAGGACACAACATTTGGCATAGTTGACACGTAGACCACACTTAATGGTCTAGCTGTGTAGTAGATCTAGTTTGACCTGTGGTTTTTCTGCAGTATTGACGTCCGAGACCGACGAAATCTTGAGGTCATGAGCATAAATTAGGCATTCGGTTTGAGGCGTTTCGGGAAGATCGTTGATGAACAGCGGAAAATTTCAGATCTGAAGTCAGATCCTTGCGTGACTCCGCTGGTCATTACCACTGGCTGAGAATGAGTTTCATTCAATCGAAACTGTATGGTTCTGTATCCCAAGATGTCGACGATCCACGAGTATAGACGCCTACTGGCACCAATTTGCCGAAGCTTGTACAACAGTCGCTGATGTGGGACCTTATCAAACGGCTTGCTGCAGTCAACGAACACAACATCTAGGGGTTTGCCGGCATCTATTGATCTTGCATGTTTTCCCCCGTCACTAGTACGTTGGTGCTGCCTGAGCGTCCCTTCTGAAAGCTGTGTTGTGTAGTGGAGTTGATGTCCATGTCAGAACAGTGCTTCTGTAGACCACGTTTAATAATCTTCTCCAGGACCTTGGAAATGATCAATGTCAGACAGACTGGGCGATAGTTCGTGGGGTCAAGAAGCTTTCCACCATTGTACTTTGGCAGCACTATTCCTAGTTTCAAGTGGGACGGGCAGACGCCCAGCTTTTAGAGCGAGCTGAGAAAGCTGGTAGATGGGTGTGGCAATGTAATCTGCCACTGTCTTGATAAAGAAAGGATGAAACCTGTCAGGGCCAGGTACCGAGTTAGCAGCTAGCTCAGACATCACTTTCGCAACAGTGTCCTCCTTGATACCGGCGTCCTCAAGACGGTTGAGATCCGGAGCATCAAGTTTGTTGAGCGGTGGGTCCTCCAGTGTGTATACGGATGAATAATCCTGAGCCAGGAGATCTGCTTTCTTACCGTCTTCGTATAGAACGGAATCTGTTATACTGGATGACAAAACGGTTATAGCAATGCCGACTTTGGTCCTTCTGTTAATAGAAGCGAAGAGATTTTAGGTCTAGACACAGACTGTTCTACCAGACTCTGCTTGTTGTTGAATCTTTTCCCGCTTTTCGTGATACATACGTTCCTGAGCCTTCGGTAGTTTGAATAGTCCGAGGCCACTTTAATAGATTTGCGACGGTTCCATAGTTGCTTTCGCCGAGTCAGTAGAAGCCGTATTTCCCGATCAATCCAAGGAGGAGCACTTGTGTGGGGTTTTGTTCTTGAGTTTGGGACCACTTGTTTAATAAACTATTTTATTTTGGAGCACAAACGTGTCCAAGCACTATGAAGGGCAAGATTTTGTGGAGTATTCTAATCCAACATGCTAGCCGCCTCTCTTAGACAGGTAGGGTTGGTACGCCAGACATTTCGGTGGTAAACCCTGCAGTCTTAACTGACAACTCGTCGCGTCCACGTAAAGAGGAGACTACAGTGATCACTATGAACAACTGGTGGGAGATTGACCAATCCAGAGATATCAGTAAGTACAGATGAGACACCAAATCAAGAATGTGGGTTGCCTGGCGTTGGTGTATTCTGGTGGGCGTGGAGACGTGCTGAACTAGGTTGGCATCAAGGATTGCTCTAAGGAGAGTAGTATCAAATGAGTCCACGGAGAGTCCGCAGTGGAGAAGATCCCAGTCAGTACTAGGCGCATTGAAGTTACCCAATATTAGGCAGTCCCTGCCACACCCATAAGTTTTGAGTGAATCCAAACGCGGTTGCCGTTAACAACGGGGCCTTGTACATCACCTCGATGGTAAGGGGTTTGCATCGGTCGTGGATCAGACACCAGAGCATTTCTATACCTTAGACTTGCAGAGACAGCCAACTGGAACTTTCTGACAGACGAAGTACTGACAATCGCATGGCCACATTTCGTCAACCAATTTAGCACTCTCGTCAAAGAGGCATCCGAAACTAAGGTTGTCCACTCGAAGAAGACTGTTTCATTTGTGCGAAGTAGGACACGGAAATGTATAGCAGTGAGGAACTCGGCCTGGCGGATCTATAAGGAACACCCGAGCACGGAGAGCTGGACGGCCTATGCAATTCAACGTAATCATTGCACTCAACTCGTTCGTGAGAATAAACTGACATACCAGCAGCACCTGACGGAGCGCATGGTTTCGAATCATAAGCTGCTCTACCAACATGTAAACAACCTGCGAAAGGGAAAACGGGGAATCCCTCCTCTTCAAACGCCAGATGGCATGACGCTGACTACGGAGGATGCGGCGAACGCCTTGCGGCTGCAATATGCTTCGAACTTTCAATGCATTTCTTGGTCATCTATTCCTTTGTCAGCAGCTGTTTTACAACCAAAACTTACGCACATAACTTTCACGGCGGGGATGGTATTAAAGAAGTTGTTGTGTATGCGTAAGCACAGCTCTCCTGGAATCGACAACATTCACCCTAAGTCCCTTGCGGTAATGGGAGAAAATTTAGCAGAGCCTCTGGCACGATTCTTCCAACGCTGCATCGATCAGATGTATGTACCCGAGATGTGGAAATGTGGGATCATAACCCCGATTCACAAGGGCGGTAGCCGTTCTGATCCAGCCAACTACCGTCCTGTAACCCTTCTCCCGGTCCTGTCGAAGGTTATGGAAGCTATTGTTGCTGATGTACTAACAGCCTATCTAGAAGAGTCTGCCTTCCTTGCACATAAACAGCATGGTTTTCGACGGAATCGATCGTGCACCACAAATCTGCTGCTAGCAAGATCGAGTTGGACCAAATTAATTGACAGCGGTGCATGAGTGGACGTGGTCTACCTAGATTTCTCAAAGGCCTTTGATCGACTAGACCACGGTATCCTGATCTGCAGACTTCAGAGCTTCGGCATTGGTGATCCGCTCCTAGGATGGATCACAAGCTTTCTTCTCCACCGGATCTTAGAGGTAAAAGTGCGTGGGTCCCGGTCCCATCCAATCCAAGTCGAATGTGGTGTACCACAAGGATCGGTACTAGGGCCACGATTGTTTTTGATGTATATTGACGACATAGCGGCCCTCATTCTTTCCAACTGCCTACTCTATGCCGATGACATCAAGGTCTGGAGAGCGATCAATACACCCGACGACTCCGCAATACTTCAAGAGGATCTGGATAAGGTGTATGCGTGGTCAGTTCAGAACCAACTCCCATTCAACACAGAAAAATGCAGAGTATTACACTTACGTCACCAATCAGCATTTTTCTATAAGCTGGGTGACCATGTGCTTCACACAACTGCTGAGGAAAAGGATTTAGGAGTCTTGATTCAGTCCGACCTTGGTTGTTCAGCCCAGGCAAAGAAAGCATCGAACGTGAGCATTCGAAATTTGGGCCTTCTCCGGCGCACATTTGGACGCTTCGATCCATCCGTTTTTCACCAACTTCTAGGTGCATACATACGACCACACGTGGAGTATGTAATACAAGTCTGGCAGCCGTGGCTGAGGAAAGACCTCTCTGATTTAGAGAAACCTCAACGACGCGCAACGAAGAACGTGAAAGGTTTAGGCCAGTTACGCTACGAAGACAGACTGAGATCGCTCAGGATATTTAGTGGTCAATATCGAAGACTACGGGGAGATTTGATTTTAGCTTATCAGATTCTGACAGACCCCAATCATACCTGCCGCCATCTGCTGGAGCTCAGTAACAACAACAACAACAACAACAACAACCTGAGAGGCCATCATCTGAAGCTGGCAGTGCAGTACAGCCGTTTGGAATGTCGACGGAATTTCTTTTCCGTGCGTGTTTGCCAAGCCTGGAATGCTCTCCCAGAATCTGTAGTCAGTGCCCTCAACCTGATCGAGTTCAAAAATCGAGTTGATAATGCCCTCACTTCATTGCACTATCTCCCATAGTACAGTCTAGTTTTGAGAGATCCAAAATCCCTACTTTAAAAATAATTTTCCCCCACGCAAATTTCAACAGTGGGTGTATATTTGGACGCTTCAAACTCAAACACTTTGCGCCAAGCGAATTTCAAGGAGCAGTGACTCTTTTAACCAAATACTCCATGCCTCATGATTCCCTCCGAGTTATAGTGGATTATTATTTTGACACTTCAAACTCGGTGAGTCCACAAGCTTGTAGTGACTCGTTGTTAAACGATTTTACTGAATTGGTTTCCATTGAATTTTCCACACTTCTATGATTTTCGCACTGATCACCCTACGGGATTTGTCAAGCTTTAGCTTTTATACCCGCATAAATCCATTGTTCCATTGTCATTAGTAGTCCCAACGCTATGAATTTTGAGTTAGGATCTCCAGTACAGTATTACACCTCCCCCGGTTCTCGCGCCATTGTGATCCGCCCGTGAGAGGCGATAGCATGGGATACGTATCTCTCCATTTGGTATATCCGAGGATACCCACGTCACTTTAAAGGCAAGCAGGTTTGAGCATAGCTCCGAATTGGTACAGAGGATTTCGTCCAGTTTGTTCCTGATGCTCCGGACGTCGGCAGATATCACTCGCAGTCCAAATGTTGTCTTTGATCTGACAACCCGGGCAGGTCTAGGATTGGTCTCCAGAGCGTTCTCTGTGTTCTTTCCACCACATGAATATCCAGGATGTGTAGAATGGTTTCACCGATAGTTCCCCGAGTTCTCAGTTCATCAGCGGCCATTTTCATGTTGACACGGTTCTCTAGATAATGGTCTCTCAGGACGAAGAAAGCTTGTTCCTTGAGGCGTGGGATCCGCTTAAGATAGCGACAACATTGAGTTTCATCTTGGCAGACTATTTTAAGTGGGTGACCTTTATAGTTGTCGTCCTGCTTTCTACGAGTCGAAAGGCGGAGATAACCTTGATCCCAGCTTCGCCATCATTGAAAACTAGAGAGACCATACGCTCTGAGAAAGCTTACTCGCCTAGTATTCTCTCTGCGTGCGTTGGTTTGCTTGTTTCCGCAGCGTTGGTGATAATCAGACATCATCCACGAGCAGGGGACTGCTTCTCTCGGGAATAGTCAGCTTTGTGATTTGCAGAGTCTTCATGTTCAGGTTCTCCAGCTCGCGCATTCCATTTAGAACGTGTTTAAGCTAAGGGCGTGAAGAGTTCCTCTGAGGCTTAAACTTTGTAGCCCCCTATGTTTTATGTTTGCGGGCGGCTGTGCTTGAGGTGGCACTCGCTGATGTCACACTCTGTTTTACTAAGGAGGCACACGTCTTCATTACTGATATTTCTGCAGCGTTTGTTCTCACCACAGCCAAATGGGTCCAGTTTTTCATTTTTGGCTTAGTTGCATTCAATTGGTCTTTGCAGACACTACCTTGCGTTAATAGTGTACCCTCTGAGGTAGAGGAGGTGATTCCGTTTCTATTTTTGCTGGCTTGTCAGGGTTGTGCAATTGCTTCGCATAATTTTAGGTGTCACCATCCCCCATGGATACCTTTTAAGGACCTAGCAATTAGTGGTTTGGTATTCAGTTTTTGCCAACGCCTCGTCTAGGTAATCCAGGTTTCCTGTAGCTGTCACAGTGATTCAGATTTTCTTTAGCCGCGGTTACATCAACTGAGCAGAGATGACGATTTTGCCCTTAGATGAGCGAAGTGTGGACAGTTAACTGATTTCTGTGTTGTCTGTCGGCCCATGCATAACTCACCTGCCCCAACTGACCTGAATCACCTCGTGGTAACGTTTGCACTTTCTCCTTAGTGAATAGTTCTAAAACTGTTGGCAATACTGTGGGGTACTGGAAAATCCAAGTACAAAAACGTTGGAGTGGGTTGGAGTGTCGAATGAATAAATTCCACAGGTATAGACCAATAGTTGTCTGGTGCTGCTCTGTTCTGCACAAAACGGCAACACATAGATGGGGACTGAAGCTTCGTATTTTCATAATCGGTCAAGCCTGTGACAATTGAAATATAGAGCTCTGTCGAGTGATCAGACTACAATTCAGCAGATTTCCATTTACGTGCAACTGGCGGTAGATCCCAATCCGTTCATTCAACTAAAGTAGGGGTGTCCAAACTTTACGCAAGGTGGGCCACCTTTTGTGAGATAAAAATATGTCAGGTCGTATTAAGTCATGATCTCCTTAAATTTGTTGTACTCTATTTACTGTCGTCTTTACGGAAAAAAGCCAAGCTTGCATTTATTATTTGTTGATGAGGCCGCAGGCCAATTGGAATGCTAACGCGGGCAGCATTTGGCCCGCGGGCCGGATTTTGGACACGTCTGAACTAAAGCACTTATAATATTCGGTTCACTGTCTCCTTGACCACTGGTGTTCTTCCACGGAGTAACCGAATGTATTTGGACATCTGGTTTCATTTAGGGATTTGCATTGCTTGTGGCATTGCCGAGCATCTAAGGCGACATCACAAAGCAGGGTATATGGCACCGAATGGCAAGGTAGCTTTTTCCGACCCACCATAAATCATTAGCCCAGAATAACCTCAGGTTCAATGTTGTCAGGACACTTTGTTGTAGCTCAATGGAAAGACGTTGGTATAAGTTTAAAATGCAATATCAACATGCAGCAAGATAATGTTGCTAATGAAACGACATCACAAGTTGCTGATGTTCCCATCGTTTCCACGCAACACCCACTTGGTGGTAAAATAATCCATCGATAACGAAAGGGTCATCGGTGTAAACGCTTCTGTACTGGCCTCAAGAAACGCCATGAGAATGGTTTCCGTAACATTGCTTTTGACCATACCTGGTTAATATCAGCAGGGCATGCTTTCACTGGCTGTTTGAGCCGAAGTTGTCCGCATCTTTGTGTCTCAGTTAACAACCCACGCCGAGATGTACGGTGGGGTATACGTCTGATACATCATCGTTGTATCTGGGTTACAACTGCATCGGTAAAATGCTTCGATACACATCCGACCTATCAACTTGTGTAACTTGTTGGTCTGGTCGAGCTGGCCCAATAAAATGAACAATAACATTATGCAGGATAAGAGGCACTACCTTTAACGCCCCCTTCGTTGAACTGGCTCGTTATCGAAACAGGTTAGTAACAAATGCAGTTACTTCTTTTGCTGTCAAAAGAACGAACCTTTCTAATACAGTATCCCTGCACTCCGAATAGTTTCACAGCTCCGTTAGGCGACAAATAATATATCCAAGGTTTTTCTTGGGTATAAGATAAAGAGATAGTGCTCAGTAACAAAATGGAAGTGGCTGAGTGTTTCATCCAACCGAATTTCAAATATGGCTAGTGTAGGTGTACAAGCGACTGGTCTGGGGTGAGTTACACTGGTTAGGCAAGCGAATTTAAAAGACATTTCTTCGGCGCTCCAGGATATTGCATTGTCTGGGTAATTTCAAGAACTGACCTGTCAAGTTTGCGTTATTGCCGAATTGCAGTAAATGGTGGCATACATAGTTTGGATTGTGTAAACTCAAGTATGGCATTATCAGGTTGCCTCGTAATCGACGATACCGTCCGCTGAAGCCAACCGAAAGCTTCAGCCATCCTTCTTATGGGAAAGTGCGTATCCAATGGAGGTAATTAGGACCCCGAAGTTGAGGTTGTTCAAGTACAGTAGATGGTGCTTAAACCATAGTTTCCATGATTTAATTGCTAATTGGACAAGAGGATGAACCTACGTAAAGAGTCTCCGTTGGAAAATAAGCACGTATGTTTGTCCGAACGCCGGTAGCAACCGACCGAAGTGTTGGTTACCAATTTTTGATGCTTTTTCGGTTTCCCGGGAACGAGGCAAATCATTCTGAGCCAGCACGCCTAGGTTGTGTTCTACAGAAGATAGCTGCAGTACTTCTGTTTCTAGCCTGTATGAGTAGGTGCTCTGGTGTCCCATGAGAAGTACCTTGTATTTGTTCAGGTTGAACTACACTTCATTCTGGGTTGACCACTTATGTGCCATATCTACGTCTCTCTGAAGCAGATTCTGATGCGCAGCTGAATGAATCCTGCGCTGAATCTTGGTGTCACCATCAAACAGTAGGCAACTTGAATCGGTTGTTTGTGGGCAGTCATTAATAAATGTCACAAGCAATCGTGGCTCTAGCACTGAGTACTGAGGCACATCACGCTCGACTTGTATGGAATCAGTTACCGAGCCCAGCATTTTGACCACCTATTGCGGTTGATGTTGAAAGTTGTCGCTGCAGTTCAAGAGAAGGTCAATACGCCGGTGGTACTGGAGCTTGGAACGGAGAATTCGATGATCGAGAATATCGAATGCATTCGAATAAACCCTGTAGATCACATTAACGTCTGTTCCAGCATCAGCTGATGGTCCAACTACTCCGTGAAATCAGTAAATTCCTTATGCACGATCGCCTTGGATGAAGCCGTGTTGTGGGGGTTTTCCGGCTAACACACGAGCACGTCGGCAACGATGGATTCCAGGAAGTTGGACAGTACAAGGAGGAGAGTTACTAGGCGATATTTTGAAAGGTCAGTCCTGCTTGTATCTTTGTGAATCGACGCTATTACTTCAAGCTGCCACGTGAATGGATCTTGGTTCTTATCTAAACAGCGCTAAATTTACTGAGCCACAGACGCCACCAGATGGTCCCCGTGCTTCCAGACGAATGATGATGTCTAAACCCAGGGGCTGTGGTTACGCGGCTACATCAGCCTCCGTAAGATAGTCCCTACAGCAAGTGAAATGTCGGTGAGTCCTGGCGGCGAAATAAATATACCAGGAGTTTGCCCAATGCCATTGCTCTCCGAAGTGTAGGTGTATATTGCGTCCGCTACATTTTTGCTGCATTTTAGTCGTTCTTGTGGGGCCATTGGCCATCATGGCGGCTTTCTCGACCAATGAGTCACAGCGACTCCGGCCTGGCACTGGTGGGCAGGTGTGTAACGTTTTTCTAACGATCTTTCCGCAATAAATTTCAGTTATGGAACCATTGTTCCCCATCCCACACACTGTGTGCGACTGGTAACCCTGGTTCCCATAACGTTTGAGCAGTACTATGCATGGTTGAAGGACCTTGAGCATATTGTCATAAATACGCTACTCACGTTTTCCCCCGGACCATATACTCTAGAGCTCATAAAATGCATAAGGTGTGCCGTTATGGTACCGTGGTTTGGTGAAAAGATGTCCAACGTAGCGTTTCTCCAGCTGCAAGTATCTTAGGGCTGCGGTCGCAGTCACAGGGGGGAAAGCAAAACCACGCTGCTAAATGAAACGTCTTTGTTCTTGTTAACGGAGTTTGATGTTGCGGGTAATATTCTGTCATTCTCGCAGCGTTCGTTGGTAGTGTCTCACTCCGACACCTTATAGCCTGTGATTCTTGTACTAACCACGCACATACCGAACAAAGTAAAGTGGTTGGCCTTTTAATATTTCAATGGTGTATACTTGGAAAAGAAGCATAGTTTTGTGAGATACAAAACATGTCGATGTAAAAGGAAATAACAATCGAAATGTTTCGTTGTGGAACAGAAATTATCAAGTAGTCTAGGCAGTGCAATTTATCATACATTTGTGTAGCGTTTGTCTCTCAGATAGTAGTCGAAAACCCCTTGGTATGTCGCTTAGTTTAGTGTTCACTATAACTGTTGAGAGCACCTTCCATTTGGAACAGATACTGAGAGAGGAAGAAGAAGGTTCTGTACTCCAAACGGGAGTGTAGCATTAGTAGTTTCAGGCTGTGGCCGCGACATTGTTTGCAAGGGGCTAGAGTCAGCAGGGATTTACATAGATGATTGTTTTCTGTTTTTATCAGGTATGCAAGCCATCGGTATTCTGAGAACATACCGAGTATATGAAGGCGTATTTCACAGATGAGACAGGGTAGTGCACTTGTGGCACTGATGGCTGTTCGTTGGGGATGCTCCAAGAGACGAATCATATTAACCATGGACTTCATGCCTGAACCGTATATTCCACGTAGTGGCGAATATATGGGTTAATCAGTAGGGGTACTAGATGTCGTTTATAGGTGCCGGAAGCTCGCCTCGAAAGCCTCAAGCTCGAATTAGTCACATTTACTGTCATCGGAAATTGGAGCGAATCGCTTTCTTGTATAATACGATCCACATCTTTTGCAATGGTCTAATGTTGCACGACTTGCTGTGGAATCTGCCGCGTAGCGTCGGTATGTTGCACTTTGCAGGATTCAGTGAAGCTTTGAGTACAAGCAAGAATTGACATTACCTCGGTCAAAAAGGTTAAGATTTTCACTGGGACGTCACCATGCTCTTTCTAACCAGCGCTGAATCTAATCTGATTTCGTCTCACTTGGAACACGTGATGTCAGTTTTTCCACCATAAACCTCAGTCATTTACAGCGTAATCCTAATGCATGATGAAAAGGGTTTGTTGGTATACTACTTGTGAGTAGATGAAAAATCAGTCAGCAGAGTAGCCGCCAGTAGGAGTTGTGAGAGCATCCAAGATGTGAGCCCATTAGCACACCGAGATCCTTTCACTAGGAGCTGGGTGGGCGCACAGCCGAACAGCAAACGGCTAATTTTAAATGTCCCTACATTACCACAGAATTACAGAGCTCTCTGTTATGCGTCAGTTCACGTGGTGTACTAGTTATCTTTCTACACAACATGATATCCTGCATAAACCTGTGTAAACAGGGTTACAAGTGGGTGCGAGCCACCGTTCATAAATGGAGCCGGATCACACTCCTTCGACATGCACAGCAGCAGCATTTCTGTCTAACGTATTTGGAAATTATGCGAACCATACCTATACAAGGCGCTGGATGGGAGGTGGTCCGCTCCAAACTGGATGGGACCGCTCTATGAACTTAGCGCTCTGATGGTAGCTGAAAGCCGGGACGAAGGGCATCGCCCGCCTCAGTGCGGTCGATCAGGCGATGGATCGCGTAAGCAGGTGAGCTTTTAAAACACGGCTAATTGTACAGATCCTCAGAATGGTAAATCGAACACTTGTGTGTTGAGTCGGTGTGTTTTCTTTCTCTTGACGCGGCTGGCAGACCCAGGCTAACAGCAAGCATTGCCACGCGAACTGCGCACCCCGTGCCCTCCATAAATGACCAACTGTCGCCTGCACCCAGTATATACGTGGTGAAGGGTTTCCGACAGGTAGGCACCTATACAATATTCACATCAAGCGCAACCCCACCTGGGATATCAATCACAAGCAACCCCTGAATGCAAGAAGCTTAACACGTAGACACCTGTACAGAGGAACTGCAACGGCGAGGTAACACACGCATCACATCAGTCGCATTGCAGGCCATGGTTGCAAGTCGAGTGGAAGCGAACGTAGCGTACCTACCAATCGCTGCTCTGAGCATGCTTAGATAAGCAGTTCGTTCGTCATCTTTTGTATGTTGATCTTATGTGGCCACGCTAGCTGCTTACCAGAACCGCTTGATTCAGACTCTCGCGACCACATGAGCTACAGCACCATGCGCTCAGCTTTGATGGAATAGACTCCATCGGCTTCTGTCGCTGCCGTGCCCGGCGTTTCGTTTCCACGCAACAATGTCTTCTCCTGCATGTGGGCAAAGCTCATCTTGATCAGCTCATGCCATGCGTGCTGATAAACTGCACTTGCTTCCAAACACCGGAAATTAACATCCATTCGTGATAAAAGCATCTTGTGTATGTCCAGGTAAGGTGAATTCAGTTTTTCTAGGTTCTATTTTCTTGCACTAAGTTGGCCGTACAATAGCTATTTGGGTATCCTCATTGAATTCATTCGGCTGACATGCCCTAGCTACCTCAGGTACCGCAGAGGAAGTACGCAGTCCACTGTATACATGTCACTGCGGGGCAGTACTTCCGTGTCTGCAACACTTTAGCACAACCCGATGAGGAATCCGTCGCATCCTCTTGATGAAGTCGCTCCAGATATCTGATATCCTCACGGCCTATTGACCACTTTTCGTCGCTGTATAGAAGAACGGACAGCACCACAGACTTGTATATCATCAGCTTCGTTTCATTTGTAACCTGTTGATTATCCCACAAAAGTTTCTCCAATTTTCCATTGGCAACAGCCGCCTTTGATACGCGGATGCGTAGCTCGCTCATCATTTGCAGGTCGTTTGATATTGCGCTTTTATGGTAGCGAAATTTCGATGTTGTCTCCAATACGTAATCGGCAACCTGGATTTGGGACAGGCTCATGGACTCCATTAAGGGTGAACAATGGAAAAATACAAACAGTCTTGCTTGTATTGATGGTGAGCCCGAAATTGGCTGCTGTTGAGGCGACAGCCGCAGTGATGTGTTGCAACTCATCCAAGCTTTGGGAAAGCAACGCACAGCCGTCAGCAAACAGCAACATACAGATAGTTGTCTCACAGACTAGGGTTCTCGCACCGAAACCTCGATCGTTCAGCAACCCACCATCAATACGGTGTCCAACACCTGCACCGTAATCAAACCAGCATCAAAATTGCAAGTAAAAGCTGCATGAAGCTAACCATCAAACAGTGCATGGTTAAAGACACAGCTTTGTTTCTCACCAGAGAAAAATCAAAGTCATCTGAGGTTTGTCCATAGAACTGCACTCTTCAAGCATGCCACTGCGCAAACAAACAATTTTGACCTAGAAACTTACTTGGACAATCAAATCTACCCAACACCAACCAGTGCCTCGATGTTCAGCGTATACTCTGCCTTGTTGAAGTCTTCAAACAGTGAGTACAATAATATGCATTTCTCCCGCAACTAACCAGCCGCCAACGCATATCTGTAGTGCAGCGGCCCGAACAGAATCCACCTAGCTCTTCCGTCACGTTTGCTTCAACGACTAGAGTGACGATACGTCTGAGCAGGATTCGTGCCATCACTGTTCCCACACAACGCAGAAAGTTGTTACCAACGTTATTCATGCAGCACTGTTTTTTCTCTTCGCCCTTGTACAGTGGTAACACAAGGGCATTGTTTAGCTCTGCCGCCCACACGCGTTGCACCAAGGGCTGCAGCGCATGCAGCAACGCGGGTACCTCGTGTTTCAGTGCTTCCATCGGGACCCATCGAAACAAACAAGCTTGCCGTTTTCCAGCTGAGAATATGCTCTCTGGGTCTCGACACTGTCGGTGTGTCCGAAAGCCAGATCTTCGTCTTATGCTATTGAAACCAGTGCAGTCTGGCCCAGTCAGTCTCTGATCAGTTGTTCAAGAGATATTCGAAGCGCTTTCGCCCGATCTGCATTATTTCTGTGTGTATGCAACACCTTAAATATCACCCTGCACCGTCCTCAATTGCTGCAACTTAGGTACCTACAACGTGTTTAAGGAGTCAAAGAATTCCTTATATTAGTCGCGTTCGGCTTTGCATTCCATCTACTTTGCTTGCTCCGTTCGCCATGCATTAGTTATGCGAAGGAGCTCTCGAGTCAATAGTCGTTGATTTTCGCACTTAGCAGCGTCCGCCACATGCGCCGCGAATGCGGCTTCCTTTTCCGACACCAATTCGCCAATGGTCGCATTGTTCTCATCAAACCAATCCAGCCACTTACAGTTGGTGCGGCTGATGGTATCCTCGGGAGCAGCCGAGGTGCCACAGGTCGCTTATTGATTCTCTTGGTTTGATCTGGCCAAAGGGGGCAGCTATTGCCTTTGTCAACGCCAATACCTTACCGATAGTTCCTATGAAAGGTACTTTAAATTTGCCCCGGTTCGCAGCAAACCATCAGTTCATAATTTTAGAAAATATAAGTCCAAATTGATCCGCACCAAATTGTGATCAGTGCCACACAGCTCCATGTCGTACACGTGTCATGCGCACTTCATGCATATCACGCTGACGTACGATGACATACTCGAGCATGTGAGTATGGGTGCGTCCAATTTGTTATAACACTCACGCACAGCTGAAAGTGTGTGTTAGTGATCGTCAGACAGTTAGTAGCATACAGGGAGAGCAGCCGATCACCATCCCCATTACGTGTGTCAATACCATACGGACCGAGTACCTCTGTCCACTTCGCAGCATCTCGGACAACGCGCGTTGTACTTACCTAGTAAGGATAGTCGATCGCACCTCGGCACAGACCGCATCACGGAAGATAACTGTATACTGAATACTGGTTACTGGTTACAAGCAGCAAGTAGAGTTTGCGCTGTATAGCTGCATCAATCGTCACTCATGGACAAATGCCGTTATGTTTTGTACCGCTCAATATATTGCGCATTGGCAAAGTGTTCGTCAAGTAACTTCTTAAATTCTTGACTGACTGACTTTGCCTCAACTACGTGCTGCCTCAGGTCGTTCCATACATTCACCACTTTGCGTTGGAAACAGTTGATGAGCGACCCGCTTCAAATCCGGTACGACCAGCTTATTCCGGTGTCCTCGTGTGCTGCTTGGTGTGCGCAGATGAAGCAGCGGTCTCAACATCGGTTAATCACCCAGATGTAATATCCGGTGCGTCATGATGAGGTCAACCCTCATTCAATGATAATCTAGGGTGTACCGCTCTAGTTTCTTACACTGATCATCGTACGGTACACGTCGTATGTTGGGAACCAGCCTGGTGGCTACATGCTGAGTGGGAAGCTGATCCATCGTGTCATCAAGATTACACTTGGTGGGAATTTACGTGCCGACAATGTTGCAAATTTACCTCTTCCAAGGTTTAGTGTCATCATACTTATCCTGATGCTAGTCGGCTCTTCCACCCACTAACCATTTAGACGATCGGATAGTGCAATCCTGACCCCATGTTCACGTGGTGTTAAGGTGGCATTCCCCACCCAGTAGAATGATTAACCATCACTAGGCACTTGCAACTTGCCTTGGTCAGAGAGCTGAGTTTCAAGTTTCGCTCGGGTCGTGTACCGATGGATTAGTGTGCGCGCGTTCAAGCACCCGTTGTTAAATGCTTTGAGCGGAGGCATACCAATTGTGGTGATGGGCAAGCGCTGGTATGGTGATCTGCTTTGGAGTAAGTAATGGGTAAGGTGAAGCGGGGATGGGGAGATTAGATTCCGAAGCATAAGAAGGAAGGGTGATGGTCATAAATACCTGGTTTCACACACCTCTGAACCCACCATAGTTGCCTATTTCAGCCACACTAAGTAGTTTGCATTTGTACACGGGGTTTTTATTCGCTATCTGGCGATTTAGTCGCGTTCGTAAACTTGTGACAAGTATGTGTTAAGAGCTTTGCCGAAAACATTAATATACACAGAAATTGATTTGGTGTCACTACCTTCCCTAGGACGAGGAGATTACTTGTTGACAGTTTCCGGTTATCCTGAATACTTGATGATCCTATCTTCATCGCTGGAACACTGTTGCTTGCCTACGCGAAACTGGGGGCGTCGTTTGTGTTAGGCATACCGCTGTATACATGTGCTTCATCTATCCTATGTGCTACATTACCGGCATACTGACTCCCATTGCGAATTCACTTTGAAATCAAGAAGTAGAAACCAGGGATCCTCTCGGATTTTAAGTATGCCACTGGGATTTGTCCACTTAAGCGATGCAATACGTCGGACCAAGAACCTTTACCATGATTCGGCAGCCTTTCACGTCTACCGTAGAAGAAAGAATGGTGTCGCGGAGTTGAATATTCTCAGAGGGTGTGGCTGTTACTTGTCGGCAAAGCTGCCCTCGAAAGCCGATTTTCCACTTGCTTGCATTCAAATCTCAGCTATAATGAGGATATGACCCCAACGCTGTACGTTGAGGTGTTGACCGAGGTTCACATATTCCTGCCATGGAGTATCTACGTTCTGCAAATTATTATGCGAAAACTTAGATGCTGGTCTTCCGGATGTTCTTATCATAAGCCAAGCGTTTTAGTAATACAAGTGTACCGCTTTCTTTTGGAGAAATTCAAGTGTCACCGAACCCATATTATGAATTAATGTTAAATATATGAAGAAATACTTTATTCGTGGCAATACGAGACACAGCTGCACATGCATGATCATGGTGGTAGAATCATCCACACAGGACAACTATCATACACCCATCTGACAAAAAGGAAACTGTCCAAATATGGTCAGCGGGGAGCACACATGTGGCGTAATTGATTAGAACAGATGGTTTCGTTCTGATATAAATGGATACGCGTCAGTATTGCTTTTGCAGACGTGTTGAAAGAAAGCTCATCACCGTATCCTTTGTAAACCTCATGGTAAAGAATGGCATAATTTTAAATGGTTGCACTGTTATGGTACTAATTTACTTGAGCATGGAAAGTAGCGATATCAGTTCTGTGCCATGACTCCGTGTCGCATAGATGTTGTGCGGAGTAAATTGGTAGGATCACGCTCTTTCTTGACAACCCGCGGGTGTGACAAACGGCCAATGTTGAAAACCGCAGTGTAATTAGATTTCATTTTAATTTTAATGCCGTTACGGCATGCGAACAGGTAATAGTACTCCTTTGCCAGTCCCCGGAATCACGCAGACCACTGACTCAATTCTAGCAAGCTCTGGAGGAAGATAGCTGAAGCTCTGTACGCAGTATGTTCAAGTAAGTATTCAAAATTCCACGGGAATAATTGACGAAATTGTGCAAAACGATTAAGCTTAAACTTTCAGGACCACTGAATAAGGGGATTCAGGTGACCCCGGGAAGCAGTATTGTGATTAAAGCATCAGAACTTATAACCTACTAGTCAAGTGGGCGTTTCATGTACATCAAACTAGGGCGAGATAATTGAAAAGAATTTGCTGATCTCCATAGAGAATTCCAGCGTAATGATAGCGGGAATGTGGTAACCCCTGGAAGGAAAATTGTGAAAACTGCATTGTTAACCGAATCATAGTCATTTGAAAGCTGATATACCTTCAAATATTATAGTAGTTTCTTTGAATAGTGTTGAGTTATTGGATTATGATACTACTGTTGCTACTTTTGGAAATGCTTAGTATCCATAACCAGATGTTCGAAATGGGAAATCGCCCAAGAAAATAGACCCATATCTACATGTCAAATGACGATTTGACACTTGTTAACAGAGCCGCGTGCTAGCTCTGCGAATTTCTTCCCTTATTGCTAGCTATTGGGTGCCGGCCACCGTTCACAGACAAGGTGAACGCTGAAACAAAATAGCCCAGGATCATAGAAAAATCGGATTTGAGTTAAAAGTGTGTGTGATTAATTTTTCAGGTCATTTCGCCCTCTAATTAGGTTACGCATGGCAGACAAGCAGTTATTGAAACGTTACTTTGGGGATTCGTTAGGAAAATAAGGCGTTTCGACTGGTTACAGTAGTAGAGCTGGCTGTTGTAATTGTTGTTTAAAAGAATGCAGGCAACATGATTCCAGTAGACCGAAACCTATGCAGGGTGGTGGAATAGAACTGCTTTATTTTCTCACGGTTCTTAATTTAACGTCAACATTTCATCGTTGCGTTCCAACGAAAACGTGTCACTGCTTTGAGGCTAAAAGTTTGGCGAGCTCAAAGGTGATTTTCAACAGGTGTTGCATGGTCCACACTTGATAACCAAAAAATCTACTTTTGTTGGTGGTGTTCCGTTACCATTTCGTTCTTCAAGAGTGCTGTACAACTGTAGAACTCATTAGCACTGATGCATGCCTATTACCAGGCAAAGTAATGAGCGAATTGTGCTAGCCTTATATGTGCTTCGGATTTCTTTAAGGTGGGAAGCAACCATCCGTCGGAACATCGTAAACAATGGATCTGTGGGAGAATTTCTTGTATCTACTGCTGGAAGTTTCGGTGTATTTCGCAAGCAGAGGGTCCATTGTCGATTACTTATTGGTGCTATTCTTGTTCTGATATCTATTCCACATCTATGCGGTTGATGTATTAATTGTACATCTTTTAATAATGCCGTTACCAATTTCGTGTGTAATACTTCCAAGAGAATCGCTGAACTGACGCTGAACTTGACTCCAGATCAGTCCTGGATGAATCTGACACATACCAACCAGTCCATCAGGGTTAACACGCAAACATTTCATTGGGAAACTACAGTTCCCTGTTGACTTTTTACCCAAAGTTGCTGTCGTCCTCTGTTTTAGCAACTAAATTCTCAACCTTTAAAAGAAATACCTATTAGATCACTTGCTGCAAGGGCACCAACGTAACCAAAGACACCACACATGTGTTACGCAGCAGCCGCTGTGAAACCGACTTTCTGAGGCTACATGGCGCAATACTTAACTGCGGGTTGTCCTTACTCATTGAGCCACGGGGGCAATGTGCCACGTGTAGGCCGCAGCGGAAACTGGTCGCATCAGTAAATACCCCCAAGCAATGTACTTTTCTGGCTTTTTCGAACCACAGGGAAAAGCTACAATACGACTGTATTGCACGGTGGTATTTCCCCCAATGTGTTTTCAGTGCGTATAAATTTGATCAACTAAGCATCATACCCTTATGCTCTGTTACCCATAATGTCACGAGCTCTTTGATCCAATTGCTAAATTCTTTTGCCAGCCAGACGTCCGGCGTTATTCCGGTGATGTATGCCACACCGCACGCACCTAAGTTTATCTGGATTTACAGTAAGTCGAAATGCGAATGAAAGTCGGGGCACGGCGCTAGGAAAGGTAGCGCTCATGACCTTCAAGCATAATCTAAGGTGAGGAATACTTTAGGGCATGCGATGCTCCTCTCCGCTTTAACTACTAAACGTAAAACACCTGCTTCGTTCGGCACAAGTACTGCCCAATCCGCGCCATAATGATTTACCAAGAAAGTGTTTTGCTGAAAGTCTTTTTCCCTCTCAGCGCTTAGAACGGAACTCCGGTGCTAAACAGTATATGGACTTCTCTTGAAAAGGTGTGCCCATCTACAGAGAGAGGCGTTGGGGGATCCGATGAGATTGGTCATGGACAGCTTCCTGGACAGGTTATTAATGTCCCGAGCATTCGTGAATACGTAAACGGAACTTCATATGACACGCGCAAAATGAGTACGAGGAATACATTTGTCAAAGAGGATAGTTACAATGCTATAAAGTCAACAGCTGATCGGCACACGTAGCCCACACTACACCAGCACATACTTTGAGTTAGCTGTTCTAAACTTCAGTTTATCAGAGTGCTTTGAGGCCCTACAACAACGGATAAATTCAGCAACCGAAAGACAAAAAATGAATCTGCGTGTTGCTCCATACATTACTTCCACCATAGCAAACAGGATTTGTGCTTAGGATAAAGCTCATCAAATTATCTGTCAGAAATCAACTAATGTGCGGGATAGTTCGATTTTCGATCGTCCGCGGTAGCGAAAGAGTATTTCACGCATTCTATGCAGATGAATCAGAATACATTAGGTTTTTACAACTGCTCGAACGCATTTTCAGATTTTAGAGACATTGAAGAAGCCTTAATCTACTCACTGCGACGATGGTTGATAGACCAAGTGAACGGAAAGAAAGTATGACTAGCATAAATCATCATCATCGTCATTATTGTGCACGTGAGTTAGAGGTGGGAAACACCTCAGCTACTGTGCCGCAATACATAAAAGCAAAAAAGGGGAAAATGCAACAGGAGCAAGGCAGCTGCGAATCCGTTAACGGATGGGCAACGTTCCGGTAAGCTACCAGCCAGCTAGTATGTAGCAAAAAATAATTATGCAAAGTTATCTAAGGTTAAATAGTGAGATCGTGGTTGGAGCGGGAAGCTAAAAGGAATGGAGTGGGACAAAGAAACTCACAGAACGAACGCCACTGGGGTCGGCTCCTAGCCATATCAACAATTGTATCCAGCCAAACGTGTTCATCATCTCAACCTCAACCAGGGAGCCGAGACGCTCTAATTGAAAACAGCTTCGAAGTGAGGATCTTCATTCCTCTCGACCAAGTCATGGCTTGGCCACCTCTCCTCTTCTTCCAACCACTCCCCCGGCGCGCAAACAACGCACGTCGTGGATGGCATGCGTAACAAGTGACCGCGCCATCGGAGCCTGGTGCGTGAAATAACGGTGCTGAGCGGTTCAGTTCCTTTTCCTTTGCCATAAACAAGGCGTCGAACACCCTCGTTGGTTGCTCGTTGTTCCCACCAGATATGTGCTAAATTGCGTGGATGAACATAAATACAGATGACCAGATGTGCTCTAGATGTTTGTCAGGGTCAAGCAGATGATTGAATCTGTAGGCGCTAAACAGGCAACCCAGGGTTTCACCTCCCCGGTCTATGGGAAAATTGGTATGGTTTTAGGCAGATTAGTATGGTCAGTGGTCAGTGTTGTGTTGCGAATAAAAATGACGAAGGTTAACATGTCCCGCAGCATGGTAACTGACGATTCCCAAGTAGCGGAAGCAAAAGCAACGGACCTACCGATCAAAGTTTGGTTCGTCTTTATCGTTTACATATGGTTTTATACAATTTGCTATGTCACCGCCTTTGGTGTTCCCAGAAATACGAGTGTGGTTTGATGTGGTTATGTTGGTTAATCGTGCCTATGATTCATTTGTGCTATATGATGTGGTTCAACGCGATCAGTGCATTGTCCACACTATCTTTGAACACAGCTAATGTGAAAGCCAAAATTACAAGTTCTGGGAGTGAATTCCAAACGTGCCAAACAGGTAGTGGGAAGAATTTCCGTTTACACTCCAGCCGGCTGTATTGTTCTGCCAGTGAACAAAAGCTTTCTTAAGGAGCCTTAGCTTTTGGCTGCCCATCTTGATACTTGATCATACTGCCCAGAGCAACCAAGGCTTTCCAGGATCAGTACACCAGCACCGGTTTTTCTAGAACAGTGCTGGAGATCTTGGCCACCATGATTATAAGTGTGAACCAATTGATTTCATAGATGGAGCACTCAACATTTGGTCACGTTGAACTGCAGACGACTGTGGACTGAATATGCATAACTGTTGTCGAGGTCCTTTATATGTTGTACTCGCAGTCATGGTAGGCGTCAAAAACCGCAAACAAACGTTTGTCAATTACAGAGGACTTTCGGGCGTTTCTACCCCCAATCTTCCCCAAACTAGAATGTGTGGGTGAGGCTCCACGTAGAGCACATGCTTCTTGGCTGGCAACCCTGGTTAAAACGTGATCTGGTTGTAGTGTGGATTCCACGGCGAAAGGCAACAAAACTGTGAAGGTATTGTTCCACCTGGCAAACTAGCTGCGACTGAAAGCCCTACGTGTGTACTGCGGAAAGTATCTCCATATATGGGGCGAACTAATTCTGGTGTAACAGAAATTGATAAGCACCGCTCACGTTTGTCGCCAACCCCTGGAACTCAGTAGTAACACAAAATTGAGGGGTTACCAGCCGAAACTGGCCATCCAACACAATGCGTTGGAATGCCGCTGGAAATATTTCTCCCTACGAAATTGTCAACTGTGGAACGCTCTTTCGGCCAGTAACAATTTTGCGCCCATGCTACCCGTTTTACAAAACTACTCGTTGATACATTACACTAACTGCGAATCTTACCTTGAGTTCCGTTCATTGACGATACAAAGCAGACAACCGTTGTGCACACCAACCCCACGAAATCATGGTGAACGGATATACATGTGTGTTGACGTGGACATGGTGAGTCCATAGACACGTGTTTCACATTAGTGAAACTATATTTTGAACAAACATAATTCACCGAAACGATCCCACGAGACATGTCAAGCCTTGGCTTTTTGTCTCTGTACTATGCTATTTTTCCTTTGTTGTTCGGACGCCAAACGTTTATATTGTCGGCTCGAAGCGAACGGCGATCGCACCAAAATGAAGGAACTAGCACGGCTTGAAAAATCATTGGTGAACAACCAAGATGAGGAGCCATGTACTCGGGACCCCAGTAAGTATGTGGTGAATTTGTCAAATGTGAAACTTGATGCACTACAGTTAGAAGCATTATCTTTCGGGCTAGATCACAGAGTGCCTTCTAGACGATTGATAGGATTGTTCATTGAGGCTCATTTTGAGAACTTTTTTGATCAGTTGAAGGACCTTCAACCAACTAGTACCGATAAGCTTAAATGGTTTAGAAACAAACTGACCGACGTTGCCTATGAAGTAAAAAAATGCGCCAATAAAAAAGTGCGCGCTTACGAACAGACACCCACGAGCGTTACGCGAATTGCGTGATAAGGATGTCGTTGTAATGAAGCCGGATAAGGGTTCAGGAGTTGTAGTCATGAATAAAGATGAATACATCGAGAAGCTGAGCATTATACTCAATGACACTAACAAATTTAAACGAGTGGAGAAGGCAGGGGATGTGACTGCATTGGAATCGCGAATCATTCGTCACTTAGAAATGCTTCATCAGTATCAAGTGATCGACAGCGTTACTTAAAACAGTTTAAAGCCGAGTGGATCAACTACGCCACTGCTATATGGGCTTCCAAAAATGCACAAGAGCGGAGTGAGGCTCAGGCCCATCCTCACGATGACGAACGCACCCCAACATAAATTAGCTCGCTGGTTGCTTAATGTGCCTTCTCCGCTAAAAGCTCAGTTTAATCTATATGGCCTCAAAGATTCCTTCGAGCTTGTCGAGGATCTCGATAATATGAACTTGTTCGATAGGGTGATGTGTTCCTTAGATGTGTAATTTTTGTTTACTAACGTGCTGTTTCACCAGACCGTTGACTACAGCTGCGAATTAGCAGAAAGTTCCGCATGTCGGTTGCCGATTTCCGTTGAATTCTTAAGAGAATCATTACTTCCATGCACAGAGAACGTCGATTTCCGCTTCCGAAACATGACGTATCGTCAAATTGATAGGGTAGCCATGAGCAGCCCACTGGGTCCCATACTAGCGGATTTCTTCATGCTGATGATAGAACGAAGCCTATCCGAATAATTAGCGCAGTTGCCCTATTACAAACGTTACGCGGACGATATCTTGGTGTTCAGTTCAACAGAAACGCAGATCGCACAGCTGGTGGCGCGTTCTAACTCCTCGCATGTCAATTTGAGGGTTTCCTGCGAAGTCGAACAACAGAACTGTCTCCCATATTTGGATGTTCTTATGAGCAGCAGGGATAACGGACTGGTAAGAAGGTCTGTCTATCGAAAAATAACGTGGTCGGGACATTATCTGCATTTTAGCAGCTTTACGCCAATGCGGCATAAGCGAAAGCTTGTGAAGACCCTGTTTAGTCGCACCAGACGATTATGTTCGACCAATTGTCTAGCCGATGAACTAAACTAGTTACCAACACGTTAATGGCTAATGGCTACCCTCGAAACTTTATCCGGAAGCACAGCGAAATCCGTGAAAAGAAAGTTGCTGTACCTATTATGCTTAAGAAAAAGGTATTCTTAGAGCTGCCCTTTAAGTGTGACATTGCTTCTTTGAGGACCAGAAGACGTCCGATTTCCACCACACAGAGCACTTTCTGTGCTGCTGAACTTGTAATCATCCACGGAACTCATAAGCTACCGTTGCCTCCACTAAAGGAAGCTCAGCCTATTGCCGCCAACTCCCACTGCGTATATCAATTCGTATGTAACTGCGGGGATAGTTACATAGGCAGAATCAATAGAAAGCTGAGTTCCCGAATGAAGGAGCATGTACCAAAATGGGTTCAATGCGGGCTTATTCAGCAAGCAAGCCCAAATCAGACTACGTATGTACGCAGGCCGCCAGTATCTTCGATCGGCAGGTACTTATTGACATCAGGTCACCGAATTGAGGTGAACAAGGCGTTTAGCTCCATGGAAATGCAAGTCCTCCAAGATTCGCAGAGATGCACCTCTGCGCTGAACGTTGGTGGTGATCAATAAAATTCATTCAGGAATTCAAGTACCTGGGCAGCTATATTAACGCCCATGGGATCGAAGCTGAGGTTACGAACCGTATAGCAAAATCTCGAGGTGTTTTACCAATCTTCGCCACCTGTGGCGCAGACGCGATATCACTCTCGCCATGAAGCGCAGAGTTTGGAACGCAGCCGTCCGTTCTACTCTCCTATATGGTTGTGAAACCTGGCCCGTCATGTCGACTGACAAAACGAGACTCATCACGTTCGATCATCGCTGCCTTCGCAGCTTAGCTCATGTCTGGTGGGAGCACCGCGTGTGCAATACATGTGTTCGCGTCTCGTATTTGGTGCAGGAAGAGTCAGTTAACCGCTCAGCACCATTATATCACGCACCAGGCTCCGATGGCTGGGCCACGCATTGCGCATGCCAGCACACCGACTACTGCGACTTGCATTGTTTGAGCGCCGGGGGTGCGGTTGAAAGAGGATGGCAGGCCAATCGATGATTTGGTAGAGAGCAATGACAACCCTCAATTCGAAACTGGCGTAGGTTGGCGTCTCTCGACTTCCTGGCTGAGGTCCTAAGCATGAGAAACACGTTTGGCTGGACGCATTTGCTGAAATGGCGAAGAGACGGCCCAAATGGCTTTGGTGTTGTGAGTTTCATGGTCCGTTTTCTTCTACTTTAGATTCGCCCACCAATTCCGATCCCCTACAAAACATATATTATAACATTTAACAGCATATTCCTTGCTTGGAAGCTTGTTTGGAGTGTAAGTTGCTAGTCTCCTATCGTTTTGTATTGCCGCACATTAGTTCTAGTGTGTTTTTCACCCTCAGCTAACGTGTACTGAGGATGATGCCGACGACGACGACGACGACGACGATGATGATGATGGTTATGATGATGATGGTTATGATGATGATGATGATGATGATGATGATGATGATGAGGATGAGGATGATGATGATGATGATGATGATGATGATGATGAGGATGATGATGATGATGATGATGATGATGATGATGATGATGATGCTGATGCTGATAATGAAGCTGAGGTTGATGCTGATGATAAGTATGGGCTTATCCGTCAATGCCATGACACATAAAGGAACACCTGGACTATTCCCACTGTAATAACCAACTGATGTGACGTCACGAATTGTGACTGCATTGACACCTTGACTCAAGTCTCGCGTAACGTGGTTATCGTTCCTATTCGCTATTAAATGCCACTCCATTTGCACATTGATTCACCTGGTCAGACGAAGTACTTGTGTCAAAAGCGAAAGGTTACCAAACAACTATACCAAACCAATGTTTCCTAAATGCTCTGAACTCAAGAATTCTAGATCGGTTCCAAGTATTTTCCAAGATTTTCAAGGAAATCTGCTTACCGTACACATACAGAGCATTGGCTAGGTGGTACCGCGTCCCCCCTTGACCATATAACTGCCAAATGGGGCCGTGCACCGTTGCTTCCACCTGCACCAATCACCGGGTATCCTGGGTGCGATAGTCGAGGAGCCTATGGGAAGGGAGCATGTACTTTGTACATATCTGCATCGAAACAAGCCAAATTTGTTTTATCAACTAGGAATTAGCCCTCAGCCCAGCTAGACCAACGGTGGGCCTACTGTGTTGACACAGGTTAATAGAGGAACCTAGATAAAGCCTATGCAACTGCCCGCAATTAGGCGCTTTTTCGACGTAACTATAAGCGCTTTTTGAGTGCCTTTCCTGTGTCGGCTGCTAGTCTTATCTAACCTCTTGTTTATCAACCACGTATCGACAGGCAAAGCTGCTTAGAAAAACATAACGACTCAATAAAGGAAATTGCTTTTGTCCTACAGCTCTATCTGGTAACTGCTATCAGGATAAGGTAATATTAGCACAGTTTCATCAGACAGCTCAGCGAATTTCCAAGACAGGTTGACTGAAAGCATGCATGCCGCAAAATTTCAAATAGAGCGATAAATGGGCATGTAGGTCCAGTTAAACTTAAATCTCAATATTTGTTTGCAGTAGATAAGCTCCCTCTTAGGTCAAAAGGTGAAGCGATATTCTTTATGGTCAATTCCGCCGTTTATTCCCATGGGTGAGGGAGCGGTAAATATGGAGCGTTTATCAGCAGTTGGTACAATGCTCAGAAAATTAGAATGTAGAAGAACCGGTTTGCTTAATTTGTTTTCCTCTGTTTCTTTGGAAAAATCATTCGGGGAATCTCACATTCCAAAATTAATCAATTTACATTTTGGACAGACTATGATGGTCGCGGCGGAATTGTCCTCATTATGCGTCTCCAAATGTATACTAGTCAACAGTACCTCAGTACTTCAACCTACTGCACGCATAGATCTCGGTTCAAGGCGTACCCTGCCTCAACAGCACTGCAAGTTAACCCCTAAATTACGCCCTCTTCGTTAGCGTTATTAAACTTTCAGCTGTTCTCGGTTTTAGATATGGTGGAAGCTTTACAAAGGTTACACCAAGGTGGAGTTTTGTTTTCTAGTAAGGTGGATCAGTCATACGCACAAGTTTTTCTGCTTCATAGTGATTCAACATACCCACCTGTCGGTACTCTTTGTGCCGGTAGCGTGCCCGTCAATTAGAGCCATCATCTCGGCAAAGTATCGGAATATTTTTATCACAGTTACTCATTGTGCTTGTGGTTTTACATCTATCCTGATGTACTATTCCTTATCCGTATTTATCCCTGTCCCTGATGTGTGTAGGTGTTAGAGGGGAGTTTTAACCTTTCATGAGTGCATAAACGCATACTAGAATTGACTTGAATTTTAGTTGACTGGTGTTTGGTCCGTAACCGCTTTTAACAGGACCAATACTGGTTTACAGGAATGGCTCTGCATCCGAATAACTTGCTTACTGTTCTTTTTATTTGACGCGACATGCTAACAGACTGGTCCTATTGCCATACTTATTCCTATCGACAGGCCTATCGCATTCGCTGAGCAATTTTCTCTATGCAACGGTTCATCGACAAAATTACAGTAGCTAGGCGTGCCTACCCTCAGGTAGAATATTAGCAACTTTATCGACGTCCGTCGCTTTTGCAATTAAGTTTATCTAGGCGGGGTTTTCATTTAAAATTACAAGTTAATAGAAGCTTTAAACAGCTGGATAGTTAGCTTCAGAACAACCACTTCCTTGTTAACGCCATGGAAGTTGCACCCAATTTCGTCACCAGTGGATGACCCAAGATCACATCTTAAGAGCCTAATGATGATTCGTTGAGGTAAACACACCTGAACGCATTTACCGTAATGAAGCGCTTTGGAGTGCAGACTGCGACCAAAGATGTATGATGTGCTGAAGCAGATGAATACTGGGTGTTACTCACAGAAAAATACAATGTCCAACTTCTTTATACAATTGACTAAAATTCCTTTCAGTGCGAAGTCCCCACCCCACATAGTGATTACGCGTCGTAATTTATTCACACAACGGATGTCTCAAGATGACTTTCCAATCAGTCATTAACCGTTGTGGCAACCTTTGGCTCCCGTAGTTCAGTGGCTTAAGTGTAATGGTGTTTGCCAAAGTACAAATGGCCCCAGGTTCGAAATCTGCTCTCTTTACAACATGTGATCAAGTTAGTTCGGAACCGATCGTGGAGTTCAGTGTTTCACGGTGAGCAACAACGTTTGTACATCTTGTGTATATTTACGTTATGATTGCCTCATTACTGGATGTATTGGATTAACGTGAATACGTGTGCATACGTGTTATGGGTTGACACATTTGTCCACGGAAAAAGACATTGGACATTCACCAGGTTGAGAAGCAATGCTCTTAAAGCGCAGTTGAGTGTCCTGGTGGGTTATCAAAAACTTTAATAACAAAGGTAGTTCGTTCTTTTACTGTTCAAAGAATGGACTTATAGTCTGTAACGCAGTAGCCATGCGCTCCGGATAATTTCACAGCTCAGATAAAGGAAAATAGTACATTCAAATGAATTCCTGGGAGTGAAATGTAGTAGTACTGCAAAGTGCTGCCTTTGTCAACCAACCGATTTTTAATTATGGGCAATGTAGGTGCAGAAAAAACTGATTTGGGCGGGGGGAGCATTCCACCAGTGCCAGGCGCGAATAAAACGTTTCTGCAGCGCTGAAGACCGTTACAGTGCTCCTCTAGTTTCAAGAAGTGACCTCACAAGTTGATTTTACTGCTGAGTTGTACATATGATTTTGATTGTGCCAAGACAAGGGTGCCCTTATCAGGTCGCTTCACAATCGGCGATACGCTCCGTTGAATACTCCCGAAAGCTTCAGCCATAGTTAGTCTGGGAGTTTGCGCATTCCAGTGACGTAGTTGGAGGCCCGATTTTGCTCCTGTTCCAGTGCAGTGAGATCGTGCATCAGCCGTTGCTGCCAGGCTTGAACTGCGTATTACACTTGCATTTCACATTCATTGAGTAGATCGGAAAGTAGAGATGACTATTTGTCCAAAAGCCTGTTGGTTGTCAGTTTTGATGTCTTTTCTGATTGCGGGGAACAACCCAAGCCAACCTGAGCCAGCATGCCCAGGTCGTGTTCGACGAACCATCGTTCCAGTACTCGATTTCCGAGCCTGTACGAGTAGGTAATCCGCTACCGTGTGGAGAGCATCTTGCATTCTCTCAGCTTGAACTTAGGCAGACTTTGCTTTGACCATTAATGCACCATATCCAGGTCACACTGGAGCAACTTCTAATGGTCATTCGCATGAATCCTTCGCCATCTCTTGATGTTCTCAGCAAACAGCAGGAAATTTGAAGTCATTGCTTGTGCACAGTCAGTAATAAATATCAAAACTACCGTGACGCTAGGACTGAGTATTGAGACACAACGCTCGACTTGTATAGGATCAGATATCGACCTCCGAATTATGACCGTTTTTTGGAGTTGAAAAAGAAAGCTGAAAATCCACCTCGATAAAGTGTCACCAATGCCATGGTAATGGGCTTAAAAAGAAAAATCTGATGATCTAGACTATCGAATGCCTACGAAAAACCCAGGAAGATTACGTCAACTTCCCCTCCAGCGTCAGCTGACTCCGTACAATTACTTCATGCGATTGATAACGTCATTGAATACGATCGCTGTTGAATAAAACCGTGTTGCTTGGGAGCAATACGTTTGTAATTTTCCAAATAGCACACCATGAACCTGAACACTTTAGGGAAAAGTGCTAATTTACAGTATGTTGGGGCCTCAGTCCTGCTTATACTTTTGGGAATGGGAGTTATTATTCCAAGCTTTCTCATTGACTGAACCTGATTCTGGTCTAGGTTGAGCTGAAAGAATTGAAACAAATCCGCTGCCAGTACTCTTTCTCCTGCTCCCAGTACTTCTGCACGAATGGTATTGACACCAGGGAAACTGTGCTTGCACCTGGCAGTCAGCTATTGCAAGACACCTTCTGCGGTAAACGAGATGTAATTGAGTCCCGGCGGCGGATCCATAAAGACTAGGAAATCGCCGCATGGTAAGATTCTCGGATATGTGGAGGTGTATTTCGTGCGCAATACGTTTGCTGCGACTATAGCGGTTTATGTTTGGACATCAGCCGTCAGGCGTGGAGGGATTCCCTGCCTCACATCTCGAAGACGCTTGACGTGCTCGTACAGCAGTTTATGTTTACCGCTGACGGTTTTCATTATGTTCTGCTGATGTGTGATTTTGTTATCTCTGGGCAATTGACAGCAGTGGTTACGTTGGACTACATAGTAGTCCCAAGTATCTGGCGTTGAAAATGATCGATACTCTCGCCATGCTGCGTTGAATACTTACAACCATTTCTGAGTTCTGCCTCTTAAGAAAGGAACTGATTTAGTCCCACTTCAAACTCTTGTCTCTGAAGCCTTCGTAATCATTGGATTGAAGTTGTTTACGACTTCCAGCGCGGTGACTTACATGAGACTTCGGGTGGGGACAAACATGTTGTGGCGCTGATAAACTGGGCTAAGCGGTCGTAGTGTGCAATGGTGCGCAGTATCTCTTTGGTGTCCCCTGCAGTTGCATGGCAAACACCTGCCTTATAGTTTGGCGTATCGCCGCACGAAATCCATACCGGAATTATACTGCGACACCTTCAAGATGCTGTCGAAAGCGAAATCCCACTTACATCCTTACCATGTGTGATTTCAACGCTGAATTTAGAAACCCTTCTGCAATCGGAGAACAATTCAAAGCGGATCCGCATGAGCGCATAACTGGTGTTCCAAATTTATAATCATATCGTTATGCCCACTCGTTTCAGAATAGGTAATCCACCATCATTTTTAGATCTTATTTTCCCCAACGAGGGACATTTGATTGATATACTGGTTGTCGACTGCCCTTTGGGTCGTAGTGACCATACAATCAACAGTTGCGAGTTCCTCTGCTATGCGGAACGTCACCACCTAGAACCCAGAGATCATGCGCACCATTGCGCTACTACCGCTTAGCCCAGCTCGTCAGTGCCATAACCTGGTCGTTCATCGCTGAAGGACACCCTGAAGTCGCTTGGCTCGAATTCATCAGCAAATTCCATCAACTGGTTGAGGATGCCCTAGAGACAAGGGTTAGCGGTCGGCGTAAAGCTGTTTCGTTCGTAAGGAGAAGAACTAGAAAACGCATGACGGTACGCAATGAAGTCTGGCGAGAGTATATATCATCACCGACACCAGATAGCCGGAACAACTAAGTAGCCCATCGTAACCACTACACTCAACTGCTCAGATATGACAACGTCGCATATCAACCTAAGATGGTGAAAACTTTCAGTGCTAACCACCAACTGCTGTACAAGTATATCAGTGGCAGTCGTAAGGTGAGGAAGGGAATCCCTCCGCTCCAGACGACTGATGGTCCAATTAGCACAGCTATTGAAACGTTTCGGACGCAATATGCTCCCACATTTCAGAGTGTTTTACATCAGGCCAACTTGCAGTAATTTTTCGCAACTTCCAGGACTAACCAATATATCTTTCCCTGCCGAAGCTGTACTGCATAAGCTGACATTTCTGCCCAACCACAGCACCTCGGGAATCGATACCATTCGTCCAGAGGCATTGAGAGCAGCAGCAGGACAATCGGCAAAACCTTTGGTCCAGTTCTTTCAGCGCTGCTTAGGCCAAAACTAAATTCATGCGATGTGGTCGTTTGGAATAATAACTGCAACTCATAAAGTTGGAAGTGGGATTGAGTCCTCAAAATACAGCCCAGTGTCTCTTTTCACTGTGTTGTCTAAGAAAATGGAATCCATTGTTGCCAATACGTTGGTATGTTAACTGTAGAATTGTAACATTATTGCTCCAGAGCAACACGGTTTCCGTCGACAGCGACCATGGACAACTAGTGTATTAATCCCACACAGTAGTTGGATCGAGTCAGCTGACGCTGGAGGGGCCGTCGACATGATCTACTTAGATATGTCCAAGGCATCATCGGATTCTCCTTTCCAAACACCAATATTACGCGATCGGTGACCCTCGCCTGAGCTGGATCGCCAACTTTCTCGCGCAACAACTAGTAGTGGTCAACATCCGGAGTTCCTTATCTGATCCAATACCATTCGAAGCTGGTGTGTAACTGGGCTCAGTTCTAGGTCCACGACTGTTTTTGGTATACATCAATGACCTTGTACAGAAAATCGCTTCAAATTGCCTACCGTTTGCTGACGATATCAATATATGGTGCAGAATCCAGGCAGATGTCGAACAGTATTTGCTTCAGTGTGACTGAGATATGGTACACCGGTGGTCAACACGAAACCTGCTACAGTTCAACATGGGCACATGCAGGGAACTCTCCATACGAAACCGGAGTACCTATTTCAACAAGCTAGGCACGCAAGTACTGCAGCGATTATCCGTCGTATGTGAACTTGGCGTACTTGTTCAAGATAACTTGGGTTGTTCCAAGCAATCTTAAAAGACATCGAATACTGGTACACAGCACCGCTTGTTACGACGGGCATTTGGACAAATAGACACCTTTATTTTCAGAGAGATGCTCATTGCGTATGTTCTCTTCCAGCTCGAATACGCAGATCAAGCCAAGCAGCCATGGCTGAAGCAAGACCTTGCTACTCTTGAGGAACCCCAACCTCCGGCTTCTAACTACGTCATTGGCTTGCAACATCTTCCATACAAGCAGAGGTTGAAATGTGTGGGAATATTCGGCGGCGGGCGGTATCGCCGATTACTTAGCAACTTGATTATGACATACTTGATTTTATGCAATCAAAATCATGTGTGCAGCTTTTTATTACAACTCAGGAGTAACATCAAACTCGAGACAACTCCTTGAAATTAACAGAACAGTAGGGCCGCCTTGAGTGCCGTGGAAATTTCTTGTCCATGTGCTTGTCAACCATGAAACGCCCTCCCCGAATCTGTTGTTTCTGCACTCACGCCAGTCATATTTAAGTTGTTTGGATGACGCACTCCGCCACTTACATTTTGTTACTTGATTCTACTCTCCATCCTACTCCCAGGGAATACCTTCGGTTATTTGGCCTATCGAAGTCATGAAAACATTCGGAGTACAGGACTTTGCATTACATACGATAAGTCCATTCTTTCGCCAGCAGAACGACTAACCGATTTTTTTCCATTTACGTTATTCGATGACCCATCATGCTACCCAATGGGGTTTGTAAAGCGGTACTTCATTACCAGGAGCAAAGTACTTGTTGATTGTTGATTGTTCATCTTTGAATTCTCATGACGATATTCCGGACAGCAGATGAAGTTGAAGCTGATGACTACATGACCACTACGACCTAAAGTACAGCCTACAACCTACACATCAGGCATATGTTCCTCGTTGGTGAACACAAGAAGCAGCACAGGTAGTCTGTTACCTGTTCAGAAACAAGTGGACAAAGTGATGTGATTGTAAAGTATAACTCTAGGTACGAGCTCTTGAAGATCGGCACTGCATTGTTCTCCGATCTTGACAGGAGTTTCTAAACACTGTACTTTGGAATTGCTCATGATATGGCTGTGAGTGGACCACATCATTAGATTTAATCTTAAAGCTGCCACAATGTGACAGTCCAATTTTGGTGTAGAGTTTTGGGGGCGATACACCAAAGACATATGCCTTTTATTTATAAAGAGCATTAAAGAGAATCGGAGAACTGCCAGTATGAATCCTCCAAGGTCTTGCACTGTACGTCACTTAGGTAATACAGAAGTACCCCTCCTACTGTTGTGATCCTGTCTTTTCGGATGGTTGACATGCCCGGCTGCGCGACTTCAGCATTCGTCATTCCCGCGTGTAACCATGTATCAGTGATACAGATGCTATCGCATGGCTTATAAATTTAGCTATCTTTCAGTTCGGGTAGCTTATTGTAAAGGCCTTGAACAGTGGTAAAATGATAGGATAATTTCTCGGTCTCTAGGAGTCCAGGGGGAGGCTAGAGGAGTTAGATGTAGGCGAATGCCGACCGACCTGTGGTCGACCGTTATTCGTATTTGTGCTTTCGCCAAGCTACGTCCTATTCCTCGTCCGGACATATTACAGAATCGTATGAAGTAAAGGTAAAGCGAAGCTCTAGTACCTTTTGTTTTCTTTTTTGAAGCAAGGTCATGTCTGGTTTTTACAAGGCTTCTGTAACTTTTAACCGAAGTTCAGAGTAAGGGCTTTCCGATTTCTCCGCTAAGCTTCTAATGTTTCTGGTGCTGTTTGCACTGACTGAACCAAGTGTTTTAGGATTCTTGGGCCGCATCCACTATAATTTACTGTGAGGGGTAGCCCCAAACGATGGTTGGTCACTCGCTTACTATGCAAGGTATGCGTTGGAGAATAATTTACCATTTCTGTTGATGTGGATAGGGTTAATGTTTTAGGCAGACACACGCCATGGAAGGTAAAAAAATGTTTATCCATTTACTGTGTTCACTTAATTACTACACGCGAAACTAATTGTACAACAGCATTGAGCGATAATACAATGCGACGTTGCAGAAATGGGGCACGCAAGCCATTAGCTCAATGATTTACTTTCTATGTCCATCAAGTCATTGCTGTTTCGCAGAGTTGCAGAAAAACGTCCATGCACGCCGCGTTAGCATGAAAAAGAACGGATCCACTGACTGACACACGTTCTCTGGTGGATCCGTCTTACGCCTACACAAACCTACTATTATACTGTTTTCGGTGCATCAGTTCTTGGTCTATACCACACGCAGAAACCTATTCATGTCTATTAATGTTGTCCACAATGACCCAGGGGCCTTAAGCGCGGAGTCGGATTAGTACGATTAGGGGGTCCTAACTCCACATAAGCGAAAGGAATCACAACAAGTTTGATAAGTCGGGGCAAGTATATTTTCAGCATCTCACACTGTCACCGTAAATTTGGAGATATATGAGTGAGTACAAAAAATACCATTTGTGTCTAATGGGAAATGTTTACATAACTCACTCTTGGAAACAATTGCTCTTGTGCGATCTTTTCCATTCGTCAAAAGCGGATTTACTTGATTCAATTCTTGGTCGCACTGATCAGTGTATCTTCAGTTATCCGTGTGTCAGCCTCTGCTCCCTCGCAAAGGTCCTGTTGTTATATCCCTGGAGTCCACTTCGGCTTTGTGACTTGGTGAGTTCATTCCAATACACTCGTGTCACACTTGGTCGTTTCGATTGGTGCTCTCGTCGCTTGCACAAGTTGTCACCGTAATCCGGTTCACATCTTTGCTTCTTATCTATTACATTCAATTCTTTCTCTGAACCCTCTCCGTCACGATGGTTGTCAAGCGCTGCTTGAACTCGCCGTGTCCGCCTTCTGACGACTCTGTGGTCATATGTGGTAAAGTGGGCTGTCTAGAAGCGGTTACAGATTCGTCCGGGGGTATGCAGTGCGATATCTGTAGCCGTTGGTTCCATAAGGTCTGTACTGGCTTGGATCGTAGACAGTACGCTCTTCTGTCCAGTAGCGAGAAGATGGTGAAAACTTTCAGTGCTAAGCACCAACTGCTGTACAAGTATATCATGGCTGTGGTAAGGTGAGGATGGGAATTCCTCCGCTCCAAACGACAGATGGTCCAATTAGCACAGCTATTGAAGCGTCAGACTCGTTTCGGATGCAATATGCTCCCTCATTTCAGAAGGTTTTACAGCAGGCCATCTTGCAGTAATTTTTCGCAACCACCAGGACTAACCCATATATCTTTTGCTGCCGAAGCTGTATTGCATAAGCTGACATTTCTGCCCAACCACAGCTCCTCGGAAATCGACACTATTCGCCCAGAGGCATTGAGAACAGCAGCAAGACAATCGGCAAAACCTTTGTTCCAGTTCTTTCAGCGCTGCTTAGACCAAAACTAAATTCACGCGATGTGGTCGTTTGGAATAATAACTGCAATTCATAAAGGTAGAAGTGGGGTTGAGTCTTCAAAATACCGCCCAGTGTCTTTTTTCACTGTGTTGTCTAAGCAAATGGAATCCATTGTTGCCAATACTTTGATAGGTTAACGGTAGAATTGTAACATTATTGCTCCAGAGCAACACGGTTTCCGTCGAGAGCGACCATGGACAACGAATCTATTAATCTCACACAGTGGTTGGATCGAGTCAGCTGACGCTGGAGGGGCCGTCGATATGAACTACTTAGATTTGTCCAAAGCATCATCGGATTCTCCTTTCCAAACACCAATAATACGGGATCGGTGACCCTCGCCTGAGCTGGATCGCCAACTTTCTCGCGCAACAACAAGCAGTGGTCAGCGTCCGGAGTTCCTTATCTGACCCAATACCAGTCGAGGCTGGTGTGCAACAGGGCTCAGTTCTAGGTCCACGATTGTTTTTGGTATACATCAATGACCTTGTACAGAAAATCGCTTCAAATTGCCTACCGATTGCTGACGATATCAAGATATGGTGCAGAATCCAGACGGATACCGAACAGTATTTACTTCAATGTGACTGAGATATGGTACACCAATGGTCAACACGAAATCTGCTACAGTTCAACTTGGGCACAAGCAGGGAACTCTCCATACGACATCGGAGTACCTATTCCAACAACCTAGGCACGCAAGTACTGCAGCGATTATCCGTCGTATGCGAACTTGGCGTACTTGTTCAGGATAACTTGAGTTGTTCCAAGCAATCTTAAAAGACGTCGAATACTGGTACACAGCATCGCTTGCTACGACGGGCATTTGGACAAATAGACACCTTTATTTTCAGAGAGATGCTCATTGCGTATGTTCACTTCCAGCTCGAATACGCAATTCAAGCCTAGCAGCCATGGCTGAAGCAAGACCTTGCTACCCTTGATGAACCACAACCTCCGGCTTCTAATTACGTCATTGGCTTGCTACATCTTCCATACGAGCAGAGGTTGAAAAGTGTGGGAATATTTGGCGGCGGGCGGTATCGCCGACTACTTAGCGACTTGATCATGGCATACTTGATTTTACACAATCCAACTCATGTGTGCCGCTCTTTATTACAACTCAGGAGTAACACCAAACTCGAGGTCACTCCTTGAAATTCGCAGGACAATACGGGCGCCTTGAGGGCCGTGGAAATTTCTTGTTCATTCGCTCGTCAACCATGAAACGCCCTCCCCGAATCGATTGTTTCTGCACTCAGGCTGGTCATATTTAAGTTGTTTGGATGACGCACTCCGCCACTTACATTTTGTTATTTGCTTCTACTCTCCATCCTACTCCCAGGAAATACCTTCGGTTATTTTGCCTATCGAAGTTAGGAAAACATTCGGAGTACAGGACTTTGCATTACATACGATAAGTCCATTCTTTCGCCAGCAGAACGACTAACCGATTTTTTCCATTTACGTTATTCGATGACCCATCATGCTACCCAATTGGGTTTGTAAAGCGGTACTTCATTACCAGGAGCAAAGTACTTGTTGATTGTTCGTTATTCATCTTAGCATTCTCATGACGATATTCCGGAAAGCAGATGAAGTTGAAGCTGACGACTACATGACCACTGCGACCCAAAGTGCAGCCTACAACCTACACATCAGGCATATGTTACTCGTTGATGAACACAGGACGCAGCACAGGTGGTCTGTTACCTGTTCAGAAACAAGTGGACAAAATGACTTGAATGTAAAGCCGAACTCTAGATACGAGTTCTTGCAAATCGGTACTGCCTTGTTCTCCGATCGTGACAGGAGTTCCTAAACACTGTACTTTGGAACTGCTCATGATATGGATGTGAGGGGACCTAATCATTAGATTTAATCTTAAAGCTGCCACAATGTGGCAGTCCAATTTTGGTGTAGAGTTTTGTGGGCGATACACCAAAGTTATATGCCTTTTATTTATAGAGAGCATTAAAGAGAATCGGAGGACTGCCAGTATGAATCCTCCCAGGTCTCGCATTGTAGGTCACTTAGGTAATACAGAAGTACCCTCCTCCTGTTGTGATCATGTCTTTTCAGATGGTTAACATTCCCGGCTGCGCGACTTCAGCATCCGTCATTCCCGCGTGTAACAATGTATCAGTGATACAGATGCTATGGCATGGCTTATAAATTTAGCCATGTTTCAGTTCGGGTAGCTTAATGTAAAGGGCTTGAACAGTGTTAAAATGATAGGATAGTTTCTCGGTCTCTAGGAGTCCAGGGGGGAGGCTAGAGGAGTTAGATGTAGGCGAATGCTGACCGACCTGTGGTCGACCGTTAGTTGTATTTGTGCTTTCGCCAAGCTACATCCTATTCCTCGCTTGGACATATTACAGAATCGTATGAAATAAAGGTAAAGCAAAGCTCTAGTATTTTTTGTTTTTTTGGAGCAAGGTCATGTCTGGTTTTTACATAGCTTCTGTAACTTTTAACAGAAGTTCAGATTAAGGGCTTTCCGATTTCTCCGCCATGCTTCTAATATTTCTGGTGCTATTTGCACTGACTGAACCAAGTGTTTTAGGATGCTTGGACCTCATCCACTATAATTTACTGAGAGGCGTATCCACAAACGATGGCTGGTCACCCGCTGAATATGCAGGGTATGCGTTGGAGAATAATTTACCAGTTCTGTTGATGTGGATAGGGTTAATGTTTCAGGCAGACACCTGCCATGGAAGGTAAAAAATGTTTATCCATTTACTGTGTTCACTTAATTACTACACGCGAAACGAATTGCACAAAGCATTGAGCGATAATACAATGTGACGTCGCGGAAATGTGGCACGCAAGCCATTAGCTCGATGATTTACTTTCTATGTCCATCAAGTCACTGCTGTTTCGCAGATTTGCAGAAAAACGTCCATGCACGCCACGTTAGCATGAAAAAGAACGGATCCACTGACTGACACACGTTCTCTGGTGGATCCGTCTTACGCCTACACAAACCTACTATTATCCTGTTTTCGGTGCATCAGTTCTTGGTCTCTACCACACGCAGAAACCTATTCATGTCTATTAATGTTGTCCACAATGACCCAGGGGCCTTAAGCGCGGAGTCGGATTAGTACGATTAGGGGGTCCTAACTCCACATAAGCGAAAGGAATCACAACAAGTTTGATAAGTCGGGGCAAGTATATTTTCAGCATCTCACACTGTCACCGTAAATTTGGAGATATATGAGTGAGTACAAAAAATACCATTTGTGTCTAATGGGAAATGTTTACATAACTCACTCTTGGAAACAATTGCTCTTGTGCGATCTTTTCCATTCGTCAAAAGCGGATTTACTTGATTCAATTCTTGGTCGCACTGATCAGTGTATCTTCAGTTATCCGTGTGTCAGCCTCTGCTCCCTCGCAAAGGTCCTGTTGTTATATCCCTGGAGTCCACTTCGGCTTTGTGACTTGGTGAGTTCATTCCAATACACTCGTGTCACACTTGGTCGTTTCGATTGGTGCTCTCGTCGCTTGCACAAGTTGTCACCGTAATCCGGTTCACATCTTTGCTTCTTATCTATTACATTCAATTCTTTCTCTGAACCCTCTCCGTCACGATGGTTGTCAAGCGCTGCTTGAACTCGCCGTGTCCGCCTTCTGACGACTCTGTGGTCATATGTGGTAAAGTGGGCTGTCTAGAAGCGGTTACAGATTCGTCCGGGGGCATGCAGTGCGATATCTGTAGCCGTTGGTTCCATAAGGTCTGTACTGGCTTGGATCGTAGACAGTACGCTCTTCTGTCCAGTAGCGAGAGTTTACTCTACCGTTGTAATGACTGTTGTAGGCCCAGGACTGAGCGTTACACGCCAGTAAAGAGCAGTCCTGTTTCTTTGGAAAGTTTGTTGTCTCTGATTGTCTCGTTAGACAGGAAAGTTGAAAGGATTGTGCAGGGCCTAGAACGCTCAGGTCTTCTCTGTCAGGAGACAGTAGAAGACATTGGCAAGTTGTCTGATCCTGCATCTGATTGTTTACTGTCGAATGTTAGCTTACCTGTTAGCAAAGACCTTGTTAGTAACGAGCCCTCAGACAGCGTGTTTGATTCGGCTGTTAGCGAAGGAGAGCAGCAGGTTTCTGCACTTGTCAAAAGAAGGCGAAAGAGGGTTAAAAAAGCGGCAAAACCAAAGGCGGACATGAGAGGTCCGTCGGGCGCCCATTCCCCCTCCTCAAATTCTACTACTAAGGAATCCTTGCAACGGGAAACATCTACGACATTAGAGTCTATAGAAACGGACACTAAACTGAAACCACCGACGTCCACAGAGCGTTCGGTAAATACTCCGCGTCGCGGAGACTCGTATACCGACTGCAGTGTTATTTTCAGAAACGCCACTGAGTCTTCTGCTGTTCTCCCAAAAGACCGTATGCTAGATGACCTTAAGTGGTTTAGAGTATGCATTACCAAACTCCTGCCTCCCGGCTTCCCCGGTGTGACTGTGCGCAAACTAACCAGACTCGGTAACTTGCCAGCCGACAAGTCTCGTCCTCGCTTGTTGCGAGTTGTTCTGTCCACTCCGGAGGAGCGCCAAGCACTTCTGCGTTTCGCCTTTAAGCTCAAGGGCAGTGGTGTCATTGTGCACCCAGACCTCCCTTTGGCGGATAGGCTGAAATTGCGGGAAGCTGTCAAGGATCTTAAAGCCCGCCGTGAAGCAGGAGAAAAGGGTCTCCGCTTGGTGGGTTTTCGGGTGGTGAGCCGGCGGTCCACTTCCGCCCTACCAGAGCCGGTTCTGGTGGCGCACGATCCCGGACTCACAATGTTAAATCCCTTCAGGTGATCTTAAGCAATGTGCGTAGCCTGCGAAACAAGCTGTGCGAAGTCGGCGCTCTTGTCGACGACTGCCGTCCAGATGTCCTCGCATTCACTGAAACGTGGTTGTCCACCGACGTCACGGACAGTGAAGTGTGCTTGCCAGGCTACGCACTGCTGAGATGTGACCGCACCTCTGATCGGCGCGGAGGTGGTGTTGTTTTGTACGTTAACTCCGCACTTACTGTCTGTAAGACCTATAGTTTCAGATCATCAGAGGGTGATGTTGAGGCACTCGCAGTTAACCTGTGTATTGCCTCCACGCAACTTAAAATTGTGCTGGTCTATAGAAGCCCCGACAGCGTTGCTAAGGGGCTTGCTGATTTCATCCGCGAGCATTCGGCAAATAGGTGTTTAGTGATGGGGGACTTCAATCTTCCCGACGTTGACTGGCAGAATTTTTCCTGCGGCGCTGTTACAAGGTGTTTGGCTACCGAGCTTCTCGAGCTGGCCTTGCATGCTTCCCTGCACCAATTTGTCGATCGGCCTACTAGATTCATGATGGGTCAAAACCCGTCCCTCTTGGACTTGATCTTCGCTAAATCCATTGATTTTGTCACCAATATTGTATACAACTCACCTTTCGGTGCTAGCGACCACGCATGTCTCTCATTTAAGTGCGCCCTTAGTCGTCAGACTAATGATCATCCTGACCGAGTACCAAATATATGGCGCGCAGACTTTCAGACAATGAAAGCCAAAGCCGCAAAGTCGCCTTGTGTCATTTTGGAAAGCGACGATATTCAAACGGCCTGGGAAAGCTTTAAATCATACTTGAGTGAGCTCTCTCTCCCCCATATACCACTATCTGGCAGGAATAAAACTAGGGCAAAGCCACCCTGGTTTGATTCTGCTGTACGCAAACAACTTAACAGACGTGCCCGATGTTGGCGTACTTACTTATCTGCTCCTTCATTATGCACTTTCAAACGATATCGTGAGGTTCGAAATGCCTGCAGGCAGTATCTACGTGGTGCTCGTCTACAGCATGAAGTAGAGCTTGCTCGTATAGCCTCATCAAACCCGAAACGCTTCTTCGCCTATGTCAAAAGGCGAAGCAACATGAATTCGTGCATCCCAGTATTGTTTGGCCCGGACGGCACTGCTGTTGTCACGGATCACGAAAAAGCTTGTTTGCTTGGAGAACAGTATGCTGGGGTTTATGTTAGAGAGTCACAGCCGCCGCATATCAGTCTCCAGGCAAAAGTTCCTGAGGGCTCCCACTTGGAGGAGGTTTCTATAACCGAGGCTCAAGTGCTCCGGCTTTTGAGGCAGTTAAATCCTAGTAAAGCTGCCGGTGGAGATGCTATTCATCCCAAACTGTTGTACGAGTTGGCTGATGAACTTTGCTCTCCGATTACGCATCTTTTTGTGAAGTCTCTACAAGGCTGCTCTCTACCCAAGGACTGGAAGGAGGCTATTGTTTGCCCCATTTTTAAGAAAGGTGATAAGCACCTCCCTGATAACTATAGACCGGTCAGTTTAACGAGCGTGCTGGTCAAGTTATTGGAAAAGCTCGTGAGGGACGCTCTCGAAGGACATTTGAAAGCGTTTGACTTGCTTAATCCTTCTCAGCACGGTTTTCGTAAGGGCTATTCTTGCCTTACTAACTTGTTAACCGCTCGTGAACACTGGGCCGAAGCCGTTGATTGCGGGAAGGCAGTAGACGTGCTGTTTATTGACTTTTCCAAAGCTTTTGACACCGTTCCACATTCGCGCCTTTTGTACAAGCTGAATTCCTTTGGTATTTCTGGACCAGTCTTACGATGGATTTCAGCTTTCCTAATCGGAAGGGAAATGTGTGTGCGGGTGGGTTCAAGCTTGTCCTTCCGCCAATGTGTTCTCAGTGGCGTGCCGCAAGGTTCGGTTCTTGGCCCCCTTCTCTTCACTTTATACGTTAATGACCTACCTGATGAATTGGGTGTGCCATCCCTAATGTTTGCGGATGACTTAAAACTCTGGTTCACGATAGAAGAGCCGATTGGTCCACTGACCCTACAGGGGGCTCTGGATAGACTTTGGGACTGGTCAATTTTGTGGCAGTTGCCAGTTAATTTAGGGAAATGTTCCGTTCTACGCGTTGGTCCGAATGACCCGCCGACGCGTTATTTGCTTGGTGGCAACGAGGTACCGCGAGTTCAACTCCAATCTGACCTCGGTGTTTTGCTGTCATCTGACTTCAAGTCCAGTGAACACTGGAAGGCAGCTGCTCGTAAAGGCTTCAACATGTTGTGGATGATCCGCAGGTCATTCGGGATCATGACCACCGACATGTTTGTTAGACTATTTTCGGCTTTTGTAAGGCCGCACTTAGAATACTGCGTCCAGGCTTGTCCTCCATGCCTGGTTCGTGATAAGATGGCAGTTGAACGAGTCCTGCGGTCCGGGACGAAAATGGTGTACGACTTAAAGAAGCTGACGTACCCGGAGAGGCTACGTAAGTTGGATATGTTTTCCATGTATTACAGGCGGCTTCGGGGCGACTTGGTCCTTACATATCGTATATTGATGGGTCAGATTGGTCCTGATTTGACTGGACTGTTTCGCCCAACTCGAATGCCAACCCTTCGTGGCCACCCATTAAAGTTGCACAAACCCCGGTCTGACCGGGTTTTGGCAACTTTTAGATTATCGCGTAGGGTTATAGCTTATTGGAACACATTGCCTGCAGACGTCGTGATGGCACCGACGTTGAAAGAGTTCGAGCATCGACTTGACGCTCTCGGTCTGCAGTTTAAAGTCTTCCCCTTCGTGTCTTAAACTTTTCTGCGTCTATTACGGCTTACGCTTCTTTAACTCATTTTAACTTACATTTTAATATTGCCTACGATATTCGATTAGCTTGTCTTCTCTGTTTTCTTTTCTTTACTGACACTACTGTTTTCTTTTATTCTTCACGTGGCCGGCACAGCGGGGACTGCTAGTGCAGGGCACGTGGGCATTGTTTGGTTGACCATATGAATCGTGTGTGTTGATTTGGCTCTCCTTTGGCACATCAAGGCACCGGTTTCCCTGTTGGATCAACGACGTTTTCAAAGGTGGAACATTCGCGGGATTTTCCTACTGTTCCGGTCCCAATTGAACTTGAACTTGAACTTGAACATACCGATGCTTTTGGTTGAGTTAACAGCAAAGCGTGACAACTTCGGTAAGCTGAAATTACTATACGATACAGTGCATCAAAATAAGAATCTAAATTGAAAGTATATAGGAGAAACAGTGATCGTTCTGAAAGATCACAGTGTGATAATTGGAATGGCTTATTTAGAGCTTTAAAGAAACAACTGGTAAAAATTCGGTGGGTTTCCTGACCATAAATTCAAAAATGGTCTTTTCTTACAACTCACTACATCCTGAAATAGCTTTTATGGGCTTTAAAATCGATGGGCAGTCGTTGTAGTTAACCGAAGGAAAGTTACGGGGACGGTACGAAGAAGAAAGCAGAATGCCTACAGTCACCAATTTATACATTAAAGCAAAAGATAATAAAGGTATTTTGTGTTTGAAGGCGTAAACAATGGCCCTCAAACATTAGAAAAACGTCTCGATGACGTGAATAGAACTAGACAGGTCATGCGAAAAGAGGACTCCAGGATTGTTTACCGTTGACTATCTGGTTGTGAGTAATTTACTCACTCCCATTGGTGGGGTGGTGTTCAAAACAGTTCACGTCATATCAGCACGAAGCAAAGCAAATATTACTCTACTGCATATACAAGTGTACAGAAAGCAGAACCGAGACGACGACCACCGCACAAGCACATTCAAACCTTTAGAAGAATAGGCGATATCTCAACAATTGGAGCGATGCCTCCCAAAACAAATCGCAGACATGCTTTTATCCAATAACATTGGATGATGTGTGAAGATTTTAAGGTAAGATGAAATAGATGAGTAATAGGTTCGCTCCTGGTAGAATATTATGATCATAGCCGATCGCTGTGGGCCCTGTTGCCTTTAGCTGGGTAAAGTTGGTGGTGATCACCATGCAAATATCTGTCTGAATAGCATGTGTTAGCAGCTGATTGCGTAAGTATGCTCAGTCCACGCTCCCGAGAACATTTGACGACTCCGGAAGGCATGCAATGGCCATTCGATGCTTTTTTGTACCTTGAATGCCGTGTGATTAAAATAAACCATGTTTGTTTCAACGACTGCATTTCTGGTATGGACTGGAAGCCAGCTCATGGATCGGGAGCAACAACCAGTGGCATTAATTGACAACATCTTCCGTATCATATTTACAAAGATTAAAAAGATCACGACAATAGTACATGGACGGTTAATTAGAGACCTGTTCGTTAGCTGGAACTGCGCAACCTTTCTGCAGGTGGATCACCGCTGATTTGTCCAGTTTGTCAGTCAGGGAAAACTTAAATGTTGTGAACTAGTGTTTACGATGTATTTCGAGAATGAAAAATTCTAAAACCGAACTTCCGTATACCGGGTTAGCCGTTGAAGTATTAATTTTGCACTGAATACTAGCTAACGAGGTATTTTCCTTTGGTTATTTAGGAAGCCATCTCAACTGTTGACCGAAGCACCCAACATTTCCAGATCCAGAAACAAACCAGCCCGATTTATTCAAATATATCATGCCTAAAACACAGCAAACTTCAAGCTTTGAGGACTAACGTCCTTGAGTTAAAAAGGCATAGCACTGTGAACCAGTAAAAGTGTGATGTGATTTAGGAGAAACTAAAGCACGATCGGTGACTATCACGAAGTTGTCAGCAATTGGAACACAGAAGCAGCATTAGAATCGAAGATTCGAAGACTGAGTCCTTTTGCCATCCAGTTGCCAGTTTTCTTATCAAATGCTTCGTTCCTTTCATGCACTCGGTCTTTCCGTTTCCGGCAGGTCGGTTACGTAGATGTGTGGCTCCTATTGTTTGCATGTTGAATTGGCCGTTGCTGCATCAGGATGTATGATACTAACCGACCCGTTTTCAATTAGTGAGAAAGAACAACGTAACTGGCTTTACAGCGAAGCCCATTGCAAGCACTGTTTCGGCCCTGATCTAATTGTGAAATGGTGAAAGCTAATATGGATTAATTTGAATCCTATCACTCAGTTCCTCATGGGATCAGTTGTCCGGAAACAGGGGGGTAAGTATAAATATGCTTTGGTTATCATTGCTACAGAACCAAAGTCAAGTTTTATTCACCACAGGTTGATCAACAGATCGGTATTGAAGATGGGACCATCTGGGATGTAATTGTCATCAAATAAAAATAGGAAGTTTAATAATTCGCAACGTGTACTCAATACTAAGCAGAGTGGTACCCTGAGACAGTTGGGAAATATGAATAGAAAACGCTGGGCCAAATCCAATTTCTGATTCAAAGTTCACAGGCCATAACGTGCCGACTAGAACCAAACAGTTGCACTGCAGCAGATGAATTATCGCTGTATACCTGTTCACTCCCTTACCACAAGAGGTTTTACCGATTATGTTTGGCCCCTATAAATAAGCCTATAAATCAACTCCATGTACGGTGTCATTGGTTCGATCAGCTACAATGTTTCCCCTCGAAGATTATGTAAGCTGCAGCAAAAAAGGATGACAACAAAAAGCAGGGTTATAGTGTGTTTGGCTTGATTGCTGATCAAGGGGCAACCTTAACGGCTACAAACGGGCAGTTCAGTACAGTGAGCACCTGTGTTTCGTGTCTACAATTTCCCAAAATTTTACTGCTCACTTCCTCAAGACTGAAGTACAGGTGGTGGGCTTGACAAAAACGGAAAACTTAATAAGTTCACGCCGTCTGATGCCACAGGTCTAACGACATAATGGTAGCGTATTTATGGCCTTTAGCCGGTGGCTTTACATTTTGAATCCTGAGTTAATTTCCCTATAAGTTTTTCATTATTTATATAGAGCGGATTTTGATTAGTACTAAATATAGAAAAAGATTAACTTTTTCTATACTCTTTTTGCTGTTTGTTTTTATTATGGTATTGTATGTATCAACAGGAAGATAGGTCGTCAACATCGTCACCATGTAGGTACGTTACCGAATATGATAATCTTGAAAGCAGCTCTTTATTCATTGAAGTACAAAAACAATGCAAAAAGTCGTTTCGAATGCAGAGTAGATTAGATTTTTCGAATAGCAAACGTTGTACATCTTCCCATTTTTACAACAAATATAGGCCAGTGAGCGCCAGGCTTTTGTGTGCTGATGTCCTTAGGCACGTAATACTTGTTTCGCCTTTGTCTGTTTGGTTTGTTTGGAGATGACATCGTATGGAGTGAAGTGGACCTGCTTTTCACTGGTCTGCTTCTTCTAACAACAAGACGCACTGCGAACTTTCTTCGAAACTCCAGTAATGTGATGTCAGGTTGCTCTTAGAGATCCCAAATGAACAATGAACGATGAACAATGATTTATAACGGGTAAAAAAGCAGGTGCTTAACATGTCCCGTAGGGTGTTTAGCGTGACGAAAAATGATAGCAAAGGGATAATGGAGTCGTCAGTTCGGGCGCTTACGGATGTAACTGCACTGTCGTATAAAGGGAGTATGAACTGAGAATTTACGCACACAAGCAACAGGAGAGTGGTTATTGATCACATCATAGGCGAGAAAAATAAAAAAGATAGCAAGGACAACGCTTACTCGTGTGCAAATATCTTGGGTCCACAGGATACAGAATCCCCAGTTTCTATCAAATTACGTGCAAGACATTTGGAGTGACTCATTCTCGAGTAGGGTTTTGGCACTATCCACTACCTGTTGTGCATTAGTGCCAGCAGCTGGTAATCATGAGCTATAGCACGTAGTGTAAATGTGACGGTATCGTCAACGCGTTGTTTTGAAAATGGATAGGGTGGGTGCATTGATTTATGCCACTTGTGGATTACCGTGCCGGATTCTACTTTTGGTTCGGGATTACTTTGTTATGCTTGATAGTTCTGGGTGAATAGTGCACCAATATTTGCCCCTTGGTATATTCTTTAATCTGTGCGAATTTGGTGGGTGTTCTCTAGCTAATTTCGGAGTTCTCCTTGATTCCCCGGGCTGCCGTCGGTGTCCGCTATTTTGGGTTGGTTCTACGGGAATCCGCCATCATAAATACCACACCGGTAACCCGAAACGAAGTATTTTGTGTCAATCATATTTGTGCTAAGGTAGTAAAAATGGGGTAGACTTGTACAAATTGCCAAGACCGATGACAGTTGAAGGGCCTCAAGGTCTGTGGTATCAACATGAAGGAATACAATACGCCGGGTTCATTTTGGCTCCGTCCGAAATACACAACGGTTACACTAAGAAAATGCGTACTAGCGTTAAAACAAAAGTACGACAGCTTAGTCGCCAAAACTGAACATCGTTTGAATGGAAACATTGCTTCACTTGAATCGACAATAGCGCATCTTGCACCTCATCCGTCTCCCACAATTGCTGCCTCAAAACCAAGGAAAAGAGTCAGGCTTTCACACGGCCACGCTGTATGAGAAACCTTGGGAAACGCGAACCGAGTCGTCATTGCGAACGATAGAAATATGCCTAGCCCCAAGGCTCACACCCTCTTATCCAGTGTATCAACTGATGCAACATCGGTGACAGCCACCCTTCCGATTGACCAACAAAATCCGAAGCGCTCTAAAGACCGATCCCCTATGCAACCGTTGCTGCTCGATATAATCGAAGTGCGACCTCAGTAGCCTGACACAGTACAGCCACGAAACAGGTCAAGCATCAGACTCAACCTGTAGAGATGTAACCAAACCTTCGATAAACGTGCTTCCCACATCACTGAAGACCAGGCGGAACTACGGAGCTTTGACACTTATATGCATCCAGATTCCTGAGTCCAAGACAAACGCCTTAAGCAGTAAATAGGTAGATGATTTAAAGTAATGGAATGTCCTTTGTGATGAAATCGGAGGTCACACCAGTCCGACTAACATAATCCGCACCACTAGACATCCAACCTCGAATCATTATGAGGAGTAACCTTGGGATCAATAGATGATGTCGAGACGGTGCTTTTGTCGGCATACCGCCCGCGGACTGAAAACAGTGGAATACGCAAATTTCCAAACGTCCCATGCAGCTCATGCTAGTGGGACAAAATAATGCAAACGACCACCGACGGAGAGTAGCAAGAGAAATCTTTTCCTTCATGGCGTGCCCAAGCTACAGACAACCAGCAACGAAGAAGCCCACGCTCATGACTAGAAAGAATGGCGTTACATCTGTGAGGCTCTCTGTGCACGTGAAGTCATACTTCAGTCGATTACACGGTTCCCCGTGTAGTCGTACCACAGAGGCAGTAGTCCGAGGATACCGAAACTAACAGTGTAGTCACAACAGACGGCCATGAACTTACTCAATAGTTGGCAGTTATTATGCAACCAAGTTCCTTCGGAACTGCTACTGAAGACAGCATTTAGAGAGCCGCAGTCACTCACTGTTCTCGCGGAAAAGACCCCACCCGCAACTCAATGTAACCTCAACAGCGTTCCAGAAACCTGTGTCCTAAGACTCGTAGCTATCGCGAAGACTGAAGATGGACTATATACAGTAGGTGCAAATGAGACCAAAAACTGATTCCAATCCTATTGTTATTTGCAATTCACCCAAAAAATTAGCTGTCGGCCTGTCATTAGTCGGCACAAAACCACATAATCCATGTGCTCCTAGTCAATAACCTTTGACATCCGAGGAGCTTTCCTGTACGTACACCAACGCTCAAAGCTTACGCAGTAAAATTTCCGAAATGTAGCTGCGTCAAGTGTCAACAGCCTGTTCCTTCACCGACATAACGGAGAAATGGTTACGCCCTAACATAAGTGACATGAAGATCGCAGTGCCAGGCATGTCGGTTGTTCGGTACCACCGACCCAGCAAAGGTGGAGGGGTGGCTCTTTACTTCCGTAATGCTTTCTAATGTGCGCTCATAGAAGAGCTGGTCAGCACAGTACAGGGTTCCCTTTGGTGCCGTCTACGTTTAAAAGGCTACCGCACTTCCCTAGTGGTGGTCATTTACCGCCCTCCTTCCTCCACGCCCGAGATGGACTTCTATCTGGCATCCGAACTAAGGAGGGTGATAAACACAAGTTACGGTCACATCCTCATTAATGACGATTGCAACACGCACGCTCTGTAGTCCGAAGCAGCTCCCGCAGAACAGTTTAAGGCTGATCTACAAGAGTTTGTCTCCAGTTACCCGCTGTATGGCCACGTCAACACTCCCACCCGATTCCGAGCAAAAGATAAGTCTTCAATACTGGAGGGGATATTCACCAACGAAAATCTGATGGTCGAGTGGGTGATCGTCGACGTCCTACTCTTCGAATACATTTGCTACACAGAATATCCAGTGGAGGTTGCTGATGCAACAAAAACGATTATACACTAGTACATATTAGCCCGACTAGGTGAGACAGCCAACTGGACCGTTATGACAAATGAAGCACCAGCTAGTGCATGGGAACCTTTCGTCAGCCAGTTTAACTCTCTGATTTCCGAGACGTAAGCGACTAAGATCTTCCGCCCGAGAAACCTGGTCTCGTTTCTGCAAAGTAGGACACGCAAGTATATAGTGGTGCGAAACAGCCTGATATATCTACTAATTCTCTCCGAGCACCAAGTACTGGATGGCCTATGCGACCCAACTTGACCACTGTGCTCAGCATGTTCGCGGGGATAGAATGGCGTACCAGCGGAAGATGGCAATGCGTATGGCTTCAAATCACTAGCTGATGTATCAACACATCAACAGTCTATTTAAGGTGAAACGGGGAATTCTTCCTCTTCAAACAACGGACGGACTCACACGGACACCGTAGGCGGCAAATAACTTGCTCCCACAAGATGCTGAAATATTTCAGTGTGATCACTGGCCCTATAGCCCTGTTACAATGGTTATTTCAACCCCAAAACTCACTCACATAACTTTAACGGCAGAATCTGTATTAAAGATGCTAGTTTGTATGCGTATGCACAGCTCTGTTAGAGTTGATAATATACACACTCAGTCGCTAGCGGCGGTAGGAAGGAGTTTAGCAGAACCGTTGTCTCGATTCTTCTAACACTATTTTGACTAAATGTACGTGTCCGACATGTGGAAACACGGGATGATTACTCCTTTTCACAAGGGACCTAGTCGTTTCAATCCAGCCAACTAACATCCGATAATCTTACTACCGGTTCTTTCAAAGGTCGTGGAAGCTATTATTTCTGATGCGCTAACGGACTACCTGGAAGAATTTAACTACCTCGCACAGGGACAGTATGACTTTTGACGAAAGCGATCGTGCACTACAAAGCTACCACTAGCCCGATCTAGCTGGAGCAAAGCAGTAGGCTCTCTGACACAGGAGTTGATGTGGTTTTCACGAGTCATTAAAGGCGTTAGAACGGTTAGACCATAACATTCTGCTCTTCAAACTCCAGACCTTTTGTATTGGTGATCCTCACCTAGGATGGATCAAAAGCTTTCTTCAAACACCCGCGCCTGAAAGTACGACTGCATAAATCCTTGTCAGATCCCATCCAAATTGAATGCGGAGTAGCACAGGAATCGGTATTAGGACCATGGTTATTGTTGACGTATAGTAACAATATCACAAGCATCATAAGCTGGAACTGCCTGTTTTATGCCGATGACATCAAGGTGGAGGGCGATCAATACACCATATGATATCACAGTACTTCAAGCTGATCTGCATAGGGTAGTGCGTGGTCAATCCAAAATCTACTTTATTCAATGTGGACAAATGTAACGTGTTGTACTTACGGCACGAGTTGATGTACTACATACTCGGCAACCATGCGCTTCAAACGCATACTGGAGAGAAGGATCTGAGAGTTTTGGTCCAAATCGACCTAGGACGTTCGACGCAGGCTGAAACGGCGTCAATAAAGGTCGCCCAACATGTGGGCCTCCAGAAGGGTGCATTCGGACGATTCGACCCTTTGATTTTTCCACAACTTCTTGAATGATACATACGTCCACATGTAGGATAGGCAATAAAAGTCTGGCAGCCATGGCTGAGGAGCGATCTCTCTCCTTGGAGGTAACACAACGACAGGCAATCAAAAATGTCAAGGATCTATATAATTTGCGTATGAATAAAGGCATCAGATGCTCGGGTTCTTCAGCAGACAGTATCAGCGATTGCGTGGGGACCTCATTTTGACTTACCAAGTTTTGGGGGCTCCCAATCACACTTGCTGCTACTTGCTAAAGGTCAGCCACAACAGCAATTTGGGAGGCCACCATCTCAAGCTGGCAGAGCAGCACAGTCGCTTGGAATGTCGTCAGAATTTCTTTTCCGTAAGCCTTTGTAGAACGTTGAATGCCCCACCGGAATCTGTCATAGGTGCTCCCATGTTGGCAGAGTTAAACGTCCGAGTTGACCGTGTACTTCTTTCGCTGTACCATCTGACAATAATCATTCATTAACCATGGATAAACACAAGTATCTGTTAGAGATTTCACTGGTGGTCAAATCGCAGATGTCGTTCCACTTTTTACTTGTATGTGTGCAGCAAAAGGAGACACGCTTTTTTGCCAGCATCCCATTTGCCGTCATTCATCATGGATTTATCTTGCATATACAGCTTGTACAACATATACCTTAGTGAGTTCGCCGGTGTACGCCAGAGCAATCTGTCTCTCTTCCTCTGTCAAGTATACCCTGTGAGTAATTAATACATACGAAATAAGTTTCAATAAACACCCATAGCACAACATACGCATATACAATATAATCAAACCCGCTTTATTGCCCAACCGCTTAATAGCGCACCCCGCTTTAGTACCCAGTTCAACAAAATACAAATGCTTTTCTCATACATACGCTAAATTTTCCCCGTCTAGTTTCCCATCGCCAGGGTCGTCCTACCGCCCAAGTATCCAGCTACTTGGGCTGTAATCTTGTCGCTTTGTCAATTTTATGCTCTCACTCTGCCTAGGTTTTATTACAGTTACCCCACATCTAGCCAGTCCGATCGAGTCAAGAACAACAAAGATGTCGACGGCGTTATTGACAGATCAGACAAGGTTACCCATGTCATTCAATACAACAGCAAGCTCAATGTACAGACGGCTGTGGGCAAAGCCTCGACCATATTAAAATCTCGAGAACTGAACAAAGTCGGGTAATCTTTTCATTCTAAATTTGTCAGTACTCTATTTGTTACACACAAGTATGGCCAGTAACAGGATTTGTCCTTGATAACATAGTTAGTTTTGGACAAAATTAAAACTTATCCACCAGGAACTTTGCAGGCCAAGTTGTCGTGTGATTTACACATTTTTCGTCGTACCTTAGCCAGGTTGATTGCAAGCGATAAGGAACTCCGGCGGAATTTGTCGCATGGCACTGCAGGCTCTCAGAAAGGGAAGGCACGTGGAAAGGATGGATATGTTGAAACTGCAGTGAAAGACCGGATGATCTCGGTTCGTGAGCACAACCAAGCCGTTACAGACCCGTTTCTGAAGAAAAAGGCAGAAGAATTCGGAAAGACTTAGACAAACCTATGCTGCCACAGAAAGTTGATTGCAAAGATGGAAGAAAAGAAACCAAACTGTATATAAACGTGCACATGATGAAAAGTTCTGCAGACAGTTTTGACAGTTGGCTGAAAGATAAACTGCCTGAACTTTTCAATGCATTTGACGATGACAACGAAAGAGGTCTTTTCTACTGAGCAACGTCAGAGGGCCCTGTGTGTTTTCTGCTGAGAAGCTCAGTGGATCGAAAAAAACCATGGATAGGATCACTAGGGCGGCACAAATATGTCAGGCACGGATAAAAGAAAGCTGGTTTCGAAAAGAAAAAAAAAATGGCGTGAACGTGGACGCACTTCCGATAACTTGTAGAGCCAACAAAAATGCGTGGATGACAAAATAAATCTTCTACGAGTGGGTCCTCAAATGTGACAAGGAGCAAGGCGAAAGTGGCGGAAAGCTTATGTTGCTCTTGGATGATGGCACAGCAAAATCACCGAGCTTCCGTTGCGCCAGCAAACAAACTCTTGTGATTTCATCTACATGACCAAGGTTTGGTTGCAGTCAGAGGTTATGGATGCCGAGATCGCAATTCACGGAATGTCATTGTTCCGACACGATCGGCCCCGGCAGCGCAGGAGGTGCTATCCTATACTATCGTAAGGACTTACAATGCAAACCATTGGATGATCCGGAGACGCAAGTCACTGATTCGCTATGGTGCCGTTTACTTCTCAGACATAACGACAACTTCCTCGTGCAGTCGTATATCACCCTGCTCGTCCACTCCAGAGACGGATTCTCGTCTAATATCATCACTGACGAAATGCTTACTCCAAACTTACAGCCACCTTCTTATCTCCGGCGATTTCAACTTACACCTATTGAAATTCTCGGTATCCCGCAGCGAAACATACAAGGCCGAACTGCAAGATGGTAGTGTAACTATTCTGCTCTACAATCACATCATCTCACCTACCACGGACAAATGTGATAAAAAACAATGGGCACTTGACCTCGTACTTACAAATGAGGAACTCATAGTCGACAGGTCATTCACAGACATCCCACTACGGATAAGCGATTATGTCACCATAATTTACAACTATATGTGTTACGCTAAATAACCGGAGGAACACACCAAACTAACACGTACTAGCACACAATACAACATCTTGAACAACCTAGTTGAGACGACCGATTGGGAGTTCTCGAAAGGTGACTCACCTGATAGCGCCTGGAAGTAGTTTGTTAGACGTTTCATCAATCTAATCACAACTTATTCAGAAAAAAAGATAGTTCGCTATAACAATCCCTCGTCTTTAATCAGAAGTAGAACCCTCAAATGCATGTCAATAAGGGTTGTAGCTTGACGTTCCTACAGACATTGAATTGGTCCACAAATCTGGAGCGATTACGTGACCAGCACAACCATTATAACATGCTTGTCCTCGAGGACACATTGACTCACCAACAACATCTGGCCTGTTAATTTGCCAACAACAAAAAGCTCTTAAATAAGCATGTTAACACCATGTGGAAAGTGAAGCTCGGTATCCCCCCACTTTACACGGCAGTTGGAGCGGCACAGAGTGCTGAAGAAGCAGCCAATGCCCTACGGATACAGTCTGCTTCAACATTCTAACGAGACGTCCGCCACAGGCACATACCTACGTCACTCACCTTAATTTTAACACTAACTAACGTCGATTTTACGGCCACATCCGTGTTGAAGTAATCATTCTCACCGCGCACCTACAGTTCGCCCCGAATCGATGACATCCACCAGAGGGCGCTGACCGTAGCAGCGACAGTGCTAGCCGGGACATTATTGCATTTCTTCCAAATGTGCTTGGATAAGCAAATTGTGCCCACCATGTGGAAACATGGCTTAATCCCTCCAATTTGTAAAAGCAGTTATCGCTCGGAACATGCCAAGTCTCGCTCAGTGGTCCTTCTCCTAGTGCCCTCAAAGGTGATGTAAACAACCATTGCTGAGGTTTTAGTAGACCAACTAGAAGGCCACAACATATTAGCACCCGAGCAACACGGTTTCCGCCAATACCGTTCATGTACTACCAAACTATGAATGGCACGAAATAGTTGGACGGAAGAGGCCAATAAAGGTAGAGGGACAGACGTCATTTACCTCTACTTCTCCAAAGCCTTCAACCGACTGGACCTCCGCACTCTGCTTCATAGGTTCGAAAGCTATGAAGCTGGTGATCTTGTTCTTGGGTGGATCAGGAATTTCCTGCAGGATCGGCAATTGCAGGTCAGCGTTTGGAGTGCGCCGTCCAATTCGATTTATGTCGAATGTGGAGTTCCACAAGGATCAGTTCTGGGGCCTCTTCTGTTTCCCCTGTTTATTAAGAGCTTACGCCTTTGATTACTTCAGATTACTTGCTGTTCGCTGACGACGTTATGCTGTTGCGGATGATCGCCGACCCAGCAGATCATGATGCACTTCAGCGTGACCTGGACAGAGCGTATGAGTGGTCATTCCACAATTTGCACCAGTTCGATTTGGGGAAGTGTAAGATGGTTCACATTCGCCAACAGCCGAACAGCACATACAAGCTAGGTGACTATGTCGCGCAAGCAGTCAGCCAGGAGCGCGATCTTGGAGTACTAGTTCAGACTGATCTGGGCTACTCAGAACAAACTGAGAAGGCGTCAAAAACTGGAAACCAATACTTTGACATATTGCAGATGGAATTGGGGCGGTTTGATCCCTCTGTCTGTCCGCAGTTACTTAACACCTACATGCAGCCTCATTTGAAATGCCTCATCCAGGTGTGGCAGCCCTGACACAAACAAGAGCTTGCAGCGCTCGAGACTCCACAGCCACGAGCCACGAAGCAGGTCAAAGGATTGTTCAATCATCCTTAACAACTTAGTCTGAGGACCCTAAAATTATGCAGTGGCTGCTACCGGCGCTTACTTGGTGACTTTATTATGGTCTACAAGATTCTAAGGAACCCCAACCACGTCTGCCGCCACCTACTACAACTGAGTCACAACACGAATTTGAAGGGTCACCAGTTCAAGTTAGCCACACAAAAGAGTCGGCTATAATGTCGACGCAACTCTTACTCTCTTCGTGGGTGCCAGCCATGGAATGTCCTCGCAAATCACACTGTTTCCTCCCCTTCTTTGACTGTGTTTAAAAAAGCTTCGAAGTTGCCCTAACCCACCTACATTAAGAGATATAGCCTGTGTCTCGACAGACGATAGCATGCGACGGAAGTTGCACGACCAGAATTAACCTACTCGACTTAGCTTGACCCTTTCTACATGCCTCTGTGTGAACGTTGTAGTGAGTCAACCAAAGCGGTTTTAATTTTAGCACAGTTTTCTATTCCCCCCAGAGTAGTTTACTTTCTGGGTATCCTAAGGGACTTGCTAAGCATCCGCTTTTTTGCACGTAATATACCATTGCTCCAAATAGAAATTTTGCCGGCAAACCATACCAGGGTTCTTCAACACATCTGAAAATCCATTACAGAAAGGAAATTTTGGACCGAATTCTCTATCACAATCGTTTGTCTTCCTCATTCTCGGCGCTGGATGCCAGCGCCAAGATTTCTGTGTTTGCTAAAATTCAGTTAGTTTCACAAGTTGGAGACAGTTTACCGGTACAACAATAAAAGCTTGCTTTCGGCATGCTGACTTCAGTCGACTGGCATCCGATGCACTTTCTGATGACGCTGTCATCACTGACCGCCAGATTAGCGCTTGCACACTCCAAGTCATTAATGCAGAAGAGTTCGTCGCCGTTGACAATAATGGGGAATTTACCTCAGATCTGACAACTGTTGAAGATGAAATCTTCAGTCACATTTTAGAGAACCGACTAGAACATAAAGAAGGCAGCGACTCAGAAGTTGACATCCCGGATACCTCCATGAGTAACATCAATCAACGCGTGCCGTATTCAAGAGCAAAGGACTGTGTGACTGATCTGTGTGGCTAGGGAGTTTTGCATCGGCTGAGCAACAATTTCTTGTCCAAACTGTAGTTCATCAGTACAAAAGTGACTGCAGTAGCAGCGCAAAATAAGGTACAATTGACGTCGGATTAATTTCTCAGCAAAATATACATTAGCGACAAACTCTATAGCTATCCAAGTAAAATGTCATATGTTATAGACTAATACCTCGAAAGTTGACCACCTCTGTAAGTTGACCACCACTAAGTTGACTACTTTTTCATAACTTAGACGATCACTGTGTAAACTCTATGAAACTAGATATCCGTATGTTGATAAGCTCCGTACGTCGTATGTTAACCCAATGACCTATGACGGTCAGTAATAATTCAGCCTCCATAAGTTGACCATTTGAGGGCTTACCATCCAATGGTTCTCGAATGGCTCGTTTGTTCAGATGACACTGTGTGGACTTCTGACACTTAAATCTGTGAACTTTACGTTCGAGAATACAGCATGTTCTGCGTGTGCGTGTGTGTATGTGCGTGTGTTAATGCGTGTATATCCCGGCCGCCGGCATTTACGCGCACGCGTATTACCAAGATCAGGGATGTCTAAAGTCCTGCACAAGGGCCAAATAATGCGTGCGTTAACATTTCAGCTGGTCCGCGGCCCCATAATGAACTAATAAACTGAAGCTTGGATATTTTTCACACATGTGTAATTTGTTTACTCCCTTAATGTCAGACTGATTAGGGCCCGGCGTATTTTATCTCACAAAATATGACCCTCTGCAAAATATTTGGACACCCCTGACTTAGATCAACAGCGGAAGAGGCGGAATACTTCACACGATGAAGTCAATGAGGCTACACTGCGCTGGATTAAGCCAACTTGGACAGCTAATGCTTGAATTTCTGAGCCGATGATGCAAGAAATTGCTAAAAGTTTCTGACAAGAAGTTGGGGTTGGAAATTTCCAGACATCCAAATGTTAGCTAGAGAAATTTAAACTACGGCATTAAGTTTCCAAAAGAGCCTTGTGTGGTGAATCCAACGAAGTGTCTGAAAAATTTGCTCAAGACTTCTTGAAAAGGTTGCTAACTTCAGCAAGGGATTCAACAATGAAGACATTTTTAACGCTGATGAGTGCGGTCTCTTTTACGAGGCGATACCCGACAGAAGCCTTGTTATAAAAAGTGGCAAATGTAGGCGTGGAAAACATTTCAAGGAACATTTCACAGTTCTGGTGTGCGTTAGCCCAGGTTGGGAGAAGCTAAAGCCCCTGGTCATTAGTTAACCGGCTAGACCACGTTGGTCCCAAAACTTAGATCCTGAAAACCTTTCAGTCACCTTAATATCAAACCGATCTGCGTGGATGACCGATGCCGCAGCATCGACAAAGAAAGGATGAAGAAGAGACACTACATTATCCTAACTGGTCAATTGTTCTAGTCACACCCATGTAACAGTCACACAATTATTGCACTAAATTTCTTCATCAAAATATGACCTCACAAATTCAACCACTGGAACAAGGGAGCAGTAAAATATTCAAAATGCACTACTGAGCCATGCTTACGCAATCGGCTATGGCAAAATTGCATACTATTGATTCCAATGCGAAAGGAACTTTTCTGTCGCTTCAGTTATGGCCTTGGATGTTGCGCTTTGGATAAGTTCCACCTGGCTCAAGGTTCAACCAGCAGTTATACAAAAGTGTTTCAGAAAAGCCGGATTTGTTCGATCTGTCGAGCGGGATGCTATGGCCTTACTCGGCATTATTTTGTCGACTGCAGCTAGCAGATCGGGATGTTGGGTCACAGAAGAAGACGAGGGTTTTTTGCCTCTTAGCAGTTGCCTACAGGCTGCCGAAATCCTCCGCTGACAGTGATGACCTGTTAAACACACTCCGCTACGCAGTTTCAAAAAATACTCACATTACCTTATGATGGGCGAATTCAACGTAACATCAATTGCCTTAGTGGCCCCTAATGGGTCATCATTTAAAGCAAAACTTCTTGAATTCATGCATATGGCTGTTTTGCATAACTATGTGTAGAGACCTATCAGATATCGCGGTTCAAACAAGCCATCATTACTGGACCAAATACTGACAAATGAAGAGTTGATGGTTGAGTAAGTCGCACACAACTCTCCTCTAGGCGGTAGCGCTCATTCAATCCTAACATTTGGTTATGTGTGTTATGCAAGTATGCTTGATAAAGAAGGCGAAACACAACGAACTATTGCTGACTATTCCAAATTTTACAACATAGCGACAACCGTTGACTGGGACCTACAGACTGGCAGTTCGGTGAACGACTCATAGAATGCTTTGAAAGGTAAAGTTAGCTGGGTCATACAAGCAAGCTCAAAAGTCGTGGCATCAAAAGTATCATGTCAGACCAACAGTTGAATCCGAAGCATAAGACGTAAATGGATCAACAGAAGAGGAGCTTTGGAAGCAACCTACGCTAAGCCCATGTGAAATTTCATGGCAGAATTACAAAACAATCAGGAACTACTGCACGTCGCTTATTAAGGCAGACGTGTACGAATGGCAGGAGACCATGGTACTCAAGTTTGAGAGTAACAACTTACTGCTATACAGGTATGTGAACGATTAAAAAAAGTTAAACCTGAAATACCACCATTCAAGACGGTCAGTGGCTTAACGACTACTGCTGTGGATACCGCGAAAGCTCTACTCCTGTAGTTCGGCTCGGTAGCATCATGTAACTTTTACTCTATCAACTCCCAACCAATCCCGTCGGCTTCTCCAGTGTCACCTTTACTCCAGAGGCTGCCGAGTACAATTTTAGTCTCTTCTAGAAGACAGTGCCTTGGGAGCCGAATATATCTGCCCAAAGATCCTTAAAATTTACCCCACCATAACAGTACATCTTACAGCGTTTTCAAAGTCTGTTTTACTTCTATACACTCCCATCTGAGTGCAAAAGTGGCATCATCACTCCGATGTACAAAGGAGGTAAGAGAGCGGATCCTGCCAACTACCGACCTATTACTCTCCTATCTGTTTTCTCAAAAGTCATGGAATCGGTAGTCGCAGATGAACTGACGCGATATTTTGAAAGTCTGCAAATAATTTCTAAATTCCAACATGGTTTCAGACGCAAACGATCTTGCCTCACCAACCTGCTCCTTGCTCGGGATTCATGGACCAGAGCAGCTGATGAAACAGTCCCCATAGATGTGGTTTACTTAGATTTTTCTAAGGTATTCGTCAGAGTCGATCACTTCGTTCTCCCGCAAAAGTTTCTTGCCTACGGTATCAACGGTTCCCTGTTCACCTGGTTGGAGGATTACACACAAGACAGAACCATCAAACTGAGAATAGCCAACACGCACTCCGAAAGCCTGTGCGTATTCAGTGGTGTGCCACGAGGATCCGCCCTCGGCCAGCTACTGTTTTTATTTTACATAAATGACCTCCAAGAAAACATTTTATTCCCGATGCAGATAGGTGCAGATGATGCTAAAATATGGCGAGCAATTCGCTCAGCATCCGACCGTGCCTATCGACCAGAACGACGTGGACCGAATTAAGAAATGGGCAAAAAGGAACCAGCTCCCACTGAACCCTGCAAAGTGCCACCTGCTGACGGTACGGAGCAGCTTCAGTAACACATATACGATAGCACGTTTTGTAACTGGTGACTAGTGCACGAGACTTAGGTATCATCGTTCATGAAAGTCACGGCAATTCGCTCCAATACTTGAAAGCAACGAATTTGGCGAACTTGAGGTTGAGGCTTTTGGGGCGAGCTCTCGGCACCTTTGAGCGAGGTATAGTACCACTGTTGATCAACACATATCTTCGTCCCCATGTTGAATATACGGTTCAGGTCTGGCGCCCATGGTTAAAACGAGATATTCGTCCCTTGAAGCAATCCCATAGAAGAGTTACCAAGGCAACACGTAGACTATCCGGTCTGAGTTACGAACTGCGCCCTCGTTTGCTTGGTGTCTTCTCCTCAGAATACAGACGGCTTGGCGGGGGTCTCGTCCTCACCTACCAGATATTTACTGTAAGCGAGCATCCATGTACATCACTGCTGACCCTAGCCTCTTACAGACAATGTTGAGGCCATCACCTGAAACTAGTGACGCAACACTCTCGTTTGGATTGTAAGAAGTATTTTTGCTCTCCTAGAATCTGTTCCCAATGGAATGCACTACTAGCACATGTGGTGAACACACCAGACCTTGTGATATTTGAGAGAGTTCTAGACATTCATCTTAGCCCTAAACGATACACAACAGTGTGATAAAGTGCGATATCTTTACTACTGATGATGCAGGTTCCACGTTAGAACATTTTTTATTTTAACTTTCTGGTGCACTTTCCAACCCATGGGTCTTGTAAAATTATGCTTTTTATCTCGTCATACACTATTAAACTATAGAACTATTCCATCCCATTTGGTAGAATTCGACGGAATAGATTTTAAACAATTTGTCAAAGTAGATGATGTGTTGAAAACTTGCACTGAACCAGACTCAGATGCAATTTTCCGAGAATTCAGAAACAGAAAGTAACGAACAAGCTTGTTTTCATTACTTCATCCTCAGGCTAATACAACCACAATAAAGCAAGATAGAATAGACACAGTGGGTTTAGATTGGGTCACTGAAGCCGAGTAACTAATCCATAAGTTCACGTGCTTGGTCTGGGTGACGCGAGGTCAGGTGAAGTGGCCTGACTGCCATTGTTAGTCGCGTCGGTTCAAGGCCAAGGTAGGGTTAAAGTATGGAGGAGTTGTTTCTGTGCCCATAAGTCCGGCTTATAGAGCCGAATTTCAATCGCCTCTGCTGCCGACAGCAGGCTACATCTGACTGCCCGTGTGTAACTTCCGTAGACACAGTAGATCGGTGTGAATGCGTCCTTCGAATTTATTTGATGGTCGGAGTCTACTAGGTGCGACAACACTGCACTGGTTACATTCTTCCTCGAGCCGCTGTAGAGCCCAGCTGGGCAATGCTTTCGAGTCTTAATGGACAGTCGCATGGTCGTTTCCCCAATATATCTTGCTCGACACAAGTAAGGGAAATTGTATACACATAAAGAGGTCTGCGACCGAGGTATCCTGCCTTTAAGTTATGGAGTGCGGTACTCCCCTAGGGTAACATAGAACAAACACCTGATATAGCTGATTATGATGAAGAAGAAGAAGAAGAACTGACTGACGATGATTTGGGAATCACAGAAACAACAGTGTAAGATGAACTCAGACATCTTTTAGTGAAACTGGAATCATTTGCTTTGGCAAAATTGTCCAGACATGCCGCTTAGTGTTGCTAGTGCTGAGAGTGCTATCTTCAGTTACCTTTGTGATAAGGGTTTAACTTTCGGAATGCACAGTGTGTTTCGGTTTATTTTAATGCGGTATGATTGAACTGCGTTTGCCGTTACGTGAGACCTCGTCTAATGTGTTCGAAGCGGGTTTATATGAAAAGAAATTTGCTAAATACATTCTGTGTCTCACGCCGCGTGGTTGTGCGCAATCGACGCACATCTGTTTTTGAATCTACTGCTCGCAATTCTCGGGGCAACCTACTGGAAGTACACTTGTCCAACTCGGATTCACCAGCGCTATCTAGTGGACCTACCGTTTCAGCATTGTCCAACACGCACCATTATTACAGCCTTTTATCGCAATTTCAACGGGAGTTCCACAGCCATCCCGTCGCGCATCAACCCTATTTTGCAAATGCATGCCATCATTTGTAACCTCATTCGATATAGTGCTCTTGCCGCTACCCAGCGATTTCTTTACCCCAAGAATTGGACACTCAGTTTGATAGCTGCAACACTTTTAGCAGCCACCATCCTAACACTCGACAAACTAGAGTGAATTCTACCACACACATCAAAACTGTCCGCCAGGCCTAAGTCCGACCTGATCGCTATCTAGTCGGCCACATCTCACATGAGAAAAATCGTGCACCGACCTCAAACGACTTTGTTTGCAACTGTGGACGCACTCGTAGAATGCTGCGACCGACATCATGTGCCTATCACAACGCCTGCGGCGCCTGCAAGCTGCGCATGCGACTCACGCCTTGGCAAGGCCTCGCAACACGGTAACAAGGAAAGCCATGTGTACACGATCTACACTGCCGCAGGCAAAAGTCTTTCGCAATTCGTGATGGCGCTCGAATTGGAGTAAAATGTAGTAAGTGCAGTAAGAACTACCACCCCAGGTGTGTAAATTTAGGTGTAGCGAAAGGGAAAGAACTACGGCGCACACCAAAGTCCACTTGGTTCTGTGCAGAGTGTGTGATTGACCCACTCTTAAGGTGTTTCGCCTTGATGGCTCAGAAATGTGCCAAAAGGTTAGCTATTATGCTGCTTACGACGGTCACATCGGAACCAGCTGCATTGGAACTCGATTCCCTTCGCCAAAATATATCTACAAGCCTGGAACAGAATATCAAAACTAGTGAATAGTTAACAATGAAGAGTCAGCAACCAGAATCACGAGAACTAGCAGCCAGGTCTGTCAAACCCGACAACCCCAATTTTGCAGAGAGTGGTTTCTCCCGGGGATGTGTTTGCCACACATGCTACTCTATTGCATTCGGGTTTGCCTAAAGCTGCCGAAAGTCTGACAACTTGCAACAACCATCATTACTGCATGCAAACCCAGGGAGAGGTTAGCATGTACAAATGCAACTACTCCAATGGGTGTTAGAGATGACACAAATACCACTGCGCCTCCGAGAAGACCGCCTATCACGCCGTCAGTAAAAGGAGACACTATCTTATCCAAAATTACGAACCCTAAGAAGACGCGGAATTCAATGAAGATCAGATGCTCCAACGTGCCTGAGTCGAAGGCAAACTATTAAAGACCAACTACTGGACGACGTGAAACAATGGGTACAAGTTATTTGCCAAGCTGCCATCAGAGATACGTCTGAAGGCGGCCAAAGCCATGCCAATATTAGGTGAGGGAACACAAAACCAGCGAGAAGCTTTCCCTAGCGCCGCTGTCTGCATCTTCGAACAGGAACGCAGTGAAACTCCCTATCCATCCGACGAGGAAGGAACAGACAATCCGTTGCAAATGGCTTCTGAAGGACCAGATGGTGGGTGCTCTGTGCAAAAGATCGAAACCGCTACGAGGTATTCGCAAGAAATATATCCAAAAAAGGACTGTCAGCCGGCCCCACAAGGGTCGGCGTAAATTCTCGGGAAACCAATGTGTATTCAAATACGCTCCTGGCATCCGTTACTCTCAGTTGTTTGTATACAAACGCTCAAGAACTTCTCAGTAACTTGGCAAAACTAGGATCTTGTCAAACTTCAATGTGTTGGGACCTCATCATGCTAACCGAGACATGGCTGAACGACGTGATTACCGAAGCCGAGATCGCACTACCTGGTATGCCACTTCTGCGCAACGACCGACCCACAAAAGGAGGCGGTGTAATTCGCTACTACCGTTCCGACCTTCACATCGAGCGCGTAAACGACCCTGGGATTCAAACTGTGGACGCCCTATGGTGCTGCCTACATCTAAGGCAGAGCGATAGATGCCTAGTGGCCATTGTATACCGCCCACCAATGTCCACTTTAGAAATGGATCAGGCCCTATCTTCCGCTATGAAGAATCTACTGGAACGACCTTACAGCCACGTTCTCCTGGTAGGGGACTTCAATCTGCACGGCATAGAAACCCCGGCCACTCTGGGTGAACAATTCAAGGCGGATCTGCAAGAGCTAATCGCTGGTTCACCGCTGTACAACCACGTCACTTCTCCAACGCGTTTCAGGACAGGAAACAAACCGGCCATCTTGGACCTCGTTTTTACCAACGAGGAACTGATGATCGACGTAGTAACGACGTGCACTCCTTTGGGCCGCAGCGATCACGCGACACTAGTGTTCCAATACTTGTGCTATGCAGAGTATCCTAAAGAAAGTAATGAGGAATCTTACGTCATAACCAACTATGATAACCTGTCCGAACTCATTGGTGCGACAAGCTGGTCTTTCCTAACTGAATGGTCCCCTGAAGTGGCCTGCGGGGAATTTGTCAATAGATTCAACAGGCTCGTGGCAAGCGCATCTGAAACCAAAATCCACCGACCCAAAAAGATGAAGTCGTTCCTAAGGAGCAGGACCCGGAAATGCATGACATTGAGGGACTTGGCATGGCACGCCCACATAGCCTCTCCGAGCGAGGATAGTTGGAGCGTCTATACAACACAAAGGAACCACTGTGTCAAACTCGTCCGGGAGGATAAAGTAAAGAACCAACAAGACCTTGTGGTAAAGTTTTGCTCTAACCCAAAGCTGCTATACAGACACATAAACAAACTTCGCCGCGTTAAGCGCGGAATTCCGGCTCTGCACACAGCATGCGGGTTAGCACAAACGGCACAAGAGGCGGCCAACGTTCTTGGACAACAATTTGGCCGTACCTTCCAGAGTGTGCAACCATCCTACACCATGCCTACGCAGCTCATGCCGCCATCAGGCTTAACACATATCTTTCACAACCGCAGCTGTATTGAAGCGGCTGATGTCCTTGCGCGAATACAGCTCCCCGGGTGCGGACGGCATTCGCCCGAAGGCATTGAAAGTTGCCGCCATGAGCTTAGCTGAACCGTTAGCAACACTCTTTCAGCGATGTCTTAATGAGATGCACGTCCCCAAGATGTGGAAGCACGGGATCATCACTCCAATCTACAAAAGTGGTAGCCGTGCAGAACCAGCGAATTATCGTCCGATTACACTTCTTCCGGTGATCTCCAAGATCATGGAGTCCATTGTAGCTGAGGCGCTCATGGAGTACCTGGAGAATAACAAAATTCTCGTTCCGGAGCAGCACGGATTTCGCCAAAATCGGTCCTGCACCACTAATCTGTTGATAGCTCGTGCAAGCTGGACGGAATCTGTGGACGCCGATGTAGGAGTGGATGCAGCCTACCTGGACTTCTCAAAGGCATTCGACCGCCTGGACCATCGCATTCTACTGCACAAACTTCAGAATTATGGTATCGGCGATCCCGTTCTAGGATGGTTAGGCGACTTTCTCGTTCAACGTCACCTGAATGTGAGGGTTCGCAGCACCCTGTCGGAACCAATCGAAGTTCAGTGCGGCGTACCTCAGGGCTCGGTACTCGGGCCACGCCTGTTCCTGGTTTTCATAAATGATCTTGCAACTGTGCTGTCTTCAAACTATCTGCTATTTGCAGATGATCTGAAGATATGGCGTGCTATCGCCTCAGTGGAGGATCACACAGCCCTACAGGATGACCTGGACAAAGCGTACACATGGTCCATCGAGAACATGCTGCATTTCAACACCACAAAGTGCAAAATTCTGAGCATACGCCATCAGAGTACTCACAACTACCGCCTAGGACCAGAAATTCTACAGCGAGCTTCTCATGAGTGTGATCTTGGCGTGCTTGTGCAAGAGGACCTTGGGTGTTTAAGGCAGACTGAAAAGGCCTCAAAGAAAGCAAACCAACACTTCGGGCTTCTTCGTAGAGCGTTCGGGAATTTTCTGGCGCCTCAATCTTTCCGAAAATGCTTGGCACGTACGTGATGCCGCACACAGAATACGCTATTCAAGCGTGTTAACCCTGGCAGAAGCACCACCTCACCACGCTTGATACCGTACAAGGCACAGCGACAAAGAACATTAGAGTTTTGTCCCGCCTTCCCTAACCAGTCAGGCTGAAAACTCACGAAGTATACAGCGAAACTTACAGGCGTCTAAGAGGCGATCTCTTGCTGGTGTATCAGATCCTGAGAAACCCCAACCACACATGCCTGTTCACTTTGAAACTCAGTCAAAACACATCTCTAAGTGGTCATCAATTTAAGCTGGTCACGCAATACAGCCGACTGGAATGTCGACGAAACTTCTTCTCCCTCCTTGTGTCACAGCCTTGAAACGCCCTCCCGAAACAGGTAAGTAATACTCTTACTTTATCCCTTAAAAAATGCATTTAGGATACTCTGACATACACTTCGTGATATAGCCTGTGCCACTCCAAACCACTTGGTGAGTCATACATTTCACGCTTTCTTTTGCTGACGCCGTATTTTATTTCGATTTTTACTCTCACCATCCTACGGGACATCTAAGCATTCGCTTTTCTATCCGTCATAATCCATTGCTCCATTGCTCCATATTACACTACTCATAAGGGGAAGGTATGCTACGCACAGTTTTGGCATAGAACTTGCGTATGTCAACTGCTGCTATGTTGACCACTTCGGCTAACTCTCTTGGGTGGTCAACTTATGGAGATTTTACAGGACATTTTAAATTATGGGTCATACTCTTCTGAATAAACGTCCTTTGTATGCTTTACTTACAAATACGCATTTGTCCTTCTTAGCATGTTACAATTCCAGTGATATACCGTACACTAATTCAATGGTTGTTTCCCTTTTGGAAACAATGGTAACATCGGTTAATTGCTTACCTCACTTTATGGTCTACTTGTGAGCTGTCCCGATGGTGGGCAATAAAGCCGGAGTGACTGTACTCAAAATGAAGGTATTAATAAACGTTTAATTGATTACTTTCTGTTACAAAAATAAATTGTTAAAAGCTCTAGATTTTGCGCCACATCCACCATGGTTACACCAAGTAAAGGCTCTAAATGTCAATATGCTGCTTGAGTCCAACCACAATTTCTGGTAACCACATATTTGTTGGATCAGTATAATACAGAATATCCTTATAATTGTCAAATAAATATTCAGAAACCTGGCTTGTCTACTGCAAACCGAATGAAAATTAATAGAATTGGCAATTTGCAACAAAGTCAATTAAATTTTAAGGAATAATGCAACCGTTCACAATTCTCTGAAACCAATTTACGACCATGCTGGACATCAACTACAAAAGGAAACTCCATACACTGTAAAGCAAAGTATCATGGTTCTGGCTCTTTACTAGATGTGGTCAAAAGGCCATGGTATGTATTCTTGCGAGTACCGTCAAGAACGATGTTTTCCTATAAGCAACATTATCATTTAAAAAGGGGTACTTATCAGTACCGCCAGAATGCAAAGGTTAAGCTGTATTTTCCAAAACATGTACTTTTTCATTTTTCTTAGCAAATCATTGGCAATCTCAGTTCTACTCTGCTCTATTCCACATTGTACTACCAAGGAGTGGGTCCTTTAAGCCTTCGCTACTTAATCTTACGGGTTATCACAAAAGTACTACTGTTTCCGACTTAAAAGTAGTATTAAAATACTGGTTTTATTATAAAATTAAGCTAAACTATTTAGTTGGTTTCAAAGAAAAGAGGTGTGCTAAATATCGTTTACTCTTAGTTGGTTTTGTTCAGGACAGTTAAAGGTGCCTTCGAAAACTTTCTGAGTTTCATGCACAAATATGTATCTTTGATTCTCAAAGGAACGGATAGGACCTCGGTTAAATCTTTTGCCTTGGTACAGATATGTTTCGCTTTGTAGTTTGGTTGCTGTAAAATAATAGTGATGCAACCATCAAATGATCGCCACCGCACTGGTGCGATCAGGAACGGAAAAGCATCTCGTTCAGCAACTAATTCATTGAACCGAATACAATAGGATAATGAGCAACAGCAGGTTGATGGTACAACGCTTACCGTTCGCAACTCCCACAGTATGGTCGGCATTAGTAATAAAATAAGGCGTGATTAACCACAAATAAAGGCACATACCGCTTAAATGGTGAGGCCATAATATATTGCGATCAGAAAATTGCTTGCAATTAGTCACTGCATCGAGTCCTACAAGATAATGTATGCGGGCCGTTACAATTAATCATTTGTCGGAAAAAGAAAGTCATTAACACCCTGATGTTTGCACTCACTTGTGGCTCACATTTCCCACTTTGTTCAAAGCAGGAATTATCCAGCCAGGTGCGCAAGACCGGGCAAAACGGCATTTGTACCGACCCAGTCAACAAAGCAGTAGTACAAGTCCATATTTTCCCGAACGAGTCAACACCGTTCGTCAGATATTCCTTATAATTGTAATATTAATAATGATCATCGATATATCTTTACGAGACTTGACCATTTCTGCATGATCAATAGTTTGCAGCTATTGGTATAATATCTACCGCATATTCAAAAGGTTCGACAGAAGCAAAAATCTTGTTTTGTACATTGGTGGATCACAAGTTCAAAGCTCAAGATGGACATATTAATTTTTATTGATGGAGAATTTCATGTACGGACGGAACCAACTTTTCTTTCCTTTGGGTAAGGGATAAAGAGCAAACGTATGGTGATAATAGCAATATTAAAGGGGAAATCCGAATTTATTGTGGGTGTTTGTGAGTAGTGTAAAGTTCGTAGAAAATAGAGGTCACGATTAAAATTCACACACAATAATGTGCCTCGACGGGGAATCGAACCCTCGCCCCAACGAATTTCCCGTCCGCTGCTCTACCACTGTGCTACCGAGTGCTGACGATCAGGTGCGCAATTTTTAATACATGACTTCTGCTTGGTGCGCGACGTATTGCCAATGAGCTCACAGTATCTGTCCTGGTGTTGCAGATCGGCTCACTCACCCGTCACTTCCCAATGGACCGAAGTAGCTGTCCTTCAGTTGTCCAAATAGCGATGGCAGATTAATTGTGAATGTTTGTGAGTAGTGTAAAGTTCGTAGAAAGTAAAGCCAATCTGCAATACCAGGACAGATACTGTGAGCTCATTGGCAATACGTCGCGCACCAAGCAGAAGTCATGTATTAAAAATGGCGCACCTGATCGTTATCCCTCGGTAGCTCAGCGGTAGAGCAGCGGACCGGAAATTCGTTGGGCCGGGGTTCGATTCCCCGTCGAGGCGCATTATTCTGTGGAAATCCGAATATAAAGAAAGTGGCATCTGATTTTGCACAAAATATTGTCTTTACCTTTTGCCCTTTTAAAAATGGAGTAGCAGGATGCGGAGATATTTTTATTATTATTTATTTATCATGCTTTATTTTCAATTCAGCAACTGTACATGTGGACTTTGACAGATGTTGGGAATATTACGCTTTTGTGATAAGCGGACGATGTTGGCATTGGTCAACCGGCTAAAGCGCTTTAATTTGACTGAACACTATGCGTACACGAAGGAGAGGAAAATATAATGGTTTTTAAAAAATTACAGAGGAGTAGTAGGGGGAGTTGAATGATATATGTGGAAATTCGTCACATCTAGATTTTAAAAAACGCCAACAATTGTGTCCGAGAATTAACCAGGTAATTCCCACTTGTCAATCTATCATTTTGCGTCGCATTTATGTCATGCCGAACAGTGTGTTTTAAATCCGTGTGTTCACCGGCCCTGGTTGCATAAAGAACTCACCTGACTTGACTTGACCTGACATTAAAATGGCTTTAAGTGCAATATCCAGCAGCGTTTTGATGGTAGACAGCGCGAGTGTAGGATTAGCTGAACTCGGAAGATTACCAGACTTCACAGAATCGAGTATGAAAGTAGCGTTGACAACACAATTACGACTGTGCTGCCCACTTGTGCTAGCAGCTACTACATAGTTCGGCTTGCGACTGCTCTCCAACAGCGGCAACTTACTTATTGGAAATTGGTGCAAACGGTACAACATCATACAGTCACAAAACAAATGTTCATAGCACAAGCCAAACACTCAGAATAGTTTCTGAACAAAAATGGGGATGATCATCGCGTGGTCCCAAACGTAAACCAAAGGACGGTATATGGACAGATAAGTAAATAAATAGGTATAAATCAGGAATCTGCGTGCACCAAAGCAGTGCCTATATAAATATATATATATATATATATATATATATATATATATATTTATATATAATCACGAAGACAGTTGCTTAAGTGGGGGAGAAAAATCTCATACATGCAGAGAAGAAGCGGCAAGTGCGGAAACGACAAGCATCGATGGGTTGCACTCCATCGACATCGAGCGCATGGTGCTGTAGCACATTCGGCCGCGAGTGCCTGAGTCAGGCAGGCATAGTGAGCCATGAGCGAGGCCACTCGGGACCACTACCGAAGCGACTACGGGTCCTGCAGAGAACGTAGGCAGAAACGGCGCAGCGTTTGTAGGCACGCTGCATTCGGTTTACTAACCGTGTGTTTCATGCAAAGTCACTTAATTTCAGGTAGTGAGTTTTCAATTTTGTCCTGATGCTTTTCTTTCTTATATAAATGTCTACCTAAACTCTCTTCTATAAACTTGTACACGTCGCTTAATCCAATTGTAGTTAGTTTCGATAACATTTTCGTGTTTGTCGCATTTTCTTAAAATTTGCTTTTGACCTCCTGAACTTATCGCGGATTCGTTCGGAACCCCTTTATCTTATAGGCCCATTTAGTGAAGAGTTATGCCGCCGTATTCGTATGCAATCCGACTTATTATCTTTGTTATCTTTCTCTCACGTGACTGGCTGTTGCTTGATATCCCCAGTGTGACTGCGCTTCATGTGCATGTTGACAAGGTGTCTACCTGCCTATCACCCACTACCTCGTCCATACCGGCTCTAGGAGACAACTGGTCTTTGCTGGAGGGGACGGGGTGCACTGTCCTTGTGGCCGTGTTAGGCTCGAAGAGTGGTTCCATGCACTCAGTGTGGAGCGGACTACGGTCCAGCCACCGCCTTCTGTGCGATTGATTCCCAAACACAGCGTGCTTGTGTTTGCATATGTCAAGGAGTGTGGGCCGACTCTGCTGATGAAACGTGGCTCCCATCCACCTGTCCCCCGGTCTTGTTCCTTTGGGTTTACACTGGATATGGGTTGTGTGGGTGGAATTGTGGGTGGTGCAACGCGAGCAACCCGTGGTCCCCTTTGTAGGTGTATACCTCCTCTGTCTTTCCTAATGAATGCCACAGTGTCAGGCAAATTCGGATACATATGCCGCCATGTTATATGCTCATTATTGTACTTTGCCCTATGCTAATGCCATGTTGCATGCACCATGCTTCCTCAGTGCATCTGGCTACACCGGTTCAACTCCTACCATTCACTATTCATCAAAATACGTCGATTTCGTTTATTTGGAATTGCTAAGTACTCTCTCAGTCTCTCTGCTGAACCTGGTACTGCAATCTCGTTCGTATGATTAATCGAGAAATATTGTAGGTCCAGAGCAGTGTTATGCCTGTGGGGCTCTCAGTGACCGGGAATGCTGCAGATTTACTAGGACGCTCTCACTCATTGTTTTGTGCGTCGTGAAGGATATATGAAACGAATCAATGTATGCCTAGTTGCATGGACACAAAAAGACGACAGTGGTGAGCCAGAAGTAACACAGGTATTGTTCGACATTGTCAGTATGTCGTCTTTTATTTCACGCCTTCCTATTCGACGCGCAGCTGATCACAGCATGCAAACGTTGGCTATTATTCTTATTTCCAAACCGATATCATACACGACCACATTATTACGGTCCAAGAGGACATTCCGCAGTTGTTAATGGCTCAGACAGACTACAGCCTTCATAACTAGACGCAATAATGCAGGTACCCATGCGCTCTAGGAGTTTCCATCTCTAGGTGAAGTATCCACACAGTGACCGGAGAGCAAAAGCATGGGAGCTCCTTCATTCGTCTTGTAAGATAGTGCTTCGCAGTCTCACTCACCGGAGCTTCACAATCCATTCAGACCTTGTGTCCAACCAGAGTGCCACTCGTACTGCGAGTGACCTCAAACTGTTTTCTAGCGTCCATGTGAGTGTTGCTCATTGGGAATGTCAGCAACACATAGGCCATCCAGTTAGCCCTCCTCTGTATGCACAGTAGAAAGCTCACAAACGCTCATGTATGTGTGTGTGATGGATTCCAAGGAACACTAATGAATCCCGCAGATTGGTCACCTACCCTCAAAAATTCTCATGTTAAAAGCTAGCTGTAATAATGACGCCGCTAGCGTGAATGAGCTGCGTTAACTCCGGCTACCAAGAGCTTGCTGCTTATAATATTCCACATTCGTTCTTGTATTCGATTGAACGAACGGGATGTAGTGATCAACAATTATCCCAGGAACCCAAGTACTCTACCACACTTCCTCGCTTTGGGATGCAGTTTGGAACTTCGGTGTTCAAGGCCCAACAATTTTCGTTGCATGGGCCCACACGTTGGCTCGTCCGTGTGTAAACTGAATGATCCCGACAAGTAAATGACTAGCGATTAACATGATGGTATTGATACCACATGTTCTGTTCCACATATTAGTCACGACAGTGAGTGTAGCTATATTTCCCGCTGTTCATCCGTCATAGTGAACTTAGCTGCGCTTAGGAAAAAGGCAACTTTATCTAGATAAGCGGACGAAGGGCAAAGGTGCCCGCTACAATTCGAATTAGAAATGGCCAATCATCTGGGTTAACTTAGAAGAAGGTTAGTCCAACTGTGGTGGTACGGTATTGTCTAAGTAAATATTGCATTAAAAATTAACTCCATGCACAGAAACCATTTAATTGTAGCGCAAAATAGCTGCAACCGTGATGTATGATGACAGGCTGTTAGTAACTTGTAATTGGTAAAATTACGATGAGAACCGCAGGCTCCATGGGAATATCATATGTTCAGCTAACCACCTTATCTGCGCCATCTGCCGAAGTTCTTCATACCCATTATTTGTCTACCCCAGGCGATTAACTATGCAATGCTCAATGTTTTCATTGTAAATCGCACCATGGATATAGAGATTCATTGTTTTCCTAGCCATGTCTAAGTGGTTCCATTCCAACACCCGCCGTTAGATACGTTGGTGTGCATACTGCGTAACATGCCTAGTTGTCCCATCATATATCAACTTGAGAGATATTCCAGGCACAGGCAGTCATCCACCGTGTTAATCTCTTCATTCCCCATTGGCCCGGAGACACGCTATACCCACCATCCCATGCGGCTGTTGGGTTGTTGGACCCATTAAAATAGCTGATTCGCTTTTATCCTGCGCGTTGCAAAGACCCGGTTGCACTAGGACTGATGTATATACATATGGCACTTGCGTTGTATTTCTTTTAATTGTACCGTAGATAAACGTCTCGGCTTCCTTTCTTGATTGGACCCGAGAGTTTTTACGTGTTACTCGCACCCCCAAGCGAATCTGTCGTTTACATAAATAGCTTATGTTTACCGAAGAGTATACTGCCACATCTGCTAACGGTTGAGTAACTGGATGTTATGCAAGGTATTTCTTGTAAATTGGCTAAAACAGTTTGAGCACTTTTCGAAAGCCGAATGTAAGACAGGACGCAGTAGGATCTACCAGATGTGTTGTTCCTGTGATCGCGTTAAAGCGGTTACCAGTGAATGTGTGATATTACCGAATGCGAACTTATATAGCAGATGGCATCTACAGCGTACACTAACGGTAAGACATCACCCTGTTACTGTACCTCTTACTTTTGAATCATTCTACCTGACAAGCACATTGATGGCATTTCCTTCTCTATTCCTCTGTCTGTTGTTGATGCTTACACTTCTGATTAAATTTATGACTGCCATTTAGGTTCACGTTTAAACGTTAACTAACCACCGAAAATCGTGTTGGTTGCTTAGATTTGTGCGCGAGATCTTCTGACACTAGAAGAATATAGCTGTTAACCTTATCTTTAATCACTACCCATGCAGGTTAGAAATGTTATTGTTCAGGAGCGTTATTGTTTCTCCATCCAATATGTGGTAGTGCATATACAAGTGTGAACAAACCCCCGCTCGCAACACTGCAATTTGAACCAGGGACCTTTGGTATGTCAACTGATATGTTAAGTGACTAAGTGGTAGCCATTTGGAAACACTTGTAAGCACCACACTTAAGTCTGACAGACTGATGGCATTTGCCATCGCGTGACAACATTATCTGCTGGTCGATGTCTAAATGGGGCTCGCCTAAGTTCCAAGTCCCGCCAACAACTGTTCGTGTCTCGATACATTCCCACTTGAAAGATGGATCTTACTACATTTCTTCTTGTGTGACACCGTGACTTATTGCGGGTTGTAATATGAGGTCAATGTATCCCATCTCAAGTGCCTCTATACGCCCCCTTTTACTGCCGCTACCTCCAGGTAGGCACGCTGAGATTAAGACAAATCATCAAGGTTGATTTCGGAACAGCGGCAACAAGATGTGACATGCGAATCGAAATGCTTGGGAACAGGTAACATTCTAGGCACTGATGAATTGGTCGAGATATGCTAGCGGTCAGAATAAAAGACCAGGGGAAATAAATAGTAACACACGACGGACTGCCTGGTGGTTCTACATACCTGTTAATTCTCGCTCACCTCGGATAAGAGACGATCATATCCGGCTCTGTTTCACTTTCCAACATGGATAGCCTGGAGTTAATATAGGAGACGGCATTCAAAGCACACATCAACCATAAGTCAGCACTGTTCCATTATGCTTCTACTTACTCGTTAAAGTGAACATTGCTATAATTCCCGTGCTTTCACCGCGGACTTGAAATTAGCTGAGCTTGTAAAAAGCAGTGCACTTTATCGCACCATTTCCCTGCTAACTTGTAGAGTTGCTTACTCCATCTCTGTCATCTTTGTGTCATCCTTATTCTGTCACGCATGTGAGTCGCGCTTGGGTACAGTTTTACTTTAGAATGATTAACCACTGACTTAGTGCAAGATGGTATATTTTTTGCACCTGCCTAGAACGAATGAGTCATGTCTAACCTACCTTTATCTGGCTTCCCTAACTCGGTTGTATTTCGCGGTGCTTTCACTTGCTGCCCACTACAATGTTGTACTCATCACGATCTATGATATCCTTGCTACCTTCTCAAGTGGAGTCTAGTACGGTGGCATACCAAGACCGTGAGCTACGGCATCTTTCCTCTTCGTATTAGCATTCGGCCACGATTCACATCACCATGTAGGCTCTGTGGTATGGCTCAGCATACTATGCTACCTACATTCTGCTCCTTGAAATCGATTTGTAGATTACATGACCCTAGATCGACCTGCATCCCAATGCTAACCAACACGACACTTAGAGAGTCCATGTATCGCCGGATAAAGGTTCAGTCTATTCATGTGCCTATTTGTATCTGACGTGCGCGAGGATTTTTCGAGCGAACTGTCCTGTTGACACGGATCAATGCTAGGGTGGCAAATTATTGAGTAAGTTTCCAGTTCGGTAGATAGGTGTGAACCTAAGGGTTACCTGCGCTTGGCCGCTCACAGTACGCATAAAGTGTAAAGTTTGACATCTGGAGCACACAGTGCTCAACGATTGTCCCTCGTGTGACCACGAACAGAATTTCCCAGAGGGAAAGTCCGTGGCAAGTGAACAAGCCCGGCAATAAATGATGAGCGTGAGCATAGCTTTATTTCCCGGTGTTCATCAGCCATACTGAATGTTCCTGGGCTTGTGAAAACACAACTACCAAGCGGATGGAATATGGAAGCGTAGAGACGCTAAACAGAATTTGAATTGGACATGGCTAATCTTCTGGATAGACTAAGAAAAATGTAAGATCAAGAGTAATGGTAAGTCAGGGTCTTAGTATATTACATCGGAAATGAATCGGTGTGTAGCGATCATCGTTTTAGGAGAACTGAATGGCTGCATCCGAGACGTACGATGGAGATCTTTAGCAAACAGCTTATGGCCACAGCAGAGTAGACAGCCGTATGTACAAACGCTTGAGTATTTGGATGACAGTCATGCTGCGTCTTGAACATTTGCAAAAGAGTGCGCGCACGGTTTATGAAGCCGCATGTTTGTCAGTGAGCAGTGATGGTGACGTAGAATCGCTATAGTTGTCTCTCCAAAGAGGCCCTAAACGGTGAATATGTGGTATTGGCACCTGTCAATGCTTAAGATTGCGAAAAAATCCGACCTCGGGCAGCAGATGATCCAACCGATCGACAACATGGAATGATTGAAGTGAACAGCCAATCGCATTCGCACGCTGTGTGATCTCGCCCATCAGGTAGGCAAACCAGATTGGGCATAAATGAGGCAACATCTAAGTACACAATATTTTCCTGTACCATTTGTTTAGTACTCATTCTACCCGGTAACCGTACTAACAGTGATTGCGTCCATATTCCTAAATCAGTTTCGTACAAATATGGATGCCCAAAACTTAAAGCTCTCACGTCTAAATGTTAAAGGAAACACCAACACTTCTTCTTAGATACATAATCTCATGCCTGTGCAAATGTCTGTTAGCCTGACCTCTAAACGATACCCATACACGTTGTTAGTACTACTGTTCATGAGGTCTAATGTGTCATTATCCAGTTTGTAGCAGTTCATACTTAAGTTTGGACAAGCGCATGTGCATTTGTTGTATTCGAACTGCCATTGGACACGGACGACGCCAATCCATGTATATATGTATACCGAATGAATTCGATGACGGCACTCATACCGCTTTTGTACGCCAAACTTAGTGCGAGAATGCAACAAAGGGGGGAAACCGAAAAGAACATTACCAGGGCATAAAGAAGGTAAGTTTATGACAAATTAATTTTAAGTTCAGTTGTTGCGAATCCCAGGCAAAGTTGATCGATGCAAATCCCGTAAACTGATCAAAAGGGCGGTCGCCCAGGTAAAGAAGAAGTTAACCTAGCACGATGCGTAAGCTCCCATGCGATTTACTAATCCAGGTCAATAAGGCAACGTATGTGGTACGTTTGCCCGCGTGATGAGTATTCTTGCATTTCAGATGTAGATATCGTTTTATCTCCCCGGTGTGCCTGCGCCTGATGTGAATGTTGAGCTGGTACCTACGTTTCTGATAAATTCCATCTCGATTTCTGGCTCCAGGAGACAGTTGGTGGTTGCTGGAGGGGACAGAGTGCACCGTCCTCGTGACGGTGCTAGGTTCAATGAGTGGTTCCATCTTGTGTGGAACGGGCTACGGTCCAGCCACCGCTTTGTGTATGTCTGGTATGAATGATTTCCAAATTAGTCCAGAATGCTTCTGTTCTTTTTGTTGAAGGAGTGTGAGCCGGCTCCACTGATGCAACGTGGCTTCTATCCACATACCATCCGGTCTTATTCCTTCGGGTTTACGCCGGATATGAGGTGTGTGGGTGGAACTGTGGGTGGTGCAGGGCAAACAACCCATGGTCCCCTTTGTAGGTGCAGTCGTCCTGTGGCTGGCCACAGTGACAGGCAAATCCGGATAACGATGCCGCCATACCATATATATATATATATATATATATATATATATATATATATATATATATATATATATGTATACAATTCAAACATTCAGCCATACTTATAAACTAAGTTGGACAAACAAACTTACCCATCTTTGCCACAGTACCTCTCGATTCAGTATGAAAGAGGTTTTTCTGAAGCCTTTAAACAGCAAAGTACATGTCCAGTGTTGCTGTGCATTTCTTCTGCAACTCAGGAGCTACGAACACCATACCTATGTGAAGCCCCCCGAACGGAATCCAAATCGCTCTTCCTCCATGTTTGAATCAACGACTTGAGTGACCAGGCGGTTAAACAATATTCGGGCGATCAATTCCGCACACAATTTAGTAAGTTGCTGCCAAGATGATTCATGCAAGTTTGCTTGCTCTTGTACATTGTTGACACAACGGCATGCTTCCACTCATCCGGCATCACTTCTTCAAACACACGCGTTGCACCAAGTGGCCCAAGGAATTTAGCAACGCGGATCCGCCGTTTCCAAAATTCTGGCGGTATCCCGTTTGTGTTGACTCATTTGTCGTTTCGTAACGGAGCAAGTGCTCTCTGGTGTGTCGGCAATACATGTCTTCATCTTGTTGTTAAAGCCCGTTCGACGTAGGCCAGTTAAACGCTGAACTATTGTTCTAGATACAGTCGAATTAGGTTTACCAAATCTGCGTTAATTCTACAGTCTGCGTAGGCAGCGCCTGAAGTACCACTCAGCAGAGTCCTCATTGACTGCAAGTTGGGTCCATACAACGCCTTCAAGGAGTCAAACAATTCCTTACGTTGGCAGCGTTCGGTATAGCATTCTATCTGTTTTGCCTTCTCCGTCCACCAGGCATAGTTGAGGCGACCGAGCTCTCAAGCCGTCCAAGTTTGTGAAAATGATTATCCTTCTCGCAGTTAGTAGGGTCCGCCATATGTACAAAGAGCGCTGCATTCATATCCGACACTAATGTGCTAATGTCGCACTATTGTCATCAAATCAATCGGACCACTTACAGTTTGCGTGGCCGATGGTTTTCTTGGCAGCTGTCATCACCTTTCACAGATGTGGTGTCACAGGTGGCTTATTGAGACAATGGGTTCGACATTGCCAAGGCGGATAGGCATTATCTTCACCAACGCCATTCTCTTCCCGATAGTACTTGGAAACGAATATTAAACTTGTGTTGGTTTGCGGCAGGAAGACAGTACATAGTTTTACTAAAATATGTGTACAACTTAGTCCGCACCAAATTGTGATCAGTATCACACCCAGCTCCACATGATACACGGACCATGCGCATGTCACCCATGTCACGCTAGCGTACCATGACATAGTCGAGCATGTGAGCGTGACCACTCCGTGAGTGGATCCAAGTAGCTATATCACTCGCAACCAGCGCATCCTCTGTGTTCGTGGTCGTGAGGCGTTAGGGGTGCACAGTTACAGTAACTGGTTACCGTCGCCATTGGCTGTGCCAATACCATGTGGTCCGATTAGGTCTGTCCAAACCGTAGCATCACACCCAACACTGGTGTTGAAATCATCTGGTAGCAATACCCCGTCGCTCTTTGGCACGGACCGTATTACGGAGGAAAACTGAGCGTAAAATCGATCCTTCGCGTCACCAGGATTACACATATTAAGACCATACTTGCTTACAATAATTGCAAATTTACTTTCTCCATGTCAAAGTCGAATTGTCACAAATCCTGAGCTGTTGGCGGTCAGTGCTGCCACTAGCTGGCGATTTAGGCGGTCTGATGGTGCAAATCCGACCCCATGTTTATGGGGTGCTGGGGTGGCGTCCCCCCTACCAGTAAAACGTACAACCATTCTCATGAAGGTTGCCTTGGTTAGACAGCTGAGTTTCTCTGATTGCAGCAATGTTATTTTCGCTTCATGCAAGGTCCATTACGATCAATACAGTGTCGCTCGGGTCGCTTACCGGTGCACCGTTGGAGTAGTGTGCACGCGTTCCATCACTCGATGATGAGTGCTTTGCGCGGATGCACACGTTGCGGTGGCAGACTATCGCATGTATTGTGGCCTGTGTTGGAGGAAGTAAGGTTAGTTGAAACAGGGAGAGGCAGATTATGTGTACGGGAAGCAGAAAGAAGAGAGGCCGTCAGCAGATGTATATTTTCGCTTATCCACCCCACTGTATGCAGCAGATAAGGCGAACCTTTGCCCAGGACCACTGCACGACGGCTAAAGCAGAATGCATTTATTAGTACTGGCGTGATTCATATTAGGAAATGAAATGCGATATTGCCAGGGCGTCCACACGTGACAGCAGAACGACTCAAGGGGGTTCAAATTTAGTCGTGTTCTACGTTTCCTGTCTGTGGAAGTTGTCAACACTCACCTTCGCAATTGTGATCATTTATTTAAAACGTCTGCGAAGTCAACCTACAATCGTGAGATTTTGAAATCGCTGTGTTTTTAATCATGTGAATCGTGTATTTTCCAACGGCTGTGTTATAAACACCAAATTGCTAATAATTTATAAACGTAACAATTCTGTGCGAAAACGTCGTGCTGGATGGAGGATTGCTCTTCGAAAGAATATCTCGGAGATCTGAGCGTTCCTGTATGGTTTAGCGCCAATATCTGTTCGATTTTAGAAAATTAGATATAAGATGGTGTAGTCTCTTCCAAAGAATGTCTACAGCTAGGCATTTTTAGGTTGCAAGAAACCTGATTCCACGAACAATTGGTCAGTGCTGTCATATATATATATATATATATATATATATATATCATCAGGTTGATCGCCCATGCATGTACCGAGACAGAAGTGATGAAGTCCTTAATTACACTAATCTATCTTGGCGTACTGCAATAAAACGCATCTTTTGTTAAGCTTCACAAGTTATCAACTGCTTCGTCCTAAAATGCACCTCGCCTGAGTGGCTATTGTACACTATCGTCGGTTAACCTCTGTACATCACCCACCTGTCCTAAACCTGAAGCAGAGAAGGTTTTCGACGAATTTACCGCAGCCGTCATGGATTACATTGATCGTTCTTTAGGTATAATTGCTGGAGACTTCAGCAGCTTTGATACGACTTTAATCATCATTCTGCGAGTACGGTACATGGTAAATTTACCCACCAGATTAGACGCAACCCTGGACCTCCTGTTCGTTAATAAGTCAAAGTGGTTCATTGCATGTAATCAGGCTCCGATTGGCAGTTCCGATCATTTAGCAGTTAAAATTGCTCCAGTAATCTATAGCAAAAGAAACCACCAGGATATCACTCACTGCGATGATCGAAGGTTCAGGTGGTGGGAGTGTTTTACACAAAATACCGACGGCATTCTTGGAGTGGGTGGATCAACATAAGTTAGTTAATTCTTTGACACCGACGCAAGTATTGCGACAATCTGACTAGTTATCGGATTGTCTGTTTCTACAACCGCTCTACTTGGGAAACTCGCTACGTCCGCCCTGACAGGTTCTCCACCTCTCCCTAACTGGAGCGACTACGTCAACTTAAGGAGAACGCATTTAACGGAAAAGACGGCATCACAATAAAGTCTTTCAGGTAGTATCAAGGAGGAGCTACGTCGACTTAACCTAGTGTATATCCAGTCTATTCTTGGGAACGGTAGCTTCCACGACCTATGAAGGATGCTGAAATAGTCTGGTGGATTCACCCGACGTGCGCTCTGTTTCAACGTGAGTAGAAACGAATACGGATCTATGTAACTGCGGTGTTACTTTAGCCTCAAAGTCTTTCTGTGCGCAAGTTCCGCGGTCTGTGAACACATTGCATCCCATCGACAGTGTAACTGTGAATCATATGTTAAAACGAAAACGCTTCGGTAAAGCGAGCGGTCCGGATCAGTCATCTGCCATGGCTCGTAAGTAATGTGCTAATGATTTGACAAAGCCTTTCGCGTCTGTATACACAATGTGCATGCAGCAACGCAAAATCGCTGACTGCTAGTGAAGTGTCAGTGTAACATCAGTGCCGAAATTTACATCCAATAAGCACCAACCTATCGCTTGCACTTCTGTTGCCTTAAAGGTTCTTGAGAAAATCATTCTTAACATGATGCTGTCCCAAACTCGCTCTACTGATCCCGTTCAATTCCCTTAGCGCACTTCAAGGTCTACGCTGGATATAATGGCCTTCCTCTTGCATTCTGTACTGTCGTCACTTGGCAACAGAAATAACTGAACGAATCTATGATTCCCTGATTATGGTAACGCATTCGGCTGCGTAAACCGCGAACAGTTGATGAAAGATCTACGCATTAAAGAAATACATCCTCCATCGTCCATTTGCTCAGGGATTATTTTGCTGAACGCATTCAGACTACCCGACTCATTGACAGATGCTCCTCCACACTAACTCCGGTGTTCTTCAGCAGTGATTCTATCGCGATTTCTCTTTTCTTCTTACGTCCGCTCAATGACAACCCCCACAGAAGCGATCTTGCTAAAATATGTTGACGAGATTGTCCTGGACATCAGTCATCGATTCGCCGACTCCACCCTCAGGTTGCAAAATAAGCTTAACGACAATATTTGGTCCAGTGCACGTCATTTCTCTCTCTTAATGTATCAGAGTACCTTGATATGGTTTTTATGCTACACAAAGGAGCAAGTACGTGCTTTTTCTTGACGGCGGCGGATTACATTGCTACATCATCGGAGTACTTAGTTGTGCTATTGAACTATGATTTATCTTGGGCTCTTCGTGTAAATAAAACTTTTACAAAAGTTCAAAGGTTAACTTTCTACGCCTCTCTTTTAAGAACCACCTCTGTCCCTCTTGAGTTGATCCTTCGATTTGTCAGTGTCTATGTTCTTCCCCACGGGTCGTACTGCTCCCTGTGCTTTTCTTCGGTCTTCTGTGGAAGCATTTTAAGTTAGTTGTCAGGTCTTTACGACACTTATTCCGACGTAGCGTTATTCCGATGCCTACGTTTGTCAGCACACCACATTTTACACACACCAGTACTTCAAAGAAAATGGCATCTAAGATACTGGCTGATCCTAGTTATGCGCTTCACAACGGTTTATCTGCATGTCTGTCAACTTCGTCTACTAGGCAGAAGTGCAAGCTGATTTATGCTCACCCACAGGCCTACCGCTCGTTGGTTAGCCATTATCTTTCGTGTTTTCTGCGAGCCCCCAACTCTGTCGTTCCAGACCTAACCAGCCGATTCGCAGTATGACGGCGATTCTGCCTGTTCTTTATCAAACCGATTTGTGGTACTTTTTTGTACTTATTTATATTCTGATACATATCTGCGATCGTGTGTGTCGTAGCTGAATATTCACTCACCAAATGTGTCTAAAGTAGTATCTGACTGACTTAAATGGATCTTCAGCCAAAGCCTAAGATAAAATGTGTGGCGGACGTATTTACTGTGCTCCGGCAGTTTTGTGTGATTTCTTCTTGCCAAGTCAACGGAATTTGGATTATTATACAATGTTTTGCTGGAAACTGTGCACTGAATTTACTGAAACAAGAATTTTGAACAAATTCACAACTGTTTTTACAAAAACTGTGACAAACGTTTTCACTTGTCCAACGTGTACCGCAAGTCTGACTAAAGTGGTTTTTCCGTAGGGTTTGGGCCACGTTTTTCTTACATTTTATATCCATCTTATGTAGTTTTTTATGCTCTTTCTTTTAATTCATCTTACACTCATGAATTTCGTGGAATTAGCCTACATTTGTTTTTTATATGTCATATTCCGGCTGAGCCTCCTACTGCAATGTCTTTTATAAGGATTTTCTCTAAGGGAATTTTATACCTTCGACATGCGTACATACAATTATTTTGCTGTTATTGTTTACTATATACATTGCTTGTGCTTTTTACAAAGTCTTTTATGCATGTTGGTTTGTATTCCTAGAAAACTCCAACCTTTTAGCTTTCTCTTGATGAGCCTCCTTTTGATGAACCGACGTTTGATATTTATCGCCCCCAATAGATTCTCGTCAGTTTAGGCTAAGTTTTGATCAACACTCTACAAAGATTTTGCCGGCCTATCTGACCTATAGTGTTATTGATTGACGCCACATTGACCCCGCATGCCTGGTTTTCATCTTAATTGGGCGAAGTTTCGCCAACGCTTTACGATCGTCATGGGTCTCACGTTGTTAGAGGGGCTTTTACTTTTTGATGTTTTACAGATGTTGCTGATAAATTGTGATTGAAGTAGGGGTATTTTGCTGGGCTTTCAAGTGCTGTCCACCTACTTTGGTATTTTTCGGGAGTATTCTGGCAATCGCCATTTTTTATTTGTCAGTTTTTGTCGTTTTACGCATGCTGCGAACAATATTTGACCTGACCGACTAGCTAGAGAATTTTTATGCTCGGGTTTAGATCTCAATCATATTTTACTTGGGGTAATTCGTGCATTCTATAAATTCTTCCATTATCCTTCTCGCCTACTCCATTTCTCTTCCCCTATTCTGCTTTAGCTTTTATTCCTATTTTTCACTTATTGTGGCCTGAGCCCTATGGATAGTCTCTTTTAGTCGACCGCGGATTAATGCACCGTGCACATATTCACTCACACATCTCAAATATCGTGAAAGATATTTATTTATTTTTTTGACATTTGCATGCATGGCTCGAGGGATGAGCTGTACAGCAATATGCCAAGAGAGGACGTATGTCCCGGCAGAATAGGAAACACTGATTGAAATAAAAAAAACTTCAAACAGTGGTCGGAACCGCGTCAATTGTCACCGTGTGGGATTGGGTGCATGTTATGTAAGGCGTGATGATGCACCACGCATGTGGGTGTCGTAGACCTTCAGAGTCAGACGAAGAGTAGAAACACAGAGGTCAGAAATATCAAGTGATGTCATCCTGAGTGCGGTAAAATGTTTGGCTGAGGTGGAACATATCATCCCTCGATCATTGATAACGACGGGGTGGTGAACAATATTTGTCGTCTCAGGAAACTGTTCACGTATGTATCGCGATATGGCTGAGGCATTCTCCCCTGATCCGTATTTATCCACCTTCAGTTTATAAGTACAATCCATTCGGTACGCGTCACAGATGGCCACGTCCACAATGTGAACCATAGAATTTCTAACCGCAAGCAGGTCTGGCTTGATGAAGGAGGTGGCTGTCGGAATCCTCGGCTCCATAACGATGTTAATGCTTCGGCGCCGCAATTGCCTGGCAATCTGTTGGGCAATTTCATTGTGACGTTTACAGCGGACATCATGCATGATGCAGCACGCCTGAAGAACATGTGACAGAGTCTCTTTTTGTCCGCAGTTCCCGCGGCAGTTGAGAGGAGCCGGGTCATTTGTAGATCTGCCATTGCTCCGTCGCGTTTTGGTAGAAAGAACACCCCCCCGTAGTTGGACACCCCGTAAGAAAAGACGTGGAAAAATCCTGGTGGGGTCCCTCAGCCTGTGGTGAGCGGAAGGTGACGTGACCACATTTCGTAAGGGAGATCCATCCACTGAAGCAAAAAAAGCATCTCTCCAGGCTTCCGCAGCTGAGCTTTTATCCATGACGACGCGATTACCGATGGTAACAGTAGAGCGCGCTAGACGATGGATGGCAGCGGCTGCAGGGTCCCGGATCGCCCAACTGGTCACAGGATGGCAGTTGGCTAGGTGTCGTTCCAGCCTCTCCTTCCGTAGCAGGGGAATACTCGTTGACAGACACGGAATACCCAAACCAAAGCTCGCAATGGGAGCGTGAAGATATACGATGGAGGTGTCTGACGGCAAGCGCAGCCATTTTCTGACGTGTGATCTGACAATGCGATCCAACCGCTTCAATGTATTCCGGTGAACCACTGCCAGAGCTAACTGATGAACATGCTTGGGGAGCAGATAGGTCCTCAGAATCTCAAGTCGTTGTTATGGTTTAAGCGGTGCCTTGGTAACTTCGTTAAGTTGCACAGTAATCTCGTCGATTACTGTTAGAGGGAGCTTACCCTTCCAGTTAAAAGGCAGGCCCTACGTCTTGGACTTTTCATCGGGCTGAATGGAGGGAATAAAATAGGACCACAGTCCAAAGCATTCGTATCCAGTATGGTTCGTTTGCGAGCGCCATCAACAATTATATTTACCGAGAAAGATTTTAGATGGTTGATGTTGAGGCCGACGCGCTGCAGTCATATCGTGAAAGATAAAAATAGCAAGCCATGCGCCCTGAGTCAGTGAACCAACTCACGCGAAACTGTATGTGCTGACTCTTAGCTAGAAGAAGTGTGCAGCCCAACTCCCACCAAGCGATCGTCATGAGGAGGAGTCCCCGACATTGATCCACGACAAAACATACCAAGGCGCTAACGTAACCTCCCAGCTGAATTTCCCTTCTCCTAAGTCTTCCCGAATGATTGGCCTTTCCTAGCATGCTCCTCTGGTTTCCATTTATAACGCCGGTAGTAGGTGCTATTTTATATCTTCAGCTGTGTTCAGTTCGTCTGGCGAAAAGCGGGAAATAATTCTACGTGTATTGGTATGGCTATTATGTGAACCGGAGCCAGAAGCAGTGGCATCAGGATTTTTCACGTTCTACGGATTTTCCAAGGAGACCGTTCTTGGAAGACATGGTCCAAAGTGACCACGGAAAGGTAAATTGTTGAGCCTTGTACTCCAAATTTAAAGGTTTATAAAACTCGAGGAAGTGTTGTTCTCATCTACTGTAAGCGGCTATGCACTTGGAGGCTATCTTTCACGCGGATCCGCCGGACATAAAACGACTAGTTCGGAACTGGAACCTTGAAAAAATTTTCGGTCCCAGCACCAACCCGTAGGGATGACACAATTCGTTCGAAAAACTCAATGAAATGTCTTTAGCTGACAAAAATCCTGCATGATTAATGATTATGAGGTTGTAGTTTCATTAAAACCTTGAGTAAAATGGGCCCACGAGCATAGACTCAGGCACCGACAAAATTTAGCATCAGTCCTAAACTGTCTATCGGAAACGTTGATAAAGTGTACAGAGTGCAGCGCGAAAACCCATTTTACGTGCTGTAGTTAAACTAGCACAGGAGGCGGCCAACGCTGTTCGGTAACACTTCATCTGCGCTTTCGAGTATGAATCGTCAACTTATCAGATAATAATTCATTTCACGTCACACACAAGTTTAAGGTGCGTGTCCTTTACTGCGGTGAATGTGCTGAAAAGACGATTGTGCTTGCGAGTACATAACTCTCCTGATGTCAAGGACATAAGAAAGAAGACATTAAAGACCGTCGCCATGAACAAGCTCGAACCATTAGCTCGGATCATTTAAAAACGTCTTGATGAAATGCTGGTTTGCATAATGTGGAACCATGTTTTAGTCACTCTTCTACACACGAATGGTGATTGTGCAGAGCCCTCTAACTACCAATTAAAACACTTCACCTGGTGCCATGCAAAGAAATATTGTCACCAAGAGCTTCACGGTATACCTTGAGATTACCAACTTAAGAATGTGAATGAATGCGGAGTGAATTACATGGAAGTCCATGCAGCACTGCAAACTTGCTGATTGCTGAAACCAGCTAGACGGTATCTATCGATGCCAGAGCAGGAATCGGCATCGTTTAACTGAACTTCCCAACAGCTTTCGATCGTCCGGACAACTGCATTCTCTTTCACTAGCTTCAAAGCTATGGCATCGGTGACCCTATCCTGTCCTAAATTTACAACTTCCTCATTGAAAGTCATCTGAATGATATAAAATTACGGAGTGACATTGCCGCACCAATCGAATTCCAGTATGTTTTACCCCAAGAATCTGTAATGGAACCATGTTCATTCCTAGTATTCATCAACTATCTTGCTGGTGTACTCCAGCAGACATTCCTACCATTAGCAGACAATGTCAAGATCGGTCATGACATCAAAACAAAAGATGATTGCGCGGCACTGTAGAGCGATCTCGACAACATTTCAAGGTGGTTATCTCAGAACCGGTTCCAGTACAGAGTGCCCAAGTGCAAATACTTGAGCACACTCTATCAGCGTTTTCACGCGTCTCGACCTGGAGAACAGCAGTACAAGCAGCAACAAATAAAAGCAATGTGGAGTACTTCTTCGGGATGAGCTTGACTGCTAGGAACAGGCTGAAAATGCATCAAAAAGTGCCCGTCCGCACTTGAGCTCATGTGGAATTTGGATGCGATAAAGTTCCAAACGTTGAGCGACCATAACGTTAAGGGAATGTTGTATCTCAAATACCAACAGGGACTGCAAGTCCTTCGCTTGTGCAGCGATCAACACCGTCGTCTGCGACATCACATCATAGCACGCTTAGTACTGGTGAAACACAACCGAGCCTGTCTCTATTTGTTGTGGCCAGACAAAATAATAACCGGAGAAGCCAATAGCCCGAGCTTATCAAGCACTAAAGTCGACTCTATTGCCGATCAAAATGTCTCTTCCTTCGGGTATTTCGGACATAGTACGCACTTACAACTCAAGTCATTTGTATCACTAGTTTGACGCTTTTGACAAGAAAGAATTAATGACCCGTTAGCTCATTTGCAGTATGTGATATGGTTCGTTGCTATCGAAAGTCGAAATAACGCGAACCATACTGATATAACCTGAGCTACTCCAAGTAGGTGGATAAAATACCGGAGCGTGGAGAGGACCAGGTACTACTGATACAATGAGCTCAAGATTTAAGGATGTGTCTCATAATGGCTGAGTTACATGGTTCGTTAATGGCTGATTCACTGATGATTGGCTTGGCAGTGTCACAGTCTGATTGGACTGAGGGATGGCTGGCATCCGGTCCTGTGTAGCATTTGATTTAGGCTTCCGTATATGACACATACTATAAACGCAATGGTACTCCTCGTAACTTAGTGGCACGAAAATTTGCATCTGTGTTCATGTATATCTCTTATTAAGTCTTTTGGAAACCGAATTTTTTTTCTTTCGCCTGTTACTAGTAGTTTCAATTCTGGAATCCTTACTCTGGTCCACCTTACGGGACTCGTCAAGCTCGTGCTATTTCTTTGTAAGTACACATTTTGTATTGGTCAGTTTTCAACGTTTCAATTTACAATCAAATCGCGTCACTTATTTGCTCCAGTCCCTCAAACACAAGGACACGCCGACTGCATTGAAGAAGCTGCCGTCGATACACACTTATAGCTCCTTCGAAGTTGTCAACATTTACCCGAGAGCATTAAATGTGAGCTCTGCAAGTTTAGCGGATCAATTATCCATTAGTCATTCTATGACGTTTGTATAAAAAGCAGGTTTCTACAATGTGGAAGCTGGGTGTCCTTACTCCAGTTTTTAAGTATGGTAATCTTTCGGAAACTGCGAACTATGGACAAAGTATTCTCCTCCCAGTGCTCTCAAACATAATGCAGTCCATTAATACTGAGACACTGAGGAGTCATATGGGATGCTCCAACATCATAGAACCGGAATAACTTGGCTTCCATCAACATGTTCACATAGTACTAACGTCATGATTGTGCTTGGCAGTTGGGCCGAATCCGTGCTCATTGAGGTGGGAACCGGTCTCATCTATAATTATCTTTCTAAGTTCGTCTACCGCTTGGATCAGCGCATATTTCAACAAAACTGCAAACCTACAGTCTTGAGGACCATGTTCCTGGAAAGACCAGGATCATTTTCCTTAGCAGCCATTGCGGTTTCTTGTTCGGTGCTCATTATCTGACCAGACTGTGGTGGAAGTCAAGGTTTTACAAGGACCAGTCCTGGGACTGCGCTTAATCCCTTATCCACATTAACAAACTTATATGTGCCATCAATTTTACTTTCTTGCTCTTCCCTGATGACGTCTATCTATGGGGGTGATCATCATCATCATCATCATCATCATACACGTTAGCTAGGGGGAAACACCTCAGCTACTGTGCCGCAATACATAGAAAAAAGGAGAAAAAATGCAACTGGTGCAAGCCGGTTGAGCTACCGTTAACGGATGGGCATCGTTCTGGTAAGCTACCAGCCAGCTGCCATGCAGCAAAAAAATAATTACTATGCAAAATTATATAAGGCTAAATAACGAGATCATGGTTGGAGGGGATGAGGTGGGACAAAGAAACTCACAGCGCGAACGCCACTGAGGTCGGCTCTCAGCCATATCAGCAATTGTATCCAGCCAAACGCGTTCATCGTCTTTCGGACCCCAAACAGGGAGTCGAGACGATCCAAACGAGGGCAGCTCCAAAGTGAGGGCCTTCACTTCTCTCGACAAAGTCATCGCTTGGCCACCCCTCCTCTTCTTCCATGTACACCCCCGGTGAGCAAACAACGCACGGCGCGGGAGTCGGTGGGCTGACATGCGTAACGCGTGGCCGAGCCATCAGAGCCTGGTGTGTGAAATAACGGTGTTGAGCCGTTCATTTCCTTCCCCTGTGCCGTAAATAAGGCGTCGAACACGCCCGTTGTTCGCGCGATGATCCCACCAAATGTCAGTTAATTACGAAGGCACCGGTGATCGAACGTAACTAGCCTCTTCAGGTTCGCTGATTTAAGGGCTAGGTTTCACAACAGTACGGTAGGGTCGAACGTACCGATGTATTGTACACTCTACCCTTCAGGGCAAGAGTGACGTCGCGCCAGCGTCATAAGTAGCGAAGGTTAGCAAAAACGCCGCGAGCTTTTGCTATACGGTTCGTGATCTCTTCTTAAATCCCACGGGCACTGATACAACTTCCCAGATAGTTAAATTTTTGAACGACTTCCAGCTAATCCCCACCAACGGTCAGCGTAGGAGGCGGTCCAGACCAATCTTGGAGGAAAGTTTTGCACTTCGATGGTGCGAAGCAAAGCCCGAAGTGACGGACAGCTAGTGCTAATCTGTCCAGTACAGCTTGGCACGTTTTTGAGCTGTCAAAGATTAGGGCAATATCATCAGCATACTCTAAGTCAAGAAGTCGTTCTCCTGGGAGCAGTTCCACACCTTCTAAGTCATGTCCTGAGAAGGCGATTTCCATATTTTCTTTAACAGCGAAGTTGAAGAGGAAAGGTGAGAGCGGGCATCCTTGTCTCACACCGCTGGAGATGTTAGAAGGCTACGACAGTTTGCCATAAGTCTTCACTCTTCCCGAGCTACGTGCATATAATGCTCGGCTAATATTTACATATTTCTCAGATACACCTTTTCTGAGTAGACAGTCCCAAATTGCAAGTCTATCTACCGAATCGAACGCACCTTTGATATCGAGGAACAAGACAACGGTGTGCCGTCAATATATGTGACGGTGCTCCAACAACTGACACAACGTGAAGATGTGGTCAATGCAGACTCGACCTCGATGAAATCCGACTTGCTCTTCACGAATCTGGCTTTCACGAGTGCCAGTCAGTGTGAAAGATGACAGAGGTAAGCAATTCGGAGGCGATGGAGATCAGACTGATTCCTCTATAGCTACGGCATTCCGATCGTGAGCCTCACTTGAAAATTGGGACCATGGCGGAGCGGCTCCAGTCGGTTGGGACAGTTTTCTGCTCCCACAGTTTGACTAGTAACTCGTGTAAATCATCCACATAAGCAGGTTCCCTTGAACGTGAAGTGGGCTGGAGAAAGATCATCTGGTCCCGCGACTTTATTTAACTTCAACAGTCCGACCTCATGTTTGACTTCTGAGCGACAGCGTGGATTCAAAGGGACAGCCCACGGAGCGGGGCGATCAGTGGCCGACGAGAAATCTAACAATTCCGGGCGATTAAATTGCTTTTTAAAGTGCGCATCCCAAAGCTCCAAGCGTTTTGACGAGTTATGGATAGGCTGTCCATTCTCGTCACGTATAGTTTCACTAACTCCAGGTCCCTTGCTGCCCGTTTCCCGTATCATCCGGAATAACTTACGATGGTTACCAAGGGCAGCGGCCATTTCCATCTCTGATGCACGATGAGACCCCAAGGATTCGCGGTCTCTCTTCAGGCTAGCACGGAGTCTTGCCCGCAGCGCTTTGCAAGTTTCAATGTGTTCGCTTCCAGCCGGAATATGCCGGCAGGCATCGATAAGTTCCAGAGACTGCGAAGAGACCCAATGTCCATGTTGCCGATTAGACATACCACATGAGGATTTTCCTGCTGCTAGTTAGGTCTGGTGAATATGAGACCAGTGAGCTTCAATTGCATCCAGTGAGCGTTTATCCAACTCGCATGTCAGCGCACTTCGATACGCATTCAGAACAGCTGGCTTTGTCAGTTGGCTGGTGTCAATGCGCTCACAGCGTCGTCGTGGGCGTCCGCCAAAGCGCGTCCGCAGGTCAGCACATACAAGTGCATGTTTGGTGACTACACACGTTCTCCAAATCGAGCGAAAGTTCTGAACGCAGCCTCTCCATCGGTAACTTATCGCAAGGCGATCGATTTGCGTCCATAGCTGGTTCGAGGCTGGTGGGCGCCAAGTCACCCTCCGACGGGTGCTGTGTCGGAAATTAGTGCTCGCAAGAAATAAGCGAGCATCTTCATACAAATGAAGTAACCGCTCACCGTTATCATTACGGGAGCCTACACTATGTTGGCCGCCCAGATGCAGATCATCAGTGGATAATTTTCCAACCTGAGTGTTCATATCCCCAGCCAGCACAACAGTGTCCGAGCTTCTTCTGTGGCGAAGGAGCTCGTTCAGTTGGCGACAGAAGTCGTCTTTTACCGAGTCATCGCTAGTGTTTGTGGGTGCATAGGCAGCAATAACGAATAGATACCTGTTAGTCACACGCGACTTCCAAGCTTTGAGCGAGCCAGCCAATCGGACCGCACACATCCGGCTACTGATTGGGATCCAATCAACCAGAACAGCTTTAGCCCGGGGACTCATGACAATGCCAACACCGACTTGCCTGGAGCTCGAAGCTGCATCCTCACTGGATAGGTGCAACGAGAAAGTACTGCGGGCGTCATCTGAAGGGGTTCGCAGTGTGAGCACAGAGCTCGAGCCTTGCAGGCGGATCTCCGATAAGCAGCAGATATCGATCGAGAGGGTCTCTAATGTTCGGGTAAATGCTGCCTGTTGACCGATTTGTAGCAGTGTGCGAACACTGAGGCATGCCAATCTGAAGGAAGATCGAGGGCTGCAAATGGAAGTCGATGAACTGGAATGGACCGCTTGCTTGGACATGAGCTTTTCGACAGGACAAGAATGGCGCTCCGCGTTCACATGTGAGTTGAAACTAAAAGACAAGCAACTATTGAAGTAAGGTGGGGGAGGGCCGAGATTTGGGGGTTTGAAAACAGGGGGGATAAAAGTGAAGCTGGAACGGGACGATAAGAGTGAAAAAGCGTAAGAGGAGGAATAACAAGAGGGGAAGGCTTGAGCAGTAGCATCCAGACTCCTATCCACCCTGCTCGATGCAGCAGATAGGCACCGTTGATTATCCTCTGCGGTGGCCAGAGCATCAGAAATTTGTTTGAAGAGAAATTCATTGTATTGCCTGAGCAGGATACTGTCAGGTTGTTCAGGCCTAGACAGGAGTACGATTAGGGTTCGCAACCAAAGCATTTGGTTCAGAAACCTGTTCTAAAGGCCCCGGGTTTGGCATTGGGCTACAATCAGTCCGTTATAAGGAATAAGGAGCCACCCTCATTCTAATCCCCAACCTGAAGGACCAGAATGCTGAATTTGCCTGGCCTCTAACCATTGACTAATCTAGTATGAGTGGCTCTGAAGGTTCAAAAATGCACCACCCAGCATAGCTCAATGGATCACTGAGGCACACAAACCATCGCACCACGGTAAGGTCCAGCCTCATTGCGATGGATGGGGGTGATCAGCACTCAATGAGATCACTGTTTACTGCAACGAGGCCTGGACCATATTTTTGATTGGTCAATGACTACTCTGCTTCTGTCCAACACGGACAAAGGTAAATTAATGTCTGTTTACAGCCTAAAAAGGAAGCAGGTGGGGAGACCATATCTTGCATTCCATCTGACAGGAGCATGACAATGGGGCTGTAATGCAAGATGAGATGGGGTGTTCGGAGCAATCCTTGAAAGTGTCTAAACCGAGTAGTAAAATGTTGCATCTCTTACGAAGGACCTTCAAACGGTCGCACTTTTCCATCATCCAGTAAATGCTCAGCGCGTATGTGGATTTGCAGAAGGCGTACATGATTCAGGCTAGTAGTACTGGCCAACATGCGATATGACTGCAATGGAGACGCAAAAGAGAAGAGCAACCAAATGTGAATGGCTCGCTCCAGCTGCCATACCAACCGCGAATGAAAGTCCTAGTAGTGGACAGCGGAAGTTATCAGAGTCTAAGGAGCGACCACATTCTGGCATATCAAATTGTGAAAAACTAGTCACATTTACTCCAACATTAACGAAGGCGCAACGCAAAACTGAGAGGTCACACGTTGAAGTTAGCCGTACGAAATAACCAGGTGGAATGTCGCCATAAACCATCCGCGCCCGAATTTGTCTGCAGTGGAATGCTCTTCTAGCCTGTGTAATTTCTGCGTCCAACTGACTCGACGATGCATTAAGACATTTGTATTCGATGACATGATTTCCGTTAATCGAGTGACGATAGGACGAAAAATTACATTGTCCTCACCCACTCCCGAAGAAATAGTGGTAAAGGAATTTACATATGTATTAATAAGAATGCTTTGTTGAATCTGCGGAGGCGCTATAAACCTTCCGGGAACATTTTCTCCTTGAAATTAGGTCTTTCCAACCGAACATCCTACGGTTTTATCTAGCTTCAAGTTCTTTGATCGTGTTAAACCCTTGTTACATTAGTCAATTTTGCATCTATGGCTTGTGAGCGCATCAGTCAGAATCTGTGCTACCATAGTATTGTAGAGTGACGGCTGGTCCTGCAACTTTACCACTTCTAACCTTAATAAGGCATGGCTGATTACAGTGGTAAAATCAGCATTTGCTTCCCTATTAATCTTGGCTAGGAACTCGTTCTTGTACTCAATTTTAAAAAATAGTATGCATACTTTCTTGCTCTGTCAAAACAGTACGAAGGACAGTTGTATCATCGTTTGAGCATAGCCTCTATTATTCTTTTAGTCTGTGGTAAGTTGACTCACTCACGTTAAAACTCTCCCCTGTTTGAGACATGGAACTAGATCAGGTTTCCAAACTGTTGCAAAGTTTTATGTTCAAAACCCAGATGGTGTGAGTGACCAAGCCAGATGATTGGCCCCACGGCGATCAAGAGTGTGTTTATGTGTGTGTGACGTTGCCCACACTGTGTCCGTGTTACAGGGGACCAGGGTGCAGTTAGTGCCTGGACAAATTTTATCAGTTGAAAGTTTTATGTGTGTAACCGTTATTGCTTCTCCTCCCAATTAGCTATCTGCAAATTAATCCCTCCAATATCCACATCTGGAATATTTGGAATTAATGAATCGTGTTCAGTTAGGCAAGCGGGTTTGCCATGCGCTCGCGTTGGTGATCTACAGATCTACGTTGATTTATCTGTATTTTAACGCACAGCGTGAATTGGTCTGTTTGTAAGCATACATCTGACGATTCTCCTCGTTGGCAATAAGTCTCGTCGTCTATACGCGATCACAAATATAGGTTTATTTGTCTTCTATATAGTAGCGCGTCAGCAGCACATGCCATAATATTCTAACTAACAATACCGGGCCGTAGTGTATAGCCTTGTGCGTTTCATTTACACTCGAAAATAAAGCATGCATATGGTTTCGTAAATGTCACGGTTGCCGCATTCTCAATTCCGTGCGAGTTTCACGATTCCTTTTGCTTTATTTCACTTTCGAATTAGCTTTCCGTGACAGTTTATTACAGAGATCTTTAGATTAAAATCTAGTTTAGTGCAACAAATACGCCAGACTCCATTGTTCCTTTCCTTAGACGAGGTTAAGATGATCGTGCCGATATAGCCTTCGTTCCCACTTTCATACATATTCACGAGGTTTATTACAAAAGATTATGAGTTCAATCATCTACCGCGCAGACTGGATAGCAGAGCTCTGATACTCGGCATAGAGAACCTCATAGTGACCCACTGACCTCAGCGTCTTCAGTTCCTATTTGGAAATTGCATAAGAGACTTTTATTCCGCATGCACGTTCACTGCATTTTTCCATGGTTTAACGACCTACTGCATACTCTTGTTTTTCGCATTTCATCACCGTTGTTGTGTGTTATAACAGATTAGGATAAGGCTATTAAAAATAATTTGACCGGTCGGTATTGATTTCACGAGCAAGCTCATGCTCGGCTTCACTAGAGCTGTTCTGAAGCACGTCGAGCATCATACGTGCCATTCATGCTTTGCTCATAAAGACCCAAATATACGACCACAATTCAGGGCATATGAATTTACGCTAACAGCATTATTTGCGAGTGAATTCTGGTCATTTTATCCATCCTATACTATGCGAAAAACCCGCATTTTGCTGAGTTTCACTTTTTGTGTGCGGGTTTGTGACCTGAAGTTGAGTATAAACAGTTATCTCGACCAGGGTATGGACAAAGAAGAGCACTATATCTTACAATACTTGTCATACATCGCATTCATGGGGATTATTCCTCTTGGAATGAAACTCTTTCGCCCCTTGCCCTCCACCGCTAGTTATATGTGCGAGCATGCTAAAATATCTCCGTGTGCCATTCGCAGCAAATTGTTCTCGGAAATGTTTTGCCGCTGCATATTGTCGTGTAACTCTACTCCAGTAGGTAACTTAAGCAATGATATCACTGAACGCCATAACAGACAGGATAATCTTATGTGACCAGTAAGTCTTCTCACCAACTACCGACTGCCAGCCATAGTAAGTTAAACTAGAATCCCATGAACACTAGGTATTGCTAGCTGCAAACTCACGTCATAGGGGGGGATAGTTCACTATGATTCGAACTCTGGTCAGCATCCGCTCTAACGCCCCTCGAGGATGGCAGCTTAAGGTCCCGGCTGAAATCCTTTCATCTCGGCTAGTGTTACATTCCTATTACCTCTACTTGACGAGTGTAATTAAGTAGGCAAAAGGTGGAGCAGTGCGGTTTTGCGAGTGGTTAACCCCCAGTAGTTGTCTGTTTCATTTACCATCCAAATGATTGAATTGACTGAGGTTCACCGCAAAGGGAACAGCGATCCATATTGAGATTACTTTTAGCAATCCATTCACTTAACAAATATTTCCAAAAGGGCTCCTCCAATAAACTCCGACTCCATTATTTCAACGTCAATATAATTGATGACAGATCAATTGGTAAATTTGCATCGTACATTACAGTAGATCGTGGGATATGCGCACTGCAAGATTTTTGCTTTCGTCGGTACTTAGAAGCATGGAATAAGTGTAATTGATTTGCTGAAAAGTGTGCACATATACACCGATTTGACTGGGGGATGAATCACATGTTAATCTTAAACAAAGGGGAGAACGTTGGGTATTACCGTAATTTGTCCAGAGACACAAGTGACGGGTGTCAGACAGTGAGATCTTTCATCACAAAAGTGGTGGGTGACTCGAGTCTCCTTTCCAAGCATACGTGTGCACTGCAAAATATATATTGAAATGGAGGTAGGTCAGGCAAGGTGTATAGATGTTGAGTTGTTCGCTTAGATGAACAGTTGTTTTGTATGGATTAGGAGAAGCACCTCCTAAGGAATGGATCAGTGAACTCTACATGTATCAAAATACAAGTTTGAACAGAAATGTAGTAGAACAACCGTTTTGTTTGGTCAAACGAATGTTCCCGGACAATCTGATACTATCATTGACAAGAAAGAATGGAATAGAACCCAGAGCATTCAGCAAGGTTATTAAGATCACACTAACAACGGTAGCCCGCGTCATGTAATTACCTTGTGTCTGGCAACTATTATACCGGCGAACCAAACGCTGTCTTTCTGATCAGCCAGTCAATGCTGGTGGGTATCAAAACACCCAAGCAGAACTACACGGTGTGACCTTAGAGACCATAACATGTTTCGTCCCCAATCAGAGTGACATCTTAAATTACGCACTAGCAGTAGTCGTATTCGTAGTAGTAGTCGTAGTCGTAGTAGTAGTAGTAGTAGTAGTAGTAGTAGTAGTAGTAGTAGTAGTAGCTTCGCTGGTATGTAATGAGCTTGAACCATGTCTTACTAACACACACTGTTGGCACCACCCTGACTAGCGACGAAATGTGCGCGGACGAATGTTTCAGTACACCAAGCATGTACCTCGATCGCTAAAGATTGTATTTCTCCATACACATACGATTCTGCTGTGCAAATGAATAATAGTTATGTCAACCCCTTCCTTCGTCTAAGCGCGTTGATTAGGCAGCAATCATCCACGCGATCAGTAGTAGTTGAGCTGCAGCTGTGGGCATGCTCATAGCAGTCATGGTTTCTTATAACTTAAAGCTGTCCAGAGTTTCACATTTGCAGCATGCACGTCGCACAAAATAGTGTGCGATGAATCGATGGATTCTAGATCGAGATATTTTGTATGTGAACTGTGCGGCTGATCGCAATCTGTGTTGGGCAACTGAGCTATCGAGTGTTCACAGACGACCATACGCATAGGGATAAAAATTACTTTATCTGATTTAAGTGGTAATTCGCGACCAAATTGATTTAAAATCACATTACTGTGAATCTTGGTCCAGATTGAGATCGCGTGTCGCAATCAGTCCACACCACGAGTGATTCAAATTGCCCCCCCCCTCCAATCAGAAACTGACGTACAGTGTACAAACGCGTAGTTATCGCACCCCAATTCTTACGCGCTTTCCACTTACCTATGTTTTTAACTAGTCACTGTACGGTCATGTGTATCGGATTTACTAGCGCTATTCACTGAGCCATCATACGTGGAATTATCTTCAGTGATTCCATCCACACCAGCTTTTTCCAAAACCACTTGTGCAGAACTTTACATGCACAGCAATATTGTTTTCGAGCCCAATCCTCAGTTGCGTAACATCGTTCGACGCAGAAATCTCGAAGCTTTCCAATGATCCCAAGCGTGTTCCTCAAGACGGCTGCAGGGGATTTGTAATTTCCTATTCTTTCTTTACATGTCGCTATTATCCAGTTTCAGAAAGAGACCTTTGCCCAGCCGACGCAAAATCCATCTATCTGCTAACCAACACAGCGCGCTTATTTACCTTATCAGTGGACTCGAGCGATTGCACACATACTCGTCGCGTGACCCAACCCACCGACGTGGGCCTTAGAAGATTGAACAGCTGCTTGACCTTATAAACTACGTGAGACCCGAAGGACAAATGTGACCTATGTGCTGGAACCATCAAAATGGGACTAACGCGTCTTAACTGCTCTAAAGCATTTCATTCTAAATACATAAGGTCCTTCGAAACTAGACAGCACAGCAGCAAAACCAAGGCGCTTTGGTTCTGCCAGGTGTGCAAATCCATCCTGGTTTTCAGTTGTTTAATCATGCTAATGAAAACGTGTGAAAAGCTGACAGAAGCAGTTGTGCAACCTGCAAACTCCAGAGATACACCTGTAGAAGTAAATGAACCAACTCTTGATCTCAAGGAACACCTATAAATTCTCAATTAAGACAAAGAAAGAGCCAGGTGTCTCACCTCACTACATGGTCTCAGTCTCCAATCGTCCCAACCCACTTCACTCCTTTAGGCAGATAAGTCGTTAACAGCTTGCATGCGAGTGCTTCCTTAGTGCCATCTCCAGCGCCTAAACCGAATTTAGCACTTACTTATTTATTGACTACTCTGTCCACTTGCTCATTATATGCATCTGCTAACGGCACTTTATGAATTGTGAAGCCAGCCGGGAATGCGTGAATCCTGCGCGAGACTAATAGACTAAAGCAACGTGGGCACCTAAGGATCACAATAAGGGTGTGACAGGAAGCTAAACAAAACTAACCTGTGGTGAAGGCTGCGAGCAATAGCTTACTGTGTATAATATCGCTCGTGAAAAGTATGAAAAACTGGCTGAAACACTCCAGCAGATGGCTAGCTTCAGGGATTGACCATTAGAATCTAACAACACCCATCTTGCTCTACAGCAAAACCCTCAGGGCTATGTCCTTAAGACCAGAAAACAGTTCAGGGTTAAGATATCTTTTCGGTAAAATCTCGTCAGACCCAAACTTTTACATGGCACGGATTATGTGGGGTAAGCGTCAAATCGGGCTGGGATTGATTTCTAAGGTGTTTGAAAGGTCAAGATGGATGAATAAAGGTGGCTACAGATGGTAGGAAAAGTGCATCAAAGGAACTTAATACAAGCTTCAGTGGCTAAAGTAAATTACCTTAAGGTCACAAAGGGTAGTTAAGTAACCATGTCAGTCGGCCAAGGTAGTAGTATCGGCCGTATGAATCGTTTGTGTACGCCTAATTCCGGCTTCAGATGATGGATGTAAATAGCCTCGGCGATAGACAAGATTTGCTTTTCGGAAGCCTTGTGATAACGCGTTCAGGTAGTGAATAGATGACTTTTAAAGTCATTCTCAGATGCAGTATGGACACTTTCGAGGAGGTGCGACCTGATGAGCTGTCTGAGGCCCTCATTTCGCCTTTTGTAAAACCACGCCGGGATGTGCTCGGCGAATCCTCTGGGATAGACGTCTCGTTGTGCGACCCACGTATCGTGCACCACAAGAGCACGAGTAACTGATAAACGATGCCATTGAACGGGTCAACGATGGCAGGACTATCTTTCAAGGGTTTTTGCAAGCAATGGTTTGTTGTGGTAAACAATTCTCAGGCGGGCTGCGAAATAAGTTTTCTCAACAGCATCTTTCAAACGTCGAGATAGGATATCAGCTGCAGTATCGCCCTTAAATGGTAAATGTATGAACAGCTCTTTCTTGGGAGCAATGCTTCTAGGTGGCTTTCGCTTGCGTTCTTTCATATGCTTCATGATAAACTTATCGGGTAACCATTCTCACGAAGGGCGTCGCTGATTCTCTGTAGCTCTTCGTTGACGGTATCCGGAGTGCAAATACTGCGCGCCCTGAAGGCAAGAGATCGGATTAAACTCCTCTTGTGCTGTAAAGGCACCGCCGCCTGTGAAAGTTAGTGTACTGTCCAGTCCACGTATGATTTCTGTGTACCTTTTTGCTACATGAGCCGTCCGAATTGCGGATGACTTCTACATCCAAAAAAGGTAAACGGTTTCATTTTCGTGCTCACAGGTGAAGCGTAGATTCTCATGTGCATCATTAAAGGCCCTCAGCAACTGTTTTGCATGCTTTTCGGATTCGCAAAGCACGAAGGTGTCATCGACGTACCGTATGTACATTTCAGTTCCACAAATGTGCGTCCCGGAGTGGGCCCATGTTCTAATTTCGCCATAAAGACATCAGCCAACAACGGCCCCAAAGGAGATCCCATGGCCAATGCATCAATTAGACGGTACATCTCCACCATTGAAGCATGATTGAACATTTAACGTGCAGCGAAATAGTATCTCCTTTAGCAGATCCTCCGGAAAGTTAGCGTATATTGGTAGTTGCCCGGGTCAACTCGCCACACGTACTCCACCGTTTCGAGCAGAGGGAATGTTTGTAAACAGCGAGCTGTGCATCAAAAGATATCTTCCTTTTGTTAGTAAAGTTGAGTGCAGATATCTTCTCAATGAATTCGAAGGAGTCTCTCACGCAGTAAGTGCAAACCATATCCCGTAACGGTTGCAATTTGTTCACCATCCATTGGGCCAACAAATGCTGGGGAGAACCCACCATGTCCAAGATTGGACGCATTGGGGCGCCTTCCTTGTGAACTTTTGGAAGGCCATATAATCTCGGTAGATGTCCACCTGAAGGCTTCAACTTTTCGTATTCGCTCTTTGTGATCAGTTTGGCTTGCATCATTCGCTTGAGGCAGCCGGCTAATGCCAGGCTTGCTAACCGCCCGACGACATCTGCGCCACATACTCTGTCAATTACTAACCCATTTGGTAGGCAAGCCACATCCCTCGTGACTGCTATTAACACATCCCTTGACGCCATATCTCACGAGTTGGTCACAACACTGACACCGACAGTCCAGAGCGGGGTAAAATACGCATTGATCGCCTCGATAAAAACGCCTAAAGCGACACCCGTAAGTCCGTTTTATGGACCAAGTAGGAGCCATGCGACTCTGTTTTCACAACGTTCTTTAGTGCCCGCCAAACAATCCAAGTTAGCATCCACAACACTCAAACCGGCATTCGCTAAACAGAACCACAGTGCGTTAACGGTCGTGTACACTAACTTTTCTGAGTCCATATCTAACACAATAAAGCGTAAATTGGTAGATGATCGCAACCAGTGGCATCCCACCTGAGACACGATTGGTATTCGGGTTTAGCCAACTGCGCTACAACGCGTAGCGCGTCACTCAAAGTAAGTGCACTATGGCCAACCCCGATTGCTTCGAGTAACCTTGAATCCAACTGAGGGGAGAGAGAGATAGTTCTACCCTCAACAGTTCATCTTCGCAACTCATCGAGCGGGGTACGTATACCACCCGATATTCCTTGGAAAGGACGGTCAAAGAAAAAACGAAACCCTGGCGGCCCTTCTAAGAAAGCAGTAAAATGTATTTGTTCATGATGTTCCTGAACTACTGGGCTTTCTTGAGCACGAAACGCAAAAACATGACCGACAGAAGTGGTGCTACATCCGCGAAGCACTCTCTCTCTGTAACATGTTTTCGCTAATTCAATTCATTTCAAAAATACAAGGGCTGCGGTCCGAAAATATTGAAAGTCGTGCTACATTCCGATGGAATGACAGAAGTCCTATTGGATAGCTGGTTGAAACACCGCTCCAGGTTATCTACGAAGATCAGACTAAAGATAGCAGGCGCACCGCCAGTGGTTATCAGCACGTCATTGGAACATGCAACCTCACTAAAATATTTGTCTCTACAATCCCGCAGTTGTAGACAACATGGGATTAGCGACACCTGACGGGACAGGGAGTCACACGAAGGAACATCTCGATCTGGGAGGCTCTATGGTACCATGTAGCTTACCTAAAATTAAAAAACCAATGGCTCACGCAAAAACGATTCGCGGCCGACCGACGAACGGTCGGCTTAAAATTAAACATGCAATTGCTGTTCACCCACACACTTCTAACATCAAAATACTATCATATTTACATACTAACGCCCAAGGTCTTCTTAGTAAGTTGGCAGAACTTAGAGAAGGCCAGGCCTCACAACCGCGGGATCTCATTCTGATTACGAAGACGTGGTTAAGCCTTGGGATTGCAGATTCTGAAATCAATGTACCTAGTACGTCACTGGCTCGGAATGCCAGAGCTGGAAGTGGTGGTGGCATAATTCTCTATTACAAGTCTTACCTCCGAAGTGAACTAATTTCCACCCAGAGATCCGTGCCCCAGATTTGCTTTGGTGCCGGCTATGACTGCGGAACAAAATCACATGTCTTATAGCTGTGATTTACCATCCACCAAAAGCTGGGTGAAATCGACTCCAAACTATACCACTTTCTTCAGCTTGCTTTGAACAAGATTTGCACCCACTTTCTCATCTCAGGCGAATTTAATGTGCACGATCTGGAAATAGCGGCGGCCGATCGCATGCAGTTCACGGCCTGTTTACATGAGGTCATTTCCAGGTACCCTCTGTACAACCACGTGACCTCTCACACCAGATTTCGAACTGCTAATATGCCGTCGATACTTGATCCTGTGTTCACAAACAAAGAACTCATGGTCGAGGAAATAATTTAAAGCACACCGCTGCGTCGAAGTGATTATGTCACGCTACTATGTAACTATATATGTTATGCGGAATACCTTGAGGAAAAGGATGATAGTGTATACGGTCTGGCACTACATCCTGTTACCTGCACTTGTTAAGGAGGTATCTTGAAGCTTCATAACTGAATGCCCACCAGAAATCACCTGGAAGACTTTCCCAAGGACATTTACCACACTGGTAACGCACGCGTCTAAGCAGAAATTCTTCCGTTGTCAACGGAGAAGGAAGTCATTTCTGAGGAGCAGAATATGCAAACGCACTTCTTTGAGGGAGAGCATGGAGAGCGTACAAGGAATCCCCGAATTCGGAAACCTGGACTGCCTATGT
>OX104064.1:128000228-128032552 GCA_944474145.2 Dicrocoelium dendriticum
TCATCTCAGGCGAATTTAATGTGCACGATCTGGAAATAGCGGCGGCCGATCGCATGCAGTTCACGGCCTGTTTACATGAGGTCATTTCCAGGTACCCTCTGTACAACCACGTGACCTCTCACACCAGATTTCGAACTGCTAATATGCCGTCGATACTTGATCCTGTGTTCACAAACAAAGAACTCATGGTCGAGGAAATAATTTAAAGCACACCGCTGCGTCGAAGTGATTATGTCACGCTACTATGTAACTAGGTATGTTATGCGGAATACCCTGAGGAAAAGGATGATAAAGTGTATACGGTCTAGCACTACAACCAGTTATCCGCACTTGTTACGGAGGTATCTTGGACCTTCTTAACTGAAGGCCACCCAGAAATCGCCTGGGAGACTTTCCCAAGGACATTTGCCACACTGATAAGGCACGCGTCTAAGCAGAAATCCTTCCGTTGTCAAAGGAGAAGGAAGTCATTTCTGAGGAGCAGAATATGCAAGCACACGTCCTTGAGGGACGGCGTGGAGAGCGTACAAGGACTCCTCGAATTCCGAAACCTGGACTGTCTATGTGGCAATGTAGAAATACTGTGTGAGTTTGATCCGAGAGGACAAGATAACGCATCAGCAGAAGTTAATGAAGAGAATCTGCACGAACCGCAAACTCTTACACAGGCATGTTATCGGTCTTCGTAAGGTTCCACGCAGAACTCCAGCACTGATCACGACTGACGGGAGCACGCGATCAGCCACGAAAGCTGCCGATGTCTTACGGTTCCATTACTTACAAAGGTTTCAGAGAGTAACTGACCAAACGGTTATCCCTGTTTCTATTTTCCCACCATCATCCTTATACGATATCACTTTTACTGCAGAAGTGTGTCAAAGAAACTACTGTCCCTGCGTGTCCACAGCTCTCCTGGTGTCAATAGCAAACGACCGAAGGCTTTACAGGCAGCAGCCAGTGATCTGGCGGAACCTCTGGCTATATTCTATCAGCGCTGTACGGAGGAGAACCATATTCCAACAGTATGGAAACGAGAAGTCATCACTCCTATTTCTAAGGGAGGCAGTCGCACTGATCCAAAGACTTACAGTCCTATAACGCTACTGCCTGTGATCTACAAGTTTATGAAGTCTAGCATCGCTGATGCACTCATTCAGTAGCTGGAAAATCACAAGATGATGACACCAGGGCAACATGGCTTCCAACAAAACGCTCATGCGCTACGAAACTGCTAATTGCACACCATAGATGAACTGAAGCAGTTGATGGTGGAGCCAAAGTCGATGTCATATACCTGGAATTCGCAAAAGCGTTTGATCGCTTATACCAACGAAAGCTCCCCCAGTAATTTCAGCTCTACGGCATTGGTGATGAATTGCAGCGTTGGGTAGGCAATTTCCTGCACGAACGTCCGTTGGAAGTGAGAGTACGAGAATCCCTGTCCTACGCAATTGAGGTGGAGTGCGGCGTACCACAAGGTTCGATGCTCGGGAAAGGTCTAATCTTGATTTTCATAAAAACTAAAGCAAATGAAATTACTTCCGAGTTCAGGTTCTTCGCGGATGATATTAAGCTATGGCGAGAACTCAGCGAACCTGCAGACCATGAAAAGCTCCAGCGTGAAATCAACAATTTCAAACTGGTCAGTTCTTAATAAACAACAGTTCTGAGTCGGTCAAAAGCGGCCGACAGTTCAGATAACTCAACTACTATTCCAAGAAAACAAAAGACGACGGTTTCGCCCTATTGGGGCTTAACAGTGGAGCGCATCCTTCGGTCCTCTTCCAAGCATCGAACCCATGATTGCTAGTGGCCTACGCCAACTAGCACGCAGCTGAAGTCACTGAGCCATGAGGGACGTCAGACGACCATGATGAATTGTAAGCAAACTGCGATATAGCGCGACCCATCCTCCATTGTCGTGCGGGCACCTGTCATGCAGATGACAGCAGTTGCCGCCCGGCGTCAGGACTTCCCGTTTACGGCAGTTATGAATCGACATGACATTTTTATGAAATTTGTATTACGTATGAGTAGAAGGAGTTTGGCGAGTATTTGGAGTTCGTCGCAGTCGGACGAGAATTCAGATAACTCAACTACTATTCCAAGAAAACAAAAGACGACGGTTTCGCCCTATTGGGGCTTATCAGTGGACCGCATCCTTCAGTCCTCTTCCAAGCATCGAACCCATGACTGCTAGTGGCTTGCGCCAACTAGCCTGCAGCTGAAGCCACTGAGCCATGAGGGACGGCACAGGACCATCGTGAATAGTTCAATAGTTCAATAGTGTATGGTGGGATAAAAAGCAATAACTTTACAAGACTCACAGGATGGCAAATGGAAGAAAACAAAAGTTTCAGGTGTGACACAAAAATATCAGTAAGTTAGACACTGCAGTTTGTCATACCGTTATATAATGTGTATCATGTAAGTGCAAGTCCAATAGTCTTTCGAATGTCTCGATGTTTGGTGCGTTCACCACATGCGATGGCAGTGCGTTCCAGTGCGGACAGACACTAAGAGAGTAAAAAAATTTTCTGCAATGGTTACCTTGCTGTGGGGTAGCTCGACCCATCCACCACTGTCTTGCAAGCACCTGTCATGTAGATGACAGCGGTTGGCCACCCGGCGTCAGGACTTTCTGGTTACGGCAGCTATGAATCGACATGGCATTTTTATGAAGTCCGTAAGGGCGTACATCATTGTTCAGTGTTCATGGTTCATCTAAGAAAACTGTTGTGACAATTCTCAGTAGCGCACAAATGAGTATTGTAAGTTGCAATGTTCATTTTCCTTTGGGCCTTCCACCCGTTGCAGCTGGCACCAGTTTGTAATGTCACGCCAGGAGAAAGCAGTGCTTACTTCTGGGTGATCACAAATACATAGGCACTCGACTTTCCAATATTGCAAGGAGTTACTGAGCAACTTTATATTATCACAGTTTTGTGACCACCGGTCTGTGATATGTTAGTCTGCCAGTAAATTTTGGGGATGGTGAACTTATCACAACCCAATTTTTCTGTTCAGATTAACTTTCACCGATAAACCTTTGTCCATGCTTCAGTTATATTGGTACCTGATCTTTAGAGTTATTCTTCAACCCAGCTGCGTAACCACCATGTGCTTCTTCTGCACGCCATGTGATCGCGTCTTTGGAACGTACACATTTTCTTTCCCTCACCACTGTTCTGCCTAACTCTACACGATTTCCAACCAGTCGCATGTAAAATGCTACGTATAATCATTACTCCGAGGCAATTCCCAGTGTCTATCCACTTCCTTGACAGTGTGTAATATTAGCGTCACTGGCTGGGCTAGTAATTGCACTGCATTCTTCTCGCAACTCGGTAGAGTGCGCGTTAGACGCTACCGTTGGTACTGATTACCCTTTCGAAGGTATTGTTAAACATTCAGCATAACACTGGAACTGAGATTACAGCTTACAAAAAATGCTACCTGTCTTCTGTAAGAGAGTTGCTAATTGATCCACTAAGAAAACAACCTGTATTGCTTCAGGGCGAACGCACTCATAGACACTAATATCTCAAATATGAAAGCATACCTTTCGAACTCTGCTGCAAGGCAGCCACAAGTTGTAGTTGCCTTGATCCTCAAAAACCCGGGAAAATGGTGGGGTTATCAATGTAAGATATCGCGGCTGTTAATATTTCACTTAATGAGGGGAGTTGCAGCGTGAATGTAGTTACGGAGTGGTGGTTTGACAGCCCTATGTCCCATCACATCGCCGCCAAGGATACTGAGAGACAGTGAGACAACATTTTATTGCGGTCAGAAACAAAACCCGTAGAATGATTAGGGTGAGAAATAAAGTATGACACATACATATCAAACGTGTGTTTCCTGGCTTGTTAACTTCCAAATAAGCATAGGCGCAATTATGCATGCCTCGATTTTATGGCGCACTGATCAGTAAAACCTGTCAGGTAGTCACGTGCTGATCACGAGTTAAGTGTAAGATGCACGTTGTATTAAGCATGGTCAGAATCGGAGGTGGTCCGGTGTTGCTCCTCACAACACAGCATTTTTAAACAGCGCACTACTCAAGTACGTATTACCTTCCAAAGATCATGCCATGTCATAGACCAGTTAGCCCCAAACTGCAGAAGACTACAGACTGGTGCTTGTTCCATGTGAACCCCAGTGTATCGCGCTATAATGGCGCTGCCGGACAAGAAGCATCTAGAAATATAGTTAGAGGAGCGCGACAAGTGGCATATTTTCAAGTCAACGAACTAGTTTAGTTGCTAACACAAATGGTCTTGTTCTGTGGAATAGAAAGACGAGCACACTGCCGGATTTTGCCCTCAATTGTACCGTCTTGGAGTAAATGCTTTTCGTAATTCCAACCGGTACAAGTCTGAATCTTTCGTCCAACCGTATGGGAGGAGGGATACGCTTTACAGTCACGCAATGGCTAGCACCCGCATCGTAAAAACTGTAATCATGCGGAAATGTCTATTACATTTCAGTGGTGATTAGTTGCCCATTAGCTATCGTCTGGTCCTGTCTCAAATATACGGTCAATTCATGCGCTTCTCAAATGGTTTACAAAGGGTTTCCAAACAAAGTAAACGATCCGGATTACAATTTTGTCAGGTTGTTCATTCATTTCGCTGTTATTGTGGTAAGGCTAGTTTGATGTAACACTCTGGAGAAAATCACCATGTCTTCTTCATTGCATGCAGCAAAGCAGCAGTTTTGCACATTTATACGTGGCAGCTATGTACGTGTATACTAAACACTGTACTATGGAAGCAGACGGAGATTCAAACTTTTACAACTCCGTAGAAGTATTAACAAACACGATAGCTGGACCCACTGTACCTCTTGATAGCGTAGTTGTTCTCAACTCTCATCTAACGGTTAACAATGTCGGACTTACAGTATTCCTGTGCGATGTCATTAGCATCGCTTAGTAGAACTCGGATCAAATGCTAGCGAAATGTAAAACCAGTAATGGCTTGATATTTTGAATATACTTGACCTCCATCACATGCTCTGACAGACTGTTGCAAGATACGTACGCTGCGTTCAACGTACAGTGGTTCGGTGTCTTGTTTCAGATTCTGAACTACGGGTCCGGGTGTGCTGAATCGTGTTCGCAGCTGGAGTAGCGGCCTCCGTATGTGGGTGTCATCGAGATATAAAGTACTGGAGTTCGTGATGAGATCGTCTTGCACCCGACGATAGGACAATTTGTAAATTTCTGGTTTTGCGCACAAGTCTTTGTACGGTCAAAGCCGCAAACGAGGGATCAGACTGGCACCGACGCTTGGGACACTTTCGATCTTCTGCGTCTCTTCTAACCAGTAGGTGGGTAATTTGTTGTGAAGCATTGGCCTTGTGATGGAAGCGAATAAGCGAATGACAATCTCTTCAGACCAGATTCCAAAGTAGCGCTTGAGCGCCAGTTCTTTACAATCTGTTTTGTTCGTGTTGTCGATGGACTTCAAAACGCAACGTATGAGTACGCCTAGCTCCTTAACAGTAGGTACTGGATGTGACTGTTGGACGTCGAAGTACAAAGTCCTCCTTTCATCACCATTCCTCAGGGTCATGGGTACCGAATTGAAAAGCTTGACCGGGAGCCGGATTTCTGCAGGCAACATGGACAGACAATAGAAGTCTTGCTGAAGTAGTTCGTAGTCTTGGGAAGCTTCAGTTGCTCTCCAGCTCCTCGGCTCAGCCCCAAACAAAGTACTCGATAATCGCAGCAGCTGTGGGAGGTGTTTTATATGGGTCAAGAAACAAGTAGGCCCCAGTAAAGTTCCTTTGAGCACGGTAGGATGGCCGTCGTCCAAAGGAAAGATTCCAGGCCCCCCGATGCACTCAGTCACCAGAACCGCACACTTTGAAACTGTGGAGGAAGATATCACGTTTTGCCCTGACGAAAGCGCTGCCGAAATCGATTAAGGTGATACCGTTAGACTTCACCATAAATATATTAGCCGATCGTCTGCCATAGTTCCTGAAATGATGACTTCCCGATCGGTTCCGAATATGTTCCAAGATATCGAGTACAGATACGCACCTCATGTTCGTAGATTGGCGAGTGAATTTGTACACCTAGAAGGTCTCGAAACCAAATTGGAAAGTCATCAGATTTTTAACATCAGGTGTCACAACATTTTTTACCCCAATCCCTCACAGTCAAACCTCCGGATTCTTCGAACACCTCAGCACGCATTGCCCTCGGAGCAGGAAAAGCATTTTTGAGACAAAGTATCTACCTAACAACTAGACGTCTGGGGGAAATCCGCCTCCATGCGAGTCAGATGTAATTACAGATTGCGGTGGCACAGGCTGATTATGACAAACTTTTCAATAAGGCCTCCGAAGTTAATGCAGCAAGAGGACGGGAGTCAAAGGAAAGGCAAATACGTAAGTTCAAACATTAAATGGCGGCATGTAATAAGGCCAATAGTCATACTAAAAAGTATCTACTAGTAGAAACTATTATAGAGTTGTAGACATGTCAGACAGGGTGTTAAGTATTACAGAGAGTATCGTTTTAGCAAAGAGTCCAGATTTTAACCTCACAAAATCTAAACTAAGGATTGGCATAATTCCTGGCGTTGAAACTGTTATGACTAGATTACTCGTTGAAAAGGCAGAGAACATCCGCGCACAATTGGTAAGTGTAATTTGATTTCAACAGCCGGAAGAATCTAATCTTGCTCCAGTTGAAAACAGCGTCAAAAACAATGAAAGAGGGTATCAGTATTGTCATTATAAGAGCGGATAAAGGCCAATTAACAGTGGTAAGAAATAAAGCAAATTATTTAGAGAAAGCATTTGACCACGGGACCACACAAAGTGGTTGAGCAGAAAACAATCCCATCAGTGAACAATACGAAGAAATCAAATGTTGGTAGTTACCTATGGACCCTGGAGGAAAGTTTAGGGAAGGGCAAATTGTACAGCATTTATCCGAAGTCGGCTATTCCACTTAGAATTTACAGTCTCCCAAAGATATACAAGCCCAACATCCCTTCGTGACGCATAGTGGATGACATAGACGCTGCCAACCATGAACTAGCGAGTTATCTGGCGAGCGTGCTGCAACCCTGAACAGGGAGAACGAGCATATTTGTAATCAAATTCTTATGAGTTTTCATAAATAGTGCCAGGGGTAGGCATCGAATGAGATGAATTGATGGTCAACTTCGATGTTACATTACTGTTCACGAATGTACCCAAGGAGGAGGCATTACGCTTAGCGAGAAGCTGCTTGATAGGGGACAACGACTTAGGGGACAGAACAAAGCTGACAGTGGGTCAACTGGTCGAGGGCATAGCTTTGTGCCTGGACATGACTTATTTCACATTCTAGTCTAGAATGTACACTGAAGAACAGGGTCTGGCCATTTGATCTCCAATATCCCCGTATTGGCAAATATGTACATGGCAGAGTTTGAAAAGAACGCATTACCAAATTTCCGTGGTGCCCTGCGAGTATGGTGGGGCTACGTGGAGGACAATTTTGCGATGATAAAAAGGGATAGCAAAGATGAATACTTGGATTAGTTGAACTCAGTTGACGATGCGATAAAGTTCACAATGGAACTTGAGTCGCAGAGCGGTCCACTCCCGTTGTTTGATTGTCTGGCCCACAGGAATGAAGGAACGTTATAAACGGCAATATATCTCAAACCAATGGACACAGATGGGTATTTAGCTATAGTGCAGGCCACCTGAAGCACGTTTACGCGTGAATCGCCTCACCACTGTTTCATAGAGCAAGTACTCTGTGCACGGATGAAGAAGATAAAAAAAGGCAATGCAGTGGGAGGCGATGAAAAGTTATTAGCTGGTGGATATCCAAAAAGATTGGTGAAACGTCAGTTAGAGAACTGTCTCAAATCCACGCGCAACCCCAACTACAGAGTGGGTAGTGGCTGTGTGCGTTCCCTATAAAGAAAGCACTTCGGAAACCTCCGGAGCTTGCTGAATAAGAAAAACATAAGGGTGGTTTTCCATAAGGTTCAAACGCTGCGGTCGTCGCTTGTACATTTGCACGATTCTCTTCCTTAAGATAGAACAACTAACTGGTGTAGCATCATACATATGGTAACCGGTTGTCTACCAACCCTTCTGAAATGATGACTTCCCCATCGGTTCCAACTATGTTCCAAAATATCGAGGCTTTAGACTTCCCCTGGATTATTGCCTGCAACCGATGATGCGTTGTCATCAGCAAGTTGTTAATGCATTTGCCGCCTGGCATGGAACATGTTCGGGCTTCAGTAGATGCTTTTGTCTAGAACAATTGTAGTACACCACTATTTAGGATCTCCATTATTACGTTGAGCAAAATGGATCTCAGAATAATCGGCCTGTATGTGTTTACTTTGCTGTGATCAGTCTTTCAAAAAGGCTTTACTGATGGGCATTTCCAATCTCTTGGTGGTGAACCTTCGCACAGTAACATGTTGTACCGTTCAGGCACGGAAGGTGAGATAACGGCATCTAGAAACTTTAGTATCAGCAGCTCTGCTGTGACATGTGAATGTTCCTTTTATTACCGTCTTACTATCTCTTGTGGTCGTATGCAGATAGTAGGAAGTTCTACTACAACACACTAGCAGGATCCTTGATGGCGGATAGGAATGCACGTGTTCCCAGTACAGATCCTCCGTGTATACAACCGTAACATTCAGTTACCAAGGAAAGGGCGTTTCAGGCTTTCACGTTCAGTTGAAGTTGAATGAATAAGTTGCTTATCCAGGGCAGGATAGAGTCACCGATTCCATAGCTTTGAGGCTAGTGGAGGCGAATGCAGTTATCCAGATGATCGCAAAGTTGGAATGCCGTACCGGAATTTGTCATCTGTGCTCCCACGCTGACAGAGTTCAAAACCCCAGTTGAGCGTGCACTCATTTCGCCGCACCATCACGCATAATTCATTACCCACGGATAAACACAATGGTCCAGTTAACTACAAGAGTACGTTCCATCTTTTTCACCTCACTTATGTTTTCATCAGAATGAGATAGGATTTGGTACCAATACCTTATTTGCCATCATTCCTAATGGATTATATTGTATTTACAGTTTGTAAGACATATTTTGCAGTGGGTCTACCAGTGTAATCCTAATTTTGCTGATAATTCTTTTATGTATTTTGAATTTCCACCATAACCATCCTACGGGACCTGTTAAGCTTTAGTGTTTTTACCCGTATAAAAGCATTGTTCCCTTGTTCCACTGAAGTCCCTAGAAAATTACAAGCAAATACTGTGGGCTAGGAGTAAGTGCGCCGACAGTATTGAAGTTTACAGAGCATCACGTTCCATCTCAGTGCTTTCGGACAATTAGCTCCGAAACAACGCGCTCCTTCCTAATACTACTGCAGCTGTGCGCTAATCTTGCACCGTTTAAACTACGTGCTATAATGGGGACAAATGCGTTATTCTTTATGTTACGGCTGTGACCCTGTCAGCTTATGGAACAGATTCTCTAGAGCTTAATTCACACTGGGTTAGATACATTATCCCTTCCAGCGCTGTTTTGCTTTGCCAAATCCTGGGTTGCATCAGTTTGTTTGGGATAGGGATATCAAATGCATCTCAAGTATAAATAGTGTGTGGAAGCAATGGATCCTGTCTCTATTTTCCGGTATAGATAGCCGCACTGAACGCTCACCCTATTACCAAGCGTTGCCCTTATGCTGTTTACCAAGTACTATCACCGTCAAGGCACTAATCAATAATCCGGAATGGTTTGACAGCACAGGGTTGTAGTGGCGCAGCTTTCAGCAACAAAGCTCAATCCTTCTCAGTCTGCTAGTCGCAAGGAGAGGCCTAAATGAAGCTTCTCTTAGTGAGCCCTGAGTGATGGTTATGTAAGCTGACATTTCAAAGCCTCCAGGCGCTGAGTTCAATAGATCCACATTTAGAGATAACGAAATTCTAAAACCGAGTGCAGTGTTGGGATACAGCAAGCATACAAGACAACATGAGGGCGCGTTTAGACGATGTATTCTGCGAGAACAAGTAAAACAAAATCGCTCATTCATGTATCGCCTCCTTGGGTCCGTGTGATATGCAAATTCAGTATGAGGCCACGACTATTATAATGCACAGTAGCACAGTTTATACGATAAAGTGCTGGGAACTAAGAGCAAGATCAAATCGTTTATTGTAATTAGTAAGTAATGGAGGAGACAACCGAGTTTGAGGGAGAGTTCATAGGTTGCGAACTAGAAGAAGTAAGGAAACCTATCGGCATTCTAGATGGATTCATTATTACCTCAGTTTCAGGCATTTACTTCTGAGATTGATGTTGGGGCTGATTGCCAGCAAATGACTTCATATGTGATTTGGGTCAGTAACTATTTGGTGCAATAATATGAGATCACCGCCTAACCATCGCTATCGTCCTCTGAATATACCATGCTACTTCAACCTTTGCTGGTAGGACCGATTATGTAGACCCTAAAGATTCACTGTTGCCCTGCTTTTTGGCGTCTCTAGCATGTACAGGCTGTCAAGCCTGGTTGGCATAGTCAACTTGAGGGCGCTTGTAGAAAGATTTATCGTAGGGGTTTGATGAGTCAGATATCCCAAATGCCCCTTCGCAGCTGTCTAACTTCCTTGTTGCCTGTTTCCGAAGCTGAGCCTCTATTGAACAGTTGTGGTCACTTTGTAAGAGAACATCAAGATGGTGTTCCTGGGAACTATTTTGCAAAACGTGTGACCCCTGCTTATACTAACAGTCTTACTATGGCCTAGTTAAACAGCCCGACATTTTTCTACATTGACTAGTTTGTTATTTGTAATTGATCAATTCGGAACCAGGCTAAGAGCACGCTGAAGCCTTTCGTGCTTTTCGGGTCTTCTGACAACCCGCCAAATTGTTACTATGGTCTGCGAATAATATGAAATCGAAAACGGTTTACCTCGCTTGAGGGTTTACGAAAACCAAACATAAGCGTATCATGCACTTGTATGTGCTGACATGCGGATGCATTTTGGCGGACGCCCGCGACGATGTTTTGAGCGTATTGACACCAGCCAACTGACAAAACCAGCTGTTCTGAATGCGTATCGAAGTACGCTGACATGCGAGTTGAGCAAGCGCTCACAGGAGACAATTGATGGTCACTGGTCACATGTTCGCCAGACCTTACTAGCAGCAGGCAAATCCTCATGTGGTATGTCTAATAGACAACATGGACATTGGGTCTCTTCTCAGTCTTTGGAACTTATAGATGCTCGCCGGCAAATCCCGGCTGGAAGCGAGCACAATGAAACTCGCAAAACGCTCCGGGCGAGACTCCGTGCTAGTCTGAAGAGAGACCGCGAATCTTGGTGGTCTCATCGTGCATCAGAGATGGAAGTGGCCGCTGCCCTTGGCAACCATCGTAAGTTATTCCGACTGATACGGGAAACGGGCAGCAGGAGACCTGGAGTTAGTGAAACTATACGTGACGAGAGTGGACAGCCTATCCACAATTTGTCAAAACGTCTGGAGTGCTGGGCTGAGCATTTTGGAAAGCAATTTAATCTGCAAGAATTGTTCGATTCGCCGGTCACTGATCGCCCCGCTCCGTGGGCTGTCCCTTTGGACCCACCCTCTCGCTCAGAAGTCGAACGTGAGATCGGACTGTTGAAGTTGAACAAAGCCGCGGGACCAGATGATCTTCCTCCAGCCCTCTTCAAATTTGGAGGCTCTGCTCTTGTTGATGCTTTGCATGAATTACTAGTGAAACTGTGGGAGCAGGAAACTGTCCCAACCGACTGGAGCCGCTCCGTTATGCTTCCCATCTTCAAAGGAGGCTCGCGCTCGGAATGCGGCAACCATAGAGGAATCAGTCTGATCTCCATCGCCTCCAAATTACTCGCGTCCATAATTCTCCACAGATCGACTGGCACTCATGAAAGCCAGATTCGTGAGGAGCAAGCCGGGTTTCGTCGGGGTCGTGGCTGCATCGACCACATCTTCACCTTGCGTCAGTTGTTGGAGCACCGTCACACATATTGGCGGCCCACCGTAGTCGTGATCCTTGACATCAAAGGTGCCTACGATTCCGTTAATTGATGTGCCCTTTGAAAGTGTCTACTCATTAAAGGTTTGCCCGAGAAATATGTAAATATTATCCAAGCATTATATGCGCGTAGCTCGGGCAGAGTAAGGGCTTACAACAGGCTGTCGCCACCCTTCAATATCTCCAGCGGTGTGAGACAAGGATGCCCGCTGTCACCTTTCCTATTCAACTTCGCTATTGACGAAGTCATGGAGATTGCATTTACAGGACATGACTTGGAAGGTGTGGATCTACTCCAAGGAGAAAGACTTCTTGACTTAGAGTATGCAGATGACATTGCCCTCATCTGTGACAGCTCCCAGACGTGTCAATCCGCGCTGGACAGATTAGCACTGGCTGTCAATCGCTTCGGGCTTTGCTTTGCACCACCGAAGTGCAAAGCGTTCCTTCAGGATTGGCAGGGTTCGCCCCCTGTGCTGACCCTTGGTGGGGATCAGCTGGAAGTCGTTCAGAAATTCAATTACCTGGGAATTTGTATCAGCGCCCTTGGGATCGAAGACAATATCACGAACCGCATAGTCAAAGCTCGAAGTGCTTTTGCTAACCTTCGCCACCTATGGCGACGGCGCGACATTACTCTCGCCCTGAAGGGTAGAGTGTACAATGCAGCGGTACGTTCGACCTTACTGTACGGTTGCGAAACCTGGCCCCTAAGATCGGCGGACATGAAGAGACTACTTACGTTCGACCACCGGTGCCTTCGCAGTTTGGCTCACATCTGGTGGGAACACCGCGTGAGTAACGAGCGTGTTCGACGCCTTGTTTACGGCCTAGGAAAATGGAATGAACCGCTCAGCACCGTCATTTCGCTCACCAGGCTCCGATGGCTCGCACACGTGTTGCGCATGCCAGCCCACCGACTCCCTCGACGTGCGTTGTTTGCTCACCGGGGATGTGGGTGGAAGAAGAGGAGAGGTTTCCAAGCGATGACTTGGTCCAGAGGAATGAAGACCCTCACTTCGGAGCTGGCCTCAGTTGGAGCTTCACGGCTCCCTGGTTGGGGTCCAAAAGACGGTGAACACGTTTGGCTGGATACACTTGCTGATATGGCAAGGAGCCGACCTCAGTGGCGTTCCTGCTGTGAGTTTCTTTGTCCCTCCCCATCCCTTTAGCCTCCCCCTCCATCTGCGATCTTATTTCGTAGGGTAAAACGTAATTAAATTTTTGTTTTTGCCTAGTAGCCGGCTAGTAGCTTACCGGAACGATGCGTATCCGTTGCTGGTAGCTCAGCTGGCATTCAACTGTCGTATTTATTTTTCCTTTATGTATTGTATGTATGTATGTATTTCCTTTATGTATTGCCGTACAATAGCGGAGGTGTTTTACCATCTCTAGCTGACATGTATAATGATGATGATGATGAAACATAAGCGTGGTCCTAGCACCGAACATTGTGGTAACACTTAGTCCACATCAATTGCTCGGTGATTCCTCAGACTACCACCTCCGACCGACATCCGTGTAGAAATAGTTTTCCAACGCAGGGTTGGGTCATTGGTGCCATACTAGTGAGGCTTATGCAGATGAATGTCTTAGTCTAGGTAACAAATGCTTTTGAGTAGTCCCGGTACTTTACATCGACTTCTGCTCCACCATCAATTGCTTCAGTCCAGCTACCGTGTACGAGTAGCAGTTTCGTAGTAAATGAGCTGCGTTGTCGGAAGCCATGTTGCTCCGAAGCTATTCCGCTTTGTTTTTTCCGGATACTTCATCAATGCATCTACGATGATTGATTTGCTAACATTGGAACGCACACGAATCGGTGTTATCGGATGGGTCAGTACGACTACAACTCTATGAATAGGAGTGAGGCAACTTCGCTTACATATTGAGGGCGTTTGGTTCCTCACTAGACAGAGTTGCTAGAAAATAGTTAGAAGATCTACAAACTCACTGGATGCTGCCTGTATAGCCTTCTGCCGAAAATTTTGGGTACCCAGGGTTAACAACATTATCAACACAACTAATGCGGTAAACGTGGTATTATATAAATCTGACAGCGAAGCAACGGGAACGCGGAGAATCTTTGAGTTCGTTACCTCCCGGAACGTATGTGAGTAAGAGATCGACTGTTTCCATTTGCTGATCGTGTGTACCCGTCAGTCGTGTCTAGTGCTGGGATTACGCGCTGACTGCTGACATAGGAACTTCAGTTAAAATGAAGAACGCAGCAATCTTCAGTGCTGTGGTAAAGGGTGCACACATAGTCCCCTCTGCTCCCTTATTATTGTCGCTGAAGCTGTGACACAGCAGACAATTGACGAGGAGTCTCTTGGTTTACTTTGATATAGCCTCAGCAACACTGGTGAATGGTCGGTGAATACTGAATACTAAAACTAGAGAGCTAGTAGACATGCGTCTGTGCTGCTCTATCGGAATCATTTCGCGCACGTACACGGATTCAGGTCACGAAGTCTAAGCGTCTGCTGCTATTACAGCTGCGCCGCATGCTATTTGGGTGCGATGCGCTCACTGCATCTGAAATCGAGAATTGAGCATCCAGGAATTACTTGAATTTCGTCACCAATTTCTCCTCAACAATTGTCGCAGGTACAGTGTTCCAATATTTCACCACTCGGAGCTTAAAGCATAGTGCTTGAGGTATCTGCTGTTGGTCCGGGATTACTAGCTTATAGCGGTGCCCGTGAGTGCTGCTAGGTGCGCGAATGTGAAGCGGTGACGCCAGCATGCGGAACTGTCCCAGATGCAATAGTCAACGCGTTATAGTGTGATTAACTCTAACCTGACGATAAGGCAGGGTGTACAGCCTTAATCGTTTGCGTCGGCCTTCGTACGGCACACTACGTAAACTGGGGATGAGTCCGGTCGCCACATGTTGAACATGTTCCAATCTTTTCACCTCGCCACGGGTGATCATAAAATGAGCGGGTGATCCGTACTCGAGCCTCCGTCGTATAATGGGAGAGAAGCGCGTGGCACTCTCTTCAGTCTGAATGCAGAAGCTGCGTCTGAGCGTCCAAAGCATGCCTAGTTTGTTTCCATACAGCTTCTTCGTGTAGTCCAGAAACTTCAAATAGTAGCGTGATATTACTCCCAGATCCTTCACGGAAGGTGTGTGTGTAACTGCTGGTCGGCCAGCGTCTACCTACGCCCATCAGCACGCTTCTCCATGTGCATACATGATGACTTGACTCTGTTGAGCGGCAGCTCGATATCTGTAGATCAACGAAACAGGAGGTCGATTTCCTGCTGAAGGACGTCATAGTCTCCAGAGGAATCAATAGACCTCCAAACCTTCAGGTCGTCTGCAAACCATGCACAGGTCGACCGAAGAAACTGAGGTACTTCCTTGATGAGGATCAGGAACCAAATGTGTCTCAGCACTGTAGCATGGTGTACACCTCGGTGGGGGGATACCAGTCCGTTAGATGGTCATTCATTTGAACCCACGCTTTTGTCCATTAAGGACGTCATTGCTCCAGTTGTGCAGTAAGCCAGCAACACCTAACACTCAGATTGTTGAAGAGGTCCTCATGGTTTACTTTATCGTTCAGTTTACTGTAATCGATGTAGATCACATCCACCGACTTCTTCCAGTGCAACGCTTGCAACAATTCATGTCGCGTCAACAGCAGCTTGGTGATACAGGAGCGGCCCTTTAGGAAGCCGCGCTCTGCGGGGTCAGGTTTTTCTATTCCAAAAACTGCAGTAGACCCGTTTTCACGATCTACTCGAGTACGTTGGCCAAAACGGAGGTCAGACAAATAGGTCAGTGATTGTGCATCTTGCTTGGGTCACCGCCCTTCGGGATTGACTTCAGTATCAATCATGTCCAATTGCTCAACAACACACATTCAAGTAGCGATCTGTTGAACAGATAAGCCACAGATGACACAATGATGGCCGACAGTGACTGTAGAATCAACGGGTGGAGCCCATCTGGACCGGCGGGCTTCGTGCAATCAAGACTGGCAGGTAACTTGCGCACGTCTTCCACACAGCAATCCAGCCTCTGGATTTAAGCATGCCCATATGTTTTGACAGGTACCAAATAACATCCGACAAAACGTATGAGAAAAGCACGTAGTGTAAACTGCCCTAAATGGCTACGTAATGTCCTCTAAGTGCATTTGCACCATCCACCAAGACATAGGAATAGTACGCGTTATTTGAAAAAGACGAACCATTGACATGCTAGTGAAGCCTTCCAGCTGCGAACCACCATTTCCCTGATAAGATGCGATCGCGGGTTGAGGGGCAATGCTCCAAAACCTAGACTTCTTAATAAAGTAGAGGACTGTGAATTATACGCTGCATCAGCAGCGCAGGCACTAAGCGCACCACCATGTAGTTAACGTGCAAGCGCGTACCGAATATAGATCTCGCTCCTTGTACGCTAGGGTATAGACATCTTTTATTAATATTACTGCTCATTTCTTCAAGATAGTGTCAGTCGAGAGAGAGAGAGTAAAGAAGAGCAACTACAACCCACTTTCACACAGAAGGATGCAATTCTCAGTGCGCTCAGTCGAAGTCTGCTCAGAGTTGGGGGACAGAAATAGGAAATCATTGATACTTGTATTTTCATGACTGAAAAACGTTCATTCAATGGATTGTGAGGACATTAACCCGTGTGTGCGTTTGTGGTCATCGAGTTTGTCATGCCTGTCTACCTTACATGCGGTTGGTTCACTGCGGAATATATTCTTGAGCGTGGGAATGCAATCATTTGCGTCTGCGCCATTTGGAAGGGTAACGACGAATCATCTACGCCCGAGTATCCTTAGGTGTTATTCAAGGAATCAAAAAGGTGAGTTATAACTTTGTAAATATGGTACTTTAAATCACTCTCCATTTCTTTTGTCTTGCTTAGTCTAGCTTACTTTTGGCATAACTTTATTCATCCTTGTGAGCTCGGCAGTTTGGATCACTCCAGATTGTGGCTATTGTCGTGAACTTTCGACTCAACACTGATGCCACAATTGTGGCTCGGTTGTAACTTCTCATGTTTCGTAACGCAGAAGCTTTGATTTCTACGTGACAAGTCGAGCTCCAAAACACTGCTATTGATCAGAAGGCTTACAACGGAACTCCGCAACCATCTTGTTGACTAAGACTGTACTAGAAATTCACTCACAAAACTTAACAGCCGATTGAACTATTCCGGCACCTAAGGAAAGGTAAGGATGGCGCTAGACATTTGGCAAGACAGTTTGGGAAAAATATCGATGTCACAATTACCAGCGGATAATGTTAGAACATTTGTAGTGCAGATGCACTCGGTGGTTCCATAATCGATTCAATATCAAAACGGTGAATGGCAACAAAAAAGTGTAGTGTGCACCGAAAAATATGCAACCGTTCATGTTGATCCCTAATCCACCCTATGCTTCCAGATAGAGTCATTGTTTGGGCAGAACAGTGTTCAGAGAGGCATTTCGTTCTGGGCTTCTGCACAACTTATCAGCTATGCTGGTAAAATACTGGTTACTTCGTCGATTTCTAGCAGTTTCAGTTGGGAATAAGTGGATAAAATCGGGTAGTTTTTCATCAGGTTCCAATCGGTGCAGTTGTGAGCGACAAACGATAATGCGATTTTCAGTAAAGGAAACTCTTTTAGTTCACGTTTCCGCTGCATTTAGTTGAGTAACTCCCTAAGACGCGCACCGTCCACTTTGAGCGTCATGTACGAGCAGTGAAAACAAGTCGGATAGAACACTTTGAACATTAGCTGACTCGTTGTGCGTGCGTCCGTGTGGTTTACGTCAATAATATCCCTCGGAGTCACTGGCATATCACTTGTTTGGTAGGCTTTTCTGCTCACATGCCACTTTTACCCTTACAGTAGCTACTTGCTAAAATTAGCTTACACTAACTACTCTGGGCCAGTGTAAACAGGTTTGTTCCCAAGGAACTTTCTGATGGAGCTTAATTCAGACAGGTCAACTAATCCCCATAATTAGTGTGCTGGCTCCAAAGTCACCATGTCGAAGATGATTTCGGCCTAGAAGTCGAATGCTGCGAACTTGATCTGGTGGGAGAACACATTTCGCGTGGATCCATGGGAAAGAGAAAACCAGGGAGTTCTGTATACCAACGCGCCTTTTAAGCATAGAAAATCTTGGATTAGTGTCTACTGTATTTTACACTTATCAATCACATATCTGTGGCTACAATTGGCCAGGCAGGCAGCGCCGTATATAAACCCCAATTATTATTACTACGACACTTTTGTCAAAGAAGCCAACAAGATCTAGTGTATGAGCACAAATGAGTAACCAGTCCGGTGAACTTCGCAATAAGTACGCAAAAACATAATATATTTAATTAGCTTCAAGCTAGCGCCGTCAAATGTTCATGTAGCGATTGGTATGCCATAGTGAACTGTGTACGGTGTTGTTGAATGCGTTCTCCAGTCAAGATGGAGCTGCTGGGATCGTCCTAATTCATCCCTGTTAATTAGTCTTAGCGCTGATTCGCCTGTAAAAGCTAATGTTGGTGATGTGTCACTTGGTGAACACGGGTTGATCTGGCGTATGCGGACAACGTCACCTTACTGCCCGAAAGTTGCAGAAAGGGGCAGTCGACTATGAGCCGACTTTACAGAACGGTTTTACGTCATAGAGCAATTAAGTGTGTTTGCTCTTTGATTCCTCACAACAAAGTACTGCAAATGGTTGATGAATTCAATGGTTTTGCAGCTATATACTAACATATAGTCTACTAAATTGATTGACATGCTACGGATCAGAAATCGCTTTTTAAAGCTGTGACGCATTTGTGCCGAAAGTTGGTTGCTTTCTGTTTTAACGTCCCAGCTCAACGACACCACCTGAAGTCCGTTCTCCTTTACGCACTGATAATTAACCCGTTTGGTCTGGTGTTTCAGCGTGTCTTCATGTTTCTGACCCAGAGTTCCCTCCAAATATCACTCATGTCAGACGGCTTAAGCAAGTATCCAATGAATAAGTGAGTAAGCCAACAGTAATTTATCGTGATCAGGTTAGTTCGTTAGATGAGTGAATACAACAGAACTAGTTACGGTGTCTTCGGCACTTACCATGTATGCCCTCCGGTTGCTTAATGGATAGGAAGTCTGGCCTTCATTCGGATCTAACATAGTTCGTGGCTCGAGGTGGAAAATTACTGATCTGGCAGCTGAAAATGCGATACCTTATTGCCAAGTTTCGCAACGTCCACCCCGCGCCGTAGATTGGTGCCCATGCCTCTAAAGCTATGCTCAAAGAGATATTTTACAGGACATTGTTCGTACCTGGCACCACCGATGAGCACAGTTCCGTTCCCTAGGCACGCTACAACTTCAAATTATGCAATGTGTTGAATTACCTGCGGGGCAAGGTTGATTATGACGTGTGACAGTGAACAACGCACGGGAGATAGCTTGCAATCATCTGGAGTTTAGGTGCATATTTGGCGCATTCGGATTTTATACTAGGTTTCATCTTTCCTTCGCTTATCATTCTGCACTGGTGGCGTCATCTCCAGATTATGGTTACTTGGCAGCAAAGCAACACTATCAAATACGAATGAACTACTTCCATGAGCTGACAAACAACGGATATAATGTAGTGGTGTGGCTAAAGTCGAGTAGTAAACCGGTTCAGTAAGGCTACTTGTGTGTTCCTTGGCCAACATATTGCATTAGATTTGTTGCCACAGGTAATCTAACATGGCTCTAGGACTTCTGAACCGGAGTTTGTTCAGTGTAACCTAGCTGACCTTTACCAAAGCAAGCATACCCGAGAAGTTAATCCAACTCGGCCACCTCGAACAATTTGTGTTATCACTGAAAGTAAAAGATGTACTTAAACGTTTTTTCATTGGCCATTGCACTACTGGGAGGCCACACTAATCCCATTACGTAAGGAAGACGTATTTGAACACAAAGTAGCAAGCGTTGCTCACGGATCTTAGTGGCATAGTGAGCAAGAGGTCAGCATTTAATCACTAGGTACAGAGTTCAACGCCAGCTCAGGCTATCTCCACCTGATGAGTCCAAACGAGGACGAAACCGACCATTGGGGTCAGCTTTGGGTCGAGCAACACTGAAACACTGCATGCAAAGTTGGTTCAGATGCTAAAGAATGTCACATTACTGAAGCGGTGCTTAGGTTGATGCTGCATACGTCATGTCTTAGAGCACATGCCGAAACCGGACAACTCATGTAGATTTATGCTCAAACCTCTGCTATCCAGATGTGGTCCACATTCGCACCTGCTTACGGTCTCTTTGCGTCTGCTATCTCAGTAGTCTGAAATAAAGCATGAGGTTGCTTGCGGGAGAGAATAACCGACATCATATTAATTGAGATAGTGTTCGTATGAGCTAATTCCTCACCAGTAAGAATAAAAATTTTTCTCAATGCTGATGCCCAGGCAGATTTGAATGGTCTTTATAAATATAACCAGTTTTTCTGTAGTTACCGATGTTCACAAAGGTGTGTTTAGGTGTGCCATGTATCCGGTTTCGTATATAAGCGCTAACTTGCTGTCACTGGTCATTATTACGAAATTTCAGTTTCCGGGACGCACGGTATACGCTGGCCAAGTTAAATACAAACAAATGCTTATTTCTTTTGTGGAGGCAGCGGTTCATCCATCGAAAACATTCATTTTCAGCAGTTATATTAACTGCACAGGAGCAGTGTATTACTCCGTGAAAGCAGAAAGAAGGCACAGATTGCGATATGTCAACATTTCGATTGTTCTCCTCAGTCGCATACACAATACAAGCAGAAACACATACACAATTATATACATGGAAAAATTGGCAAACCAATCAAAACGTCAAAATCAAGTCCAAGGCAATCGGATTGATTACCTCAAGAGTTTCTGTGCACATAGCACTGGTTGATAAGCCCTGCTCAGTTGCGTCTCATGCACACGACTCGGAAACTTGTTCTTCATGACCGTCAGAGCTACCCTTCGGCTAGTTCGCCTTCGCATGGGGTTTATCAGTTCACCTGCAGTTGCAGTGACGTTTACATAGGCAGGACTAACCGTCGGTTGGCTCAGAGGGTGGCTGAGCACTTGCCAAAGTGGGTGGAGCAAATGATGACGCAACGAAATGGAGCGTCTCCCAGAATGAACCGGATTCTGTCATCATCTATGACTAAGCACCTCGTGACAACTGGTCACAATGTGGACCCCAAGACTGCGTTCAAAGTGCTATTACTTAACCGGAATCCGATAATGCTGGCAATCAGTGTAGCATTGCTAATTAGGGCTTACCAACCAGTGCTATGTGCACAGAAACTCTTGAGGCAATCAATCCGATTGCCTTGGACTTGATTTTGACTTTTTGATTGGTTTGCCAATTTTTCCATAGATATAACTGTGTACGTGTTTTTGCTTCTATTGTGTATGCGACTGACGAGAACAATCGAAATGTTAACATATCGCAATCTGTGCCTTCTTTCTGCTTTGATCAAATGGCTGAAGGGGACCAGATGTTTTACTTTTTATGTATTGGTCCGACACACAAGTTGTGTATTTTCTTCCTCATGCACATATTAGATTAGATCGCAGCTTAGAATTCTTGCACACACGGTAAAATAACCGGGGTTGAACACTTATATATGTGAATGTATTTCTATTCGAATAGCTATCTGATGCTTATTTAGGCTAGTACAAGGTGTGTCTGAAAAGTTTGAGGAATATTCCCATAGGTTAAAAACTGCGCATTTTAGGATAACTAAATAACGTATATTCTTGAGTTTACGAGGCATGCTCCTAATAACATCATGATAAAAGTGTTACAATTATTTCGTATAATATTTACAGGTGGAAATAAAAAGCAAGTTTTAACATCCATGGTTATCTAATTCAAAGCCTTGAATGAGCAAAAAGTAACTCGTGGTGCGCCGTTTACAGACAAAAGCAAGCTTTTTCCTTGGGTAAAGGATGAACAGCAATTGTTTGGTGATAATAAAACTATTATTGTTGATATTGCACTTACTGAACATAGAATCTGATTTAGGTTACACATTTGCTATACATAGTGGAGTTCTAAAAGAGTGTAACGACGAAGGTAGTTATCAATTGTTAGTTCAGCACTTATACATACAGGCCGAGATAGACAGAAGGGAACATTTTTCTGCTGTGTGTGAGACGGACGTGGTTGTCATTTGTCTACTGGCTCAAGCGGTTTAGTTTGGCTGTACGCAAGGCGTAAACGATTAAGAGGAAAAAGAAAGTGAAGTATTGGAAATGGGGAAGATGTTGGAAGCAAAGTCGGTTAGCTTCACTTTGCTCCCTGACATGTTTACATGAAGATAACTAGGTAAGTACAGACGAGTAAGAGAAAGGAATGGTAAAAACGAAAAATGATGGATCAAACCAGTCACCGCTTTATTCTTAACTCACACCTTTTGGTATGACTGTACGGTATGCGTGGCTGAGTAAGCATATTATGAATAGTAAAGACTAAAATGATAATTACTAATATTAGGTTTTTAATTTTAATACTTTCATCCCAGGAGCTCACAAGCTACATGGAACAGCCTAGTCATGAGAAGCACCAGATGTGTTTCGCCCTATTGGGCTCGTCAGTAGTGCTCATTCCCGCGGTCCCCTACTGGGGATCGAACGCATGACCGCTAGAGGCAGATACCAACTAGCCAGCAGTTTAAGCCATTGAGCAATGGGGGACGTCTGCTCGGCTATACAATTTGCAAGCTAACTGGGATATAATACGACCTATCTTCCACTACTACGCAGGTTACAACGTTAGTAGAGGATAGAGACTAGCCTCCGAAGGTCATGATCTTTCAATAGACGGGACGACCATAGCATTTGCAACTAGGAAGCTACATTTTATACTACTAATAAGTAGGAGGATTTTAATTTTAATAATTTCATCCCAGGAGCTCACAAGCTACACAGAACAGCCTAGCCCGGAAAAGCGCCAGACGCGTTTCGCCCTATTGGGCTCGTCAGTGGTGCGCATTCCCGCGGTCCCCTACTGGGGATCGAACGCATGACCGCTAGAGGCAGATACCAATTAGCCAGCAGCTTAAGCCACTGAGCAATGGGGGACGTCGGCTGGGCTACACAATTTGCAAGCTAACTGGGATATAACACGACCTATCTTCCACTACCACGCAGGTTACTACGCTAGCAAAGGACAGTGGCTAGTCTCCGAAGGTCATGACTTCCTCCCAATAAACGATCCGTCCATAGCATTTGGAACTAGCAGAGATCAACTTTCACAACGCAAGGTAACTGTTCCTCAGCACTATCTTCATCTCCAGCTTTGGCTCCGGTATACCTTCTTGGTTTCCCTGTCTTAAATTAGCCCTAAAAGGCTTATGATTCACAAACGTTGCGGATATCCAACAACAAGTGAGCACGATGCTTCGAAAGATTTCACAAAAAATGTTTGCCGAAAGTTTTCTAATAGTTTTAGCACCGAGGTCAGAAGTGTGTTATAGTTAATAGTGATTAGTTTGTAATCCAGTAAAGGTATTTGGTTTGCAAGTGTTGTTTCGTTTATTTTCTGAGACCATTTACCGAACTTTTCATATGCACCTTGAGGAAGGAAGTTCGCGTCTCAACACGAATTGGGTCCGAGTGTCCCGCCTAGTCGACATCAGGTCACTCGCGGATATGTTTGTGCAGGGGTGGGAACACAACCAGCCTGATACAATGTATGGCTGAGGTGTGCACAGCGACCAGCCGAGTAGTGGACTATAAGCAGAATAACCCACAGTACAACTATGTCGGCTGACCCTAACCAAGGGCATTCACAGCAATTTGTACAGACAGATCAGTAGTTGTAAGTCAGCAAATGGTAGTCTTAACGTTTCCCGCAAACAGGGGACCGACGAATCTAGCGTGTCTCTTCTACCAGCGTTCAGCCATGGGTGGCTGCTTAGGGTGGCCACACAACAGTGGTGACGGAAGTACAGTGCCCAACAATTGGCTACCACTAACCTCAACCTGAATAGCTTTTATTGAAATAGGGCGTAACTGTTCTCAAACTCACAGGCATCTTACATTAGTCTTCGAATGTGGTCATGTTTGATGCTTTCAGCACACATCTTGGTAATGCATTCCAGTGAGAATAGATTCTAAGGGAGTACAAGTACTTTCTACAATTCAGACGGGAGTGCTACGTCATTAATTGCAGGCGGTTGCCTTGGCTTGGCTTGTAAGGTGCAAGGGTCAACTGTGATGTATATGGATGCTCCCTTTCAGTCAGTATCCGGGGCATGTGAGAATGAGATCTCCACGAAGTTGTCGGTATTCTGAGGAGAACACACCGAGAAAACGAAGATGCAGTTCGTAACAGAATCCGGATAGTCTCCGGGTTTTCTTTGTGACTCTTCTTTGGGATTGCTCCGATAGGTAAATGTCTCGTTTTAACCATGTACAGCAGGCCTGAGTTGCATATTCAACTCGAGGACAACTATAGGAGTTAATCAGCGGTGGTACTAGCAGTCGCTCAAAGGTGCCGGGAGCTCGCAACAAAAATATCACAAGTGTAAATTTGCCACACGCTGTTTTCTATCATTGGAGCAAATTGCCAAGACTCACTTGCACAATTATACCTAAGTCGCGTTCACTAGTCACCTGTTACAGGACGTGTTGCCCCGAAAGATATGTTTCGACGAGGCTACTGCGCACCGTCAGCAGGTGGAACTTTGCAGAGTTCAGTGGGAGCTGGTTCCTTTCTGCCCATTGGTTAATCCGAGCCCGAACTTCCTGGAAGTAGACACGGTCGGATGCTGAGCGAATTGCTCTCCATCTTTTAGTATCGTCTGCAAATATTTGCATCGGGCTTAGAATGTTTTCTGGAAGATAATTAATGTAGATTAAAAACAGAAGGGGGCCTAGGACGGATCCTTGCGGTATACCACTGGAGACGCACAGGATTTCAGAATGAGTGTCGGCTACTCCTACCTTGATTGCTCTGTCGTGTAAGTAGTCTCCCAAATAGGTGAGCAGAGAGCCGATGATACCGTAGGCAGCAAGAATTTGGAAGAGAAAGAAGTGATTGACCTTGTGGAGTGCTTTAGAAAAAGCCAAGTAAATCACATCTACGGCTACTCCTTCATCAGCTGCCCTGGCCCATGAGTCCCGAGTAATCAGCTAATTGGTGAGACAAGATCGTCTGCGTCGGAAACCATGTTGGGCATTAGAAATTATCTGTTGACTTTCAAAGTATCGCGTCAGTCCATCTGCGATTACCGATTCCATAACTTTTGATAAAACAGGAAGGAGAGTAATAGGTCGGTAGTTATCAGGATCCCAGCGCTTACCTCCTTTATATATTGGAGTGATAATTCCATTTTTCCACACAGACCCTGAACAAAGTTTTCAACTGGTGCTGCTATGGTAGAAGAAAGGGTTATCAGTACTTTTGGGCAGATCATGTCGATTACAGGGGCACTGTACTCCCAGAGAGAATGTAATTTGCTTACAACAGCTGCTGGGGTAAAGTTACGCTGGATAAGCCAACAATATTTGTTGGGATTTGATAGGGCGAAGGTTCCGCGGTATTTTTAGCTACCGAGCCAAACTTTAGGAGTGGAGCGTTTGTAGCATCCATAGCGGTAGTTGTTAGGCCACTGGCCGTCTTGAGTGGTGGTATTCGGAGCTTAAGCTTTCTTTTGCCATTCACATAGCTGTATAGTAGTTTGTGCTACTCGTAAGTTTCAGCATCATATTCTCCTGCCATTCGTACTTATCGACTCTAATGAGCAGCGTGCAATAGTTTCTGATTCTTCTCTATTTCTTCCATGTGATATCACATGGGCTTAGCGAATGTTGCCTCCAAATCTCCTCTCTTCTGTTGATACTTTTACGTGTTCTGCTCCGGATCCATGAATTGGTCCGGCGTGATGCTCATAATGGCACAAGTTTCGATACACTTTGTAGACCCAGTTAATATTACTTTCAAATCATTCCATGCGTGATTCACTGAACTGTGCTTCTGTATGTCCCAGTCAACGATTGTCGCTAAGTTGTGCTGCATAAAATAATCCGTGATAGTTCGTAGAGTCGCTCTTTATCAACAATACTGGTATAACACACACAACCAAAGGTTAGCAATGAATGGTCGCTACGGTCCAGTGGAGGGTCGTATGCTACCGACTCAACCATGAACACTTCGTTAGTCAGGATTAAGTCCAGCAGTGAGGGCTTAGTTAAACCACGGTTTCCGGTTGGTCGATGCACATGATTGTTCAAAACTGACGTGTCCACGAATTCAAGCAGCTTCGCTTTAAATGATGGCGCATTAGAGGACACCGATGCTATTGAAGGTACACTGAAGTCGCCCATTATAAGATGGTGAAAGTACTTTTGTGAAACAGGGTGGCGGAGAGCGTTTAACAGAATGTTATCGCTGTCTGCTGACGAGTACGAAGGCCTGTAGATAACTGCTAGAAACAATGAACAATGTTTTATAACGGATAAAAAAGCAGGTGCTTGACATGTCCCGTAGGGTGTTTAGAGTGAGTAAAGATAAGGATAATGGGGTCGTCAGGTTGAGCGATTACAGATTTAGCTGCACTGTCGTATCAATGGAGTTTGAAGTGAAAATGTACGCACACAAAGCAATAAGGAAAGTGGTTATTTATCACATAATAGGTGAGAAAAAGAGAAAAGATAGTAAGGACAACGCTTACTCGTGTGCAACTATCTTGGGTCGACGGGATACAGGAGTCCAGCTTCTATAGTAGTAGCGTTTATCAAATTTTGTGCAGGGCGTTTGGAGTGACTCATTCTCGAGTAGGGCTATGGCACTATCCACTGTCTGTTGTGCATTAGTGCCAGCATCTGGTGGTCATGGGCTATAGCACGTATTGTAAATGTGACAGAGTATCATCAAGGCGCTTTTGAAAAGGGATAGGGTGGGTGCATTAATTACATGTTCCGGGAGGGCGTTCCAAGGCTGTGCAATTTAAAGGGAGAAATAGTTTCGCCGACATTCCAGGCGGCTGTACTGCGTGACCAGCTTAAACTGATGACTTGTTAGCGGGGTGTTTTGACTGAGTATTAGAAGAGAATGCCATGGGTGGCTGGGGTTTCTCAGGTACAGGTACACCACTATGATATCGCCCCTTAGACGCCAACAACGTCCACCGTATATTTTGAGGGTTTTCAGCCTGAGTGGGTAGGGGAGGCTGGTCAAACTTCTGACGCTCCTCGTTACCCAACGTTGTGCAGTATCGAGCGCGGTGAGATGGTGCTTGAGCCAGGGTTGCCACGCTTGGATAGCGTATTCCGCGTGCGGCCTCAAGTACGCACTAAGCATTTTTGGAAAGATCGGTAGGTCAAACTTCCCCAAGGCTCTGCGAAGCAGGCCGAGGTACTGGTTCGCTTTCTTAGCTGCCTTTTCAGTCTGCCTCGAACCACCGAGGTCATCTTGAACTATCACGCCGAGATCGCACTCGTGAGAAGTCCGCTGTAAAATTTGTGGTTCTAGGCTGTACTTGTGCATTCTGTTGTGCAGTATACTGAGAACTTTGCACTTGCTGACGTTGAAATGCAGCATGTTCTCGATGGACCATGTGTACGCTTTATCCAGGTCCTTCCGTAACACTGGATGATCCTCCACTGCAGCTATAGTGCGCCATACCTTTACGTCATCAGCAAATAGCAAACAGTTAGAAGATAGCACACTCGCGAGATCATTTATGAAGACCAGGAACAGGCGGGGTCCAAGTACCGAGCCTTGAGGTACCCCGCACTGAACCTCGATGGATTCTGATAGGTTGCTTCTAACCCTCACATTCAGGTGACGTTGCAGGAGAAAGTCTCCTATCCAGCCCAGAACAGGATCGCCGATACCATATTTCTGGAGTTTGTGGAGGCGAATGCGGTGGTCTATACAGTCGAATGCCTTTGAGAAATCCAAGTAGGCCGCGTCGACTCCTACACCAGCGTCCACAGATTCCGTCCAGTTTGCACGAGCAATCATGAGATTAGTTGTACAGGAGCGATTTTGGCGAAATCCGTGTTGCTGCGGAACCAGAATTTGTTGTTCTCCAGATACTCCATTAAAGCCCCAGCTACAATGGACTCCATAACTTTGGAGATCACAGGAATTAGTGTTATCGGGCGATACTTTGCTGGTTCAGTACGACTGCCACTTTTGTAGATTGGCGTGATGATTCCGTGCTTCCACATGGTCTCGTGTGTAGCAAACAGACTACTGGGTGCAGCACACAGTACAGAAGTCGAGGCAGGCGCGCTGCAGTTACTGTTTTTACCTTAGGAGGGAGGGAGAATGGAGTTGATAATGCTGGAGGCTGTCGTTGGGGTTCGGTTGGGACGCCTGGCTCGCTTCTTTGGCCTGACTAGGGAATTCGGGGTGTTATTTTCACTCACAAGTGCAGGTCCGTTTCCCCTCATGGGTGTAACTCGGACGCTCACCAGTTGCTCGAGTGCTTCTGTTAGTCTTTCATACCACTTCAGTCGCACAGTTAGACAGCTAACAAATGGGATAGAATTGCATACTTGGCAGAAAAAAACAATTCTGCGGTGTTTGCTTTCGTCGAACCCTTCCCAAGGCAGGTAGTATGATAGGGTTATAAACATGTGGTACACACAAAGACCATTTTTTACCACTTTAGCACAAGATTCGCATTTGCTCTCCATACCAGACATAGTTACAGTAGGCGTGGTGTTTTACGAGGTAGCAAGAGGACAGAGATAGTGACGCATCATGTTTGACTTCTCTTCACTTTTCGTTGCGTGGCTATCGGCGCTGGTTTGTGGTCAGGGGGTCAGGCTTGTCGCTTCCAGATGAGTCACACGTTCCCCTAAGGGTAGACAGGCGGCGTGCTTGCTATCGATCCATGCGGTACATGGATGGGCAGCGAAGCACCGTAGGATTGAGGCAAAGCAAGATGACTTGGATAATACTGTCTAATGACGACAGTGGCGTTTCCAAGGGCTGACCAAATTGACGACTATCGTTTTGTACAGCGACTTGAAGGAATGGTAGTAAGCTGATCCGGTGACTCTCAAAAAGATCTTTAAAATAAGACCACCAGAGTTCTTTTGCCACGACAGTAAAAATAAATCCTCCGATAAGCTTCGAATACGGTTGACTTCGAAGTTCCAAGAGCACAGTTTGTTGGGGATCCGCCAATGATAGATCCAATAAATGAATAGTGGTAGGTGGAGCTCGCGGAGTTAAATCGAATGATAGCAAGTAGGTCCCTGTGAGAATAAACAGATTTAAAGGCCAATAACGCAGGAGGGCACTTTTTGCGACCGCTCGGGAGCATCGGGAATTGCTAAGAGGCAAGCATCACGCGTCTTCTGTTAACCAACATCTCGACCTGCTAGGTGCAGTCGACAACATGGTGCGTTGGGAATAAGAAGGGAACTTACGGTAAGGGCCTCACAGTTCAAGTAATCTCGATAATAGATGGCAATACCGCCACCGCGAGATGGACGATCATTCCGAATGACTGACATCTCACTGAGTTCAATCTCCGGATCAAGTATGTCTTTTGATAGCCAAGTTGCAGTAAATACTATGAGGTCCCAAGTTGTTGTTTCATGTCGATGTCGCAGTTCCGGGAGCTTAGAATACAACCCATGATTTTTGGGGTAGCAGTATTTTATTTACTGACGTATTAGGTGCTCCTTTCGCTGTGAACGGCCGTCACAAATAGTGCTGGTCTACTGAAGCTTTTGAAACAGTTGTTTGCATGGTTGGCTGATCTGATATAGATACAACCGAGACTGGCTCATCGGTATCTGAGGTCCGTACTAATTGAAGGAATTGTCTTAACCGTATTTCTGGTGGCCCAATTTCCTGTTGTCATGCGAGGCTTGGATCCCTACTGATACCGTTTCGGGCGTAGCCAACTTTTAAAATTCGCAGCTGCCTGACTTGGTAGTTTGTGGAGGCAACTAAACGGGTGATGTCAAAAGCCACGACATTTTGCTTATCGTAGAGTTATGTGATGTACCTCCATTCTTCGATGTCGTACTTTTGCCGTTCACTGTTAGCATTATGCTTTAATTCTTGCACACCATGAATCAGTACCCCTTTCTTCATCTCATTTTGACGTAACGAACCAAGGTTGAATCTCCGTCTTTGTATTTCTGCTCTTGGCCTCTCAGGAAAATTGCGGGCACTAATAGAAGAGTTTACCAGTACATGGCTTGCTAAGAGAACATCTTCCATGTCGCGTGTTTTGTTAAATGTTACTCGCAGTAACCGAGGTTCCCTACGTGTGGAGATGATGGATTTCGTGTTAGGTGTGTAAGACAAGTTGGGAGAACTTTCAGACCTATTGCGCAGGTTATTTCAGCCCATGGATTTTGTTCCTCTGCTTGTCTACCTTTTAGCGATTCACTAGTGGGTTCTGGCACCTTTGAACATATCACTGTCATCACATTTTGGTTGTATTGTTTGTTCTGCGGTCCCTCAGGTACTGGGATTTGTCGTGTTGGAGTGATTATCTTGTCCCGTGTGGGAGACAGGCCAAGGCTACAGTAAGAATGTTTATGTGCCACAACATTACTCCCACTAACCTGATGATTGAAGTGTCGTTGCCCAACTAATAACCGAGTTGATCGTGTAGTTTGTTCACAAGTCTGCATGCCTTGCAGCATTTCGCGAGATTTTGGAGACCGTTCAACCGGCCTGTCTTCATTGCTGTTTGTAACCAATGACTCGTTTTTCACTGGACTGTGTAGCGTCTTTACTGGAGAGTTTAGATCTTTTAACAGGTCTAAGATTGGGACTAAATATATTAATCTGCAACTCGAGTTCAGACATTTTCCCTCCTAATACCACGATCAGTTCCTTTGGCTTTAGTGACGTGAGCTAACATTTCACACCTCATCGTAAGCGTATGAAACAAGCCTATGGTACTAGCTGAAAATGCGTCACAGAACTACAACCTATCTGTCCGTAGGTTGCTTTTCCGTTACATTTTATGTTCACGGTTGTTTCGGCTTAGGAATTGGCACAGAACGGGCACATGTCTCCTGAGATCATCTATGTTGTCAGCGTGTCTGCGCTAAAATTGACCTTGGGCTTGTTGTTAACTGGGGTTCCGGCGAATAAACTTCTCCGACCGATTATTAGGTGGCTTGTATGCACTTTTAGGGGTGCACTATCCTTGTGGCCGTGGTAGGTTCGAAGAGTGCTTCCATGCACTCAGTGTGGAGCGGACTACGGTCCAGCCACCGCCTTGTGTGTGCTTGATTCCCAAATACAGCGTGCTTGTTGTACTCATGAGTAGGGGATTTCGATGTAATTATATGAGGTCCATCGCAGCCTGTTTCCAAATCAGATAGTCGTCCACATTCCCGGAAAAGCACTAGACTGCAGTTTCAGCCTGTTGGGCATCGTCAGTAGTGCGCATCCATCGGATCCATCAGGATTCGAACCCATGACCACCAGCGGCTTGAACCGCCAGTCAGCAGCTTATGCCACTGGGCCACGGGGGACAGCTTCGGGGCCAACCCTGTCCTCTGCAACGTTCGTAACTTGCATGGCAGTGGAGGATAAGACGCGCTATATCGCAGTTAGCTTGTAAATCATGACGGTCCGAAGCTGTCCCCCCGTGGCCCAGTGGCATAAGCTGCTGACTGGCGGTTCAAGCCGCTGGTGGTCATGGGTTCGAATCCTGATGGATCCGATGGATGCGCACTACTGACGATGCCCAACAGGCTGAAACTGCAGTCTAGTGCTTTTCCGGGAATGTGGACGACTATCTGATTTGGAAACAGGCTGCGATGGACCTCATATAATTACATCGAAATCCCCTACTCATGAGTACAACAAGCACGCTGTATTTGGGAATCAAGCACACACAAGGCGGTGGGCTGGACCGCTAGTCCGCTCCACACTTGAGTGCATGGAAGCATCATCTTTTCGTACCTAGCAACGGTCACAAGGATAGTGCACCCATAAAAGTGCATACAAAGTCAAGGCCTAACAATCGGTTTCGGGATTAGAGTTTGTTCGCCAAGAAAACCCAGTTAACAACAAACACAAGGTCATGTTAGCCGCAGACTACCGCTTGACAAATTGATGCTCTCAGGAGCAATTGTGCCCGTTCTGGCAATTCCTGTAAGGGCCTCGAAACAAACCGTGCACAAAAATGTAACCGGAAAAAGCAACCATACGTGACAGATATGGTTGTAGTGTCTGTGACGCATTTTCAGCTAGTACCATAAGCTTGTTTCAGACGCTTACGATTGATAGTGTGAAATGTTAGCTCAAGTCACTAAAGAGCAAAAGAACTGATCGTTGTATTAGGAGGGAAAATCTCTGAACTCGAGTTGCACT
>OX104064.1:128033048-128051811 GCA_944474145.2 Dicrocoelium dendriticum
GACAACGCAGACTGCAGTCTCTGGGATTGTACAGTGGTGAATATCGTCGTCACCGAGGAGACCTCATCATGGTCTACTTAATACTGATGAATCCAAATCACCCATGTCGCAGTCTCTTGCAGCTGAGCCAAATACCAACCTGGGAGGTCATCAGCTCAAACTGGCTACACACTACAGCCGACTTGATTGTCGACGAAACTCTTTCTCACTCCGTGTGTCCCGTGCTTGGAATGCGCTCCCCACTCACGTCGTCCTTGCCCCCACATTAGCACTATTTAAAAAACGCCTAGATGACACACTTTCCAACTTGCATTATTTGGCATAGCACGTCCTATTCGGAGGACGAAATAACGAGACCCAAACCATGAGGTTACTGACCCTCTCCGCAAAGTGGCGGTGATGTTACATACAGAAGTGTCCCAATGAGCGACATGGATGTATACAAACTGGAGTAACGTACCACATCTCTCAACGGAAGCAACACACGAGTGAGCGTTATCCGTTCCTTTGATTGCTTTTTTCCACATTTGCTGTAATATAACAGCTCTACTTTGGGTGCAGACATCCAGTCCATACTTCAAACTATCATTATGAAGTGGTGCGTTGAAATCTGTAGAGGCTTAAAAAACGATTTACTTGTTCGATTATCCTTCCATTTTATCTATTGCTCCAACCATCCTACGGGACCTGTCAAGCATATGCTTTTGTACCCGTTATAAATCATTGTTCATTGTTCAGATTACCCGACTAAGTGGAAGTCGCTACATCACGCTGACCACCAACTCCAGTGTTCTCCAGGGAGTAAGTCTGTCTCCTTTCTCTTTTCTACCTTTGTCGACTCAACAATAGCCTTAGAATAAGTGACCCTAATAATATGCTGGTGACATCGTCCCACTTGGGTTGATCTTTTCCTTTTTTAGCGCTTTTCCCCCGTTGGACGTACTTTATTAGTAATAATAATAGTAATAACAATACTTATATTATCATGATACAAGAAACTGTCTGTAGCTGTACAGATCAACGTGTAGAAAAAGTACCCATATTCTTGCATGGGCAATATGGATAGGTGGAACAATGGGGTATGCGTTTCATGCAGTTATGTCCTGGTGGATCGTTGAGGTGTAAGCCTAGTTGTAAAAACATTGATATTAGGTGTTTTAAGCCTCATAGAAAAGCTCATCAAGGGATTTTTCCATATAGACATAGTGACTATGGTATTTAGATCAAGGTTATTACGGAATCTGCTTCTAAATGTAGCCATATTGTAACATGACCTGAGCGTGATTGGTAGTTTATTCCACTGATCAGGGAGAAATTAGAAAGAACGTTCGTTCTAGCCTTCGCTGTATTCAGCGTAAAATCTTTATTGCCAAACTCTCGAGTTGTGCTAAGGTGTACTTCGAGTATAGGTAGGTCGGAAGAGGTCTTTTTGTGTAGCAACAAGTTGTGCTTCAATCATCTAATCCAAAGTGGTTCGAGTTGAAGACCATTGCAACCTTCTCGATAACTCATGGCAGAGTGCTTGCAACTCAGCTGTTTAGTAAATGACCTCTGCAGGTGCTCCAAGGCAATTCTATCACTCTTTCTCATACTGCCGTACGTGATGCTGCATTATTTGAGGACGGGTGGGTGAGTAGTTTAAAAAGCTCAGCACTCCAGCATGGATTGTGTGAAGTTTGTTAGGTAGATGGCATTGAGATTGCCTGACATGCGACTTGGGATTGGGCCTGTTCGGAGAAATTGCAAGTAGACAAGTGCCTAATACCGAAAGCACACGTGGACAGCTGTGTAGGGACGTGTTCAGTGTTTAGTATGATAGACTCTTCGGGGATAGAACAGCTGTAAGACATTATGCTTGTTTGCTTAGCTGGGAGGTCTATCACCCACGTGTGGCACCATAACTAAGTAACGTAAGTCATCTTGAATGAGCGGTAGCGTTCCGTGAAGCTGGTCACGCAGAAGCTTGTAGACGATCTTGATATCGTCAGCAAATAAAAATAGCCGACTGTTTTACTGGTGTGGTGATGGCACTAATGTACAGAACGAGTGAAGGATCGAGCACGCTCTGCTGAATAACCTTACTGATGCTGAGGCATGGAGAAGAACGACAGTCATCTAAAGTGACTACCTGGTTGATACGTTAGTTACAGTAAGTACATCAAAATGTACGCGAGCGTATGCTCCATATGGCGTCAAGCCCAAGGTGACGAGAACAAGTCTGAACAGGACACTGTGTAACAACTGACAGAACGTCTGGCATGCATTCAATCAGACACAATAATGCATGGTGTGTGTAAGTGCGTGCGTGCGTTTATGAGTGTTGTTCATCTAATTCAGTGGATTAGGGCCTGACCTTCAGTGCACATGTGACATCTCACCCCCGCATCGATGTCCTCAAAGTCCAGGGTACAAATGATCCACTGGTTTACAAATGCGTGTCGATCGCATCGGCAACGTTTCACTAGCCTGTGTGTACGGTTCGCTCTCTGTGCCTGGTCGTTTGACTGCGTATAATCCGGTCCGCGTCTCGGTTGGTGTGTCTGAACACCGTAACCGAACGTGGTCTGAATGTCGACGAATTAGCCGGCCGTCTGGAAGTTGAACGTCATTTTGACTTCTACAGGAACGAATTATGGTGGCCGGTTGCCAATGTGTTTCTTGCGGCAATTTTGTGTAGATCAAGTCATTTTCCTCAAAAGTCGCATCCTTCTTCACCTCATCTGAAGACACTGACCTCTTCTGTCGCACTTCTATCCCTACTCGTGGATTAGGAAACAGTAGATTCAGCCTTGTCCTAAGGTTTCTGCCAAACATCAGCTCGGCAGGAGACTTACCGGTACCCTCAGTGGGTGTGGAACGATAGGCAAATAGGAAACGGTCCAGCTTTGTTTGTAAGGGCCCTACACCTTGTGTCAACAGTCCCCCTTTCACTGTCTGTACCGCCCGCTCTGCCAACCCGTTTGACGCTGGATGATAAGGCGCCGATGTTATATGTTGCATCCCTTTGTCAGTGACGAATCGGTTGAACTCCGTGCTAACAAAAGGGGACTCCTTATCCGTGCATAGGGTCTCCGGAATACCGAATATGGCGAATGATGAACGCATCTTAAAAGTGGTGGTTTCGGATGTCGGTTGCGCAACGGGATACACTTCAACCCACTTGGAGTGGGCGTCGATGAGTAAAAGAAACATGATTCCGTTAATCGGGCTGAAGTAGTCGGCGTGGATCCGTTGTCACTGCTTGTCTGGCCAACGCCACCAATGTGCTGTACCGCGGGGGGGGGGGTACTGCATTGGTGTGCCTGAGAGGTATCACTACTCCACAGCATGTTCTCGATACCTGAAGCTATTTTTGGCCACCAACAGTATCCCCTCGCTAATGCTTTCATTCTTGAGACATCTGGATGTGCGTCATGGAGCTCGTGAAGCATATGTGCCCGAACCTTGCTAGGAGTGACTAATCAGGAACCGCAGAACGCATAATCATCGAATAAGCTCAGTTTCTTTATGCGCATTATAAATGGTCGCCAATCAGTGGTTCCTTCGGCAGGTCATCCGTCTATAAAAATCGTTTGCTCGTTGCGAGAACTGGGTCTCAACCTGTCCATTGCTGGATTGTGGAGATTTGTAGAGGCGTTGTATCGAGCTGTTGCATCAAATGAACAAATTCATAGGGAGAATCGGGCATATGCGACGTCTCGGCAACTGGTAGACGGTTCAGGGCATCAGCTTTGCGATTACTGGTACCAGGAATGTTAGTAATTTTATAATTATATACGCTCAGTGTCAGGGCCCAGCTCTGCATTCTTGGGGAAGACATTTCTTGTATACCTTTTGTCCCTTCTAACAATGGTATCAACGGCTTGTGGTCTGAATGAAGTTCAGAATAACTCTCCCATAGGTACTGATGGAACCTTCTCACATCGAACATTATGGAGAGGACTTGCTTGTCTAGCCGTGAATAGTTATTTTTCGCTAGTTGCATGGTGCGTGATGCAAACGATATGGGACACAAGGTTTGTTCATTCATACGCTGGCACAGGACCGCGCCCACACCCAAAGGAGATGCACCACACGGGAGATTGAAGAGCTTCATAGGACCATAATGTACTAACATTTGTGAGAGGCGAGGGTATATTTGGCTTTGGTTAAGGCACTGCTTTGCCGCGGACCCCAACATCACTGTACATTTTAATGGAATGACACATTCAGAAAAGATAAGTTAGTGTATGCATCAGGTAAGAAACGGCGGTAATAAGATAACACTCCTAGAAACGAACGGAGCTCATCAATATTTCTCGGTTCATGGCATTCTAACATGGGTTTCATCTTGTCATCTAGAACACGTAATTTGACTTTATTACTTCTATCTAAGATAACACAGATGAAAAAGGAACACTTAGATTTTCGCAATTGAAGTCCGCTCCGTGCCAATTTTTTCAGTACAATAGCAAGTGTTCGTAGGTGTTCTGCGTCGGAGCTGTTAAGTGGAGCATGGGATAATAGTCGGTAATTACTGACACGTAAGTGCCATGTCACAAACGAGACAGTATAGAATTTGGAGGCGACTGAACGCAACGTGTATTGTGCAAGCTACAAAATTAGGAAGCGAAACAACCAGAGGGAGAAACGGTGCAGCAAGGTACTCACCATAACATTTTTGTCAACGGGAGTGGCATCAGTAAAACAAGTGGAAGTTTTGAACAAAGGTAAAATCCAATGTTGTAAAATACGGAAAGCGCGTGTTTTACGGCACGCTACAAGGGCCTGCCTTTAGAAGGCTAGAGGATGGAAGCCTTTGATGGAGCTGCTAGTGGGGGAAAACGGGAGGTGAGGATGGGTACGAATAGCTGCATGAGCTTGAACAACGCCTTCCAAGGTGGGGTGTGTAGCAGAGTTCACTTCGTCTAGGCTTTTGTTATTAATTGCTTATGATGATCATGTGGACCGGAGTGCATCATCGGTGCGCCGTCAGGGCGGGCTGGTCGGATTGCAACAAAAACTGGTTAGTCCAGAAAAAAGGCTGACAGGACATTGCCTCCGCTGTAGACCAGACGGTGCGCTTGGGCGGTGCCTCTCACCCCACCACACTCCAGTCCACGGTCCTCGTCCCACGAAGAAATCCGGCATCCTCGTCGGCAACGCCTAGTCAGGCGTTTGGGGACCAACCCGTTCGTGGCCGTCCACGTCAGAGGGCGACTGACTGTTTTTGGGGTCAGGAAGAGGGCGTTGGGTCGGCTGGCGAGTCACTCAAGGGTTGCGTTAGGCCGGTTGGCCAGTCACCTGAGGGTTGTCTTGGCAGTTCCGGCGGTTTTTCTGCAAGGTGGAACTCAGAGGGGGTGGGCAAGAGTCGAAGGAAGTGGCTTGACGCCGGAGAGGGAACATGGCTTACATGATAAAAGTAAATCCGCTTTTTAAGTTTTCAAAATGTTTTGGGTTTTTGTCGATTTTGCAAAACGTTTGTGGACGAGATGCACGATTAGTGCTAAAGACAAAAAAGGCGTGTTAATGGAAATAGCAAGCGTTTGCAAAATCTGTAAAACGGACCGGACGTTTGACCTGTCTACCGCGTCGGTCGGTTGCCTGTGGTTGAGGCAAGGTGGGTTGAGGGCCAAAAGGAACGGAGGTTTTTAGGATATTCAGTGCTCAGGAAGTCACCGCAGGTGTGGGTGCTTGTGTAATAGCACCAGGATGGGTTGCAAATGGTTAATCAAAGAAAGCCACTCTGAAGCGATCGATGGACACCGTTGTTCGGTGACCGTTCTGGTCTAAAGTGAAATGTTTCGGAGTCCGTTGCAGGACCCTGAAAGCGCCAGTGTTGGGAGGTTGAAGAGGGCGTTGCACTGCGTCGGTGCGGAGGAAGACGTGAGTGCAGATAGAAAGTACACTGTGCATTTGCACATCTCTAGTCTGCTCACAGGGCGGAGTCGGCGTAGTGAACACATGCTTTGAGCTAGGGAGGACGCAAAGTTAGGCGGAGGCATGCCCGACAATGCGATGGGCGAAGCGAATTCTCCTGGCAGCTTTAGCGTTATGCCATAAACCAGCTCTGTTGGTGCACATTGCAAGTCAGCTTCGATGCTGCTGCGAACGCTTAAGAGTACGAGCGAAATGTTTTCACTCCAGCTGGGGTCGGTGAAGGCACAGGGCGAGGCTTTGAGATGTCTATGGAAGGGTTCAACTAAACCGTTGGCTGCTGGGTGAAGTGCTGTGGTAGAATCGGCGGCAGCGTGAAAAGTTGCAAAACGTATCGAATTGTGAAGACTCGAAGAGCATTCCTCAGTCAGTTGTAATAGTGCATGGGCATCCATAGTGCGAGACCTACCGGTCTAAGAACGCCCGGATAACAGTCTCAGCTGTGCAGTCTGTTACGGGAATGGCTTTTGGCCATCTGGTGAAGCGGTCGACATATGTAAGAATGTATACGAATCCGCGTAAAGGAGGCAAGGGACCTACCAGGTCTAAGTGCACATGCGAAAACCGAGAGTCCGGCGCGGGAAATGAACCAAGAGAACTGCGGGTGTGACGGTGTGTTTTGGAGTGCTGGCACTGAAGGCAGGCGCGAGCCCAGGTACGACCATCTTTGTTTACGCGTGGCCAAACGAAACGTTCGGTGACTAGTTTCAAAGATGCACGGATACTGGGATGTGATAGTGATTGCAGTGCCTCAAAGACTGTGCGTCTGAAGGAGACGGGCGCGAGCGGTCTAGAACAAGCTGTAGAAGAGTCACAGATAATGGTTCCTTACGCGGTTTGGAGAGGAACAGGTTGCACATGCAGCGAAGTGGACTGCAGAGTGCGTTGTGTGTCCTCATCTTGAGCCTGAGCTATGGCGGCAAAGTCGACGGTAGGCAAAGACTGGAGAGTGAGGTTGACGCGTGAGAGAGCATCGGCGACGGGATTGTCGACACCTGAGACCTGTCATATGTCAGCAGTGAACTGCATGACAAAGTCTACGAGTCTTGTTTCACTTGATGAATATTTGTCGCAAGCGGTTGAAGGCGAAGATGAGGGGTTTGTGGTTAGCGTAGACAGTGAAAGCGCAGCCTTCGAGTGTGTGCCGGAAGTGACGAATGGTTAGGTAAATTGCTAGCAGTTCTCTGCCAAACGTGCTGTAGCGGGATTCCGCTGGTTGCGGGCGCTTGGAGAAGAACCCAAGGGGTAGCCATTGCTCATCAAGGTGTTGTTGGAGGACGGCTTATTACGCGACGTCTGAGGCATCATTCGTAATAGAAAGGGATGCAGTCGATTCGGAATGAGCGAGGAGAGCTATATGGGTGATAGCGTCCTTAACTTCGGCGAAGGCTGTCTGTTCTGTGTCAGAGAAAGCGAACACACCTTCATTTCCTCTAAGTAGGTCAGTCAGAGGCTGTATGAGCTGAGCGCAGCGCGGAATGAAGCGTCGATGGGAGCTGACCAAACCACAAAGTCGACGGAGGTGCTTAGACGAAGTCGGAGCTGGGAAGTCCTTGATTGCCTGGATCTTATCAGGAAGGACTTGGATACCAAAGGACGAAACGAGGTGGCCTAGGAATTCTACCGTTGATTTGCCGAGTTTGCACTTAGTCAGGTTGACTGTGACACCGGTTTGAGTCAAGCTTTGGAAGAGAGTTCGAAGTTGGTCGAGGTACCCTTGTTCCGATAAACTGGCTACTAAAATATCATGGAGGTATGAATAATCGAAGTCTAGGACACGAGTGACGTCGTGGATGAAGCGTTGGAAGGTTTGTGCAGCGTTGCACAGTCCAAATAGCATGCTAAAAATTTAAACAAGCCGAAGGGCGTGATAATGGCTGTTTTAGGGATCTGATTTTCTTCTACAGGTATCTGATGATAAGTGCGAACCAGCTCGATCTTACTGAAGATCGTCTTAGTTGTGAGGCATGCGCTAAGATCCTGTATGTGTGGTATGGGACCCCTATCTGGGACGGTTGGCCGACTGAGTGCGCAGTAATCACCGCAAGGGCGCTAGTCACCAGATTTCTTGGGGACTATCTACAGGGGAGAGTACCAAGTATTGTCAGAAGGGCGGACTATTACACCTTCGAGCATGTGCTCAAACTCCGTCCTAGCTACCTTTAGTTTCTCGGGCGATAGTCGGCGTGGACGGCATGAGATGGGTGGGCCATTCGCTCGTGTGATACGTGACTAGGGATGCCACGAGCGAAGCTGCGTTCGTTGGCTTAACAAGCTTGGAATACTGGGAAAAATGGTTGACATAGTCTGGTGAGGTGTAGGGAAAGACGTAGACTGGTGTTTTAGATGCGATATCGGCGATGATGCCACATACACTGAGTATCGTTGCAGTGTCGACTATCATCTGGCGTTTCGCATTGACCAAGAGGTTGAAATGCCTGTGGAAGTCAATGCCGTGGATGGAAAGGGGGACTGCAGGGATTGTGAATACCCAGCGGAACGTGCACCGAACACCTAGGTCCAGGATAAGCGATCGATGCCCGTAAGTGCCTATTTGCGTGCCATTGGCAGCACTTAGTTTTGTCGAGAAAAGTGCGATAGGCTCACCTGGCATAGTGGAAATGACGCGGACTTCCGCCCCGGTATCAACTAAGAACTGGGTCTCGGAATTATAACCCCTAATGTAGATGAGACGACTTGGGGCTTTGCCGACGTCGTTCGTGGCCATTACAGGCCGGCGTGCCGAAGAATCCGTAGCTTGGTATCTACATGGCTGTACGCACTTACGGGTTTTATTACCGGAACACGAGTGGTCAAAGAAGTAATCTGGAGCACCAGGTTTTGTGCGACGGGGCGATGATCCAGAGCGGCTGCGATACTTATGGTTTAAAGTGAGTTCCTCGATCTGGCGTTGAAGCGGCGCTATCTGCGATGATAATGCGTCTATTGTCGACAGCTGACTATTCGTTGGTGTCGGTGTTGCGCTAGCACAAAGCTACTTAAGTGCTTTGGTTTTAGTCTCTGGCTGCTGCCGTTCGATAACGCGGTCCGCTAGATCTGCAATTGCTGAGTGGCAAATAATTTGCTACCGCAAGGAAAGCCTGCGTGCTTTCAGGAAGGCGTTGCGTCCATAGCTCGCGGAGAACCCTACGTCCATGTTGGAGGTGCCGAAGCGTTCTTACATTTCGTGCAACAAGGCTGAGGGCATCCTATCTCCTAGTTGCAGATCACTAAATAGTCGCTGCAAAAGGACGTTGTCAGAAGGCCTGATTCGCTGAATAATAGCCTGTTTAAAAGTCTCGCATTTGTAGAAATTCGTCACCCTGTTCTCTGCACGGTAGTAACGTGTAAGTAAGTGGATAGTGAGCGGCGCTATATAACATCTAGTAACTTATTCACGATGGTCGTTGCCGTTCGCCGTAGCTCAGTGGTCTCAACCACGGACTGGCAACAGTCGAGTTGCAGGTTCGAGCCCTACCATGGGCCGATGGAATGCGCACTGCTGACGATTCCCGAAAGGATGAAACGCGCGTACAGTGCTTTTCCGGCCGTGTGATGGCTGTCTGAGTGAGCCTGGATGTGACGAATTTCTAATTATACCATTCAACTCCCCCTACTACTCCTCCTCTGTAGTCTCGTATTTCATTACAAGAGGGGGGCAAACTATGATGTCTCTCAGCTGCGAGGACATACTCTGAAGAATGCGAGATATGAGCTGATTATACATGGCGAATTAAGAAGAAACCCCACGAATGTAAAATATGGATTCTAGATGCAAAACCATAAAGTATGATCATTCTCCCACAAAGGTGGAGGGGCTAACGCAACTGTGTTGACCATGACAGGCTCTACGGCGGTAACCGCGTATGGAGATGGCTCATGCTCTAGATCATCCATTGTTAAAAGAGAATAAAATGTGGTAGGAGAGAAAATAATATGATCACATTAATGAATCACAAACTCACTGGAACCAGCTGGCTAAAATCAAAATTCAAAATGATGAACGGCGTGTTCTGAACGGGGGTCACCAATTATTGGGTAGAGCCTGGGATACTAGTCGGTAATCAATGACACGTAAGAGCCGTGTCAAATACGGGACAGTATAGAAGTTGGAGGCGACTGAACCCAACATGTATTTTGCAAACCACACATATGGGAAGCGAATCAACCAGAGCGAGAAACGGTGCAGCAAAACAATTTTTGTCAACGGGAGTGGCATCAGTAAAACAAGTGGACGTTTTAAAGGTTAAAACAACAGTAAAATCCAATGTTGCAAAATACTGAAAGAACGTGCTTTCCGGTACACTACAGAGCGTCCGGAGATGATAATATCATCCAAAAACACAATATTGAACGGTATATCCATTACTAGAGCATCGATGATCCTTTGGAGGATTTCGGGAGCAGAATTAATGCCAAAAGGTAACCGGGTGTATTGGCAAAGTCCTGTGTGTTTACTGAGAGTAGTAAATTCCCGGGAGGGTTCATCGAGCTCTGTTTGTGAACACGCGTGATTGAGATCAAGTTTGATAAAATTTTCACTACCTGTCAGTGTAGCATACAAGTCTTCAATGCGAGGTAATGGATATCTGACTATCATAGAAAACTGGTTGGCAGTCATTTTGTAGTCGCCGCAAATTCGCACGGAGCGATCTGGTTTGGCCACCGGTACCATTGGCGTTCCCCAGTTAGAAAATTGCACAGGTATTACAATTCCTTGAGTTTACAAGCGGGTTAAGTTCTTCTTCAATCTTATGGCCTTACTGCAGATGGAAGTGTTCGTGCTTTGACGAATTTTGGCTGGGTACTTTCGTTAAATCTTATTGCAACTTGAATGTTTTTCAGCTACCCCAACTTCGTCGAAAAAAAGTCTGTTTTATGCTTCAGAACTTCCTCTAGTCCAACTACTTCAGTAACTGATTTCAGAACATCCAGTGTATTAGGAAATGTGTCTATCCAGTCCCTCCCGAGTGGATTCGGTCGATCTTCCGATATAACGTAGACAGTAAATTTGGGTGTCTCAATGCCATGGTGTGCATTTACCGAGAACACGAATCAGTTCGCTTGTGTACGGCCGAAGGTTGGAAGTGCATGATAACAGAAGGAGTAGGTGCTTCATAGTGTTCGCCCTAATTATTGTCACGGATGTTCTCCATCAGTACCTTCTGTCCTTGGTTGTGGAGCTCCACAGTGCATAGCGTGGAATGTAGACTGGACACAGCATTTAGCCATTCCGAAGGTAATTCCGGTTCGTTTTCTTCATCACAATCAACCATTTTGATTGTTTGTGCTCGTAGTTTATGCGGTTCTAGATGCAGCTTGAATGACCTGCATACCCATGCCAAGCGACCCACCTTCCCACAACTTCGGCACGCTGTTTTATGGTGTCGACATTCAGATGCACATCCGTGTTGATCACCACATCGGTAACATATAAACGGTTTTACTTACACGGACGTTCTTGTTGCCCGTGACGTTCTTTTCACCAGCTGTAGACTTCCAGATGGAGCTGGCTGAGTAAATGCGGACAGTTGTTGCCTTAGATTCTTTCCTTGACGTGCTATTGAACAAGCCGTCTGCAAATTAAGCGTACTGTCATCCTGTGAGAGGAGTTTTTCCCGGGTATTCTGATCTGATATGCCAGCTATCAGGCATTGAAGTAACATTGTTCCTTCGAATTTCGCCGGATCAACTTCATTGTATCTGCAGTCAGGGGTAGCCTGGTGTATACGAGCGATGAACTCATTTACACTTTCTTCCGGGTTCTGGCAGGTTTGGAAAAATAGTACCTGGCTGTAAACACGCTTTGTCGAACACCCCAGAGGGTACTGAACGTAGCCAATGGTAATGGTTGCGTTTATAGAGACGTCGTCTATCCGGAGAGTACCAAAACTATTGCTGACCTTCAGCACCCAGGAACTGTCGTAGTAGTTTGATCGCGTGTCCCTCTGTAAGCGACGCTAATGTATACCGAATTGGAAGTAATTCCAGGTAGTCAGAGAAGTTTGTCAACCATTTATTCGAGTTAGCCATAGATGGTTTTTCTGTAGCACGAAACCGGAATTGCGTGAGTGCATTCACAATTGAGAAGGTAATAACCGTCTCCAAACGATACGTATTAGTCACAGTAATTAAATGTACGAGTGCGTATGCTCTATGTGGTGCCAAGCGCAAGGTAGCGAGAACAAGTCTGGAGAGAATACTGGGTAATTTACAACTGACAGAACGTCTGGCATGCATTAAGTGGGATGTCATGAGTATGGTGTGTGTATGTCGTGAGTGCGTTTGTGTGTGTTGTTCATCCACTCATTCAGTGCACATGGGACGCTGGTGTTGACCACACAGGTATGACCATAACCAATCAACACCACTTCACAGGCATGTTAGTGAATTGTACCAAGCTGTTAGCGTGGCACATTTTCGAAATCGAGTGCTGTGCATTCAATTGCTCGAGGTTAACAACGCTGTTTTGGAGTCCTTGACACTCTCAATGGTCATGAGACAGCCAGTGGGACACCGGTTGGAAGCCCCGATCATAAGCGACAGGCAGTCCGATGAAAGTGGTCAAGCATCACTTTCTGTACTGCTCTGATGCGTTTCCAAAGGAAACCCCAATGACTTCTCTCCTAACTGAAAAGGTCCAATGCACAACTTGTGATGCCTGTCTAAGGAGGATATCCTAGCTACCACATGATCCCAAGCATACGCCGTAACCAGTGTAGACGGACATGTAAACCATCACATAAAGTGGTCTAAACATATTGATCAGTAGCCGCTACCTGATGGTGGCTGATGGTAGTGTATACGGGCATTCTTCTAAGCGCTATTCCGTACTTTCTTAGGTCTGAGGGAGTCAGGCAGGCCTGCATTTGCTGTTGGAAAAGTATGCGCCGTGGCTAGGACACTGCACAACCTAAGTTGAATCAGCAATGCAGCTAGGCAGTAGGATAAATTTGTGCGCCTGATATTCCGAAGAAAATGGGGGACATTGCTCTCATGGAAGAAGGTAGACCAACCAGAAGTGAAACAACGAATGTTCTATGGATGCATACTTCCATCATAGTTGATGAAAAAACACAAAAGTTGTTCCAACAAGAACGATTCCAGGTGTAGCGGTGGCACGACACTAGTGGGTGTTCGTTTGTCTCCATACCCATGGGCGACTTTGTTAATCATTTACCGCTTCAGTGTCAACTGGTATGGCGCTATTTAAAGGTCATATGAAGGATACGTATCCTATGTATTCATGGGATAATTAGGCTTTACTTTCATATGGTCGCCCAAAGATTTGGAGACTCTTTGACAAGTGGCTCCCCAAATGCCACCATTACAAGCACAGCCAATGCAGATGGAACCGCCCTATTACTTCCGTCGACTGGAATCCTATCCTCATGGAATCGTCATTACTTAACAAAGAAACACCTAAAGGGGCTATCTATCAATGCCACATCATCCTGCAAGGAAAAACACAAAGGCTAATAATTAGTGGCGGCGCACGCATTTTACTCTGGTAATTAAGGTGATTAGTTGGAACAGGCAAATACTGTTGTCTCACCCACGGGCGTTCCTACAGCATGTTTGCCATCATTTACAAAGGTAACCGCACCTACTAACCCTGATATGGATCACTGTTTCAGCCAGTCTTGAAGCAGTCGTGCGTGCACGCCGTGACGCACGATGTTATCGACTTGGCAAATACTCGGAAACATTTTGTCATTGGAAATTAGGTCGTCCCGGAAGCATTGTTGAAGAAGGAAAATTGCTGCACACCTTACGCTTACTATGTGCATGCAGTGCTTGTTGGCGTATCATATCAGGGCCGTAGGGTCAAATGGTATTTCAAGCCTATGATTCACATGGAAGTGACACATAAATATCATGTAGAAAAGCAGGAGTGACATGCATCTTACGACCTTTAAATAACGACAGATCCATGGGCACTGAAGCAGTAACCGATTACCGAAGTGGTCCACAGGTATGGAGACGAACGAACACTCCCTAAAGTCGTGTCACCGTCACACTAGAAGCCCTCCTAGTTGGAACAATGGCTACAAATCCAATAATGCTCTTACCTATCCAGCGAACTTGCCCTTAGTATACACTGCGCAGACTACATCAGGAGTACGTAGCTGCACTATTCATATGAGTGTACGGCCAACTAAAACAACAGCACGGAAACTTGTAGCTGTAAAGGCTTTAAAATTTTCATTTTTGAACAAGTCCTAGCTTTACCTCCTTCATAAGAAGTACTGCATTCTTTCGGATTACCTCACGATGCCTTAACAATCACATGCATTTCCTAAATGAAATCGCACACGTGTCGACTCTCCAGGTTGCGCGCAGTGGCGCGATTACACTACGCATACCGTATCACGTGTGTGGTCAACACAGACAGAAGACAAATGTTGCGATATGTTAACATTTCAATTACTCTCATCAGTCGCAAATGTAATACAGTTGAGTAGAAAGTTAACGTATGTGTATGTGGAACGAAATTATACGGGTAAATTAAAGTTGAGCAATTAAGATCATGGCAATCTGATAGATTGTCCCAGTTGCCATTGCGCGCACAGTACCGGCCGGTTTACCGCAATCAGTGTTGCCTCACTGATTGCCATCATTTTCGAGTTGCGGTGTGGCCTTTCATATTATTTACCAACTCACCTGCAGTTGCGGTGACGTCTACATAAGCAGGACCGACCGGCGACTGGATCAAAGGGTGGCTGAGCATTTCCCAGTGGTCGAAGCAATCCATGGTATAACATGAAGGATCAACTAGAGAGCAGGAACCCCGCCTCGTCTATTACAAAACACCACGTCATACCAGGCCATCAGGTGGATCCATCGAAGTCCTTCAGAGTGCTATTGATCAACTGCAACTCGGCAGTGCTGGCAATCAGTGGCATTACTGATTGCGAAAAAGCGGCCAGTACGGTGCGCGCAAAATCAACTGAGGCAATCTATCAGAGCATTGGTCTTGATTGTTCATCTTTGATTTACCCGTATAATTTCGTTCCACATGCACCTACGTTAATTGTTTACCCAAATGTACCACGTTAGCAACTGGACAGTAATGGACATATTAACAAATCGCAATCTTTGCCTTCTGTCTGCAGGTCTAATAATGGGCAACTTCGCGCAACATTCCGCCCTTTAACACTACAACCTTCTGTTAAAACAAGACAAACGGTTACGCAACCCAAGGCATAATGTTATCAACGAGCTCTTCTTTATGACATTACTGTGACATCACTCTTTTTCTGCCCTTTCTTCTAAAACTACTAACTCATCCTAGTATACATGGCGCTGCATGAGTTGAATGACTTTCTCTTCAGCTTGTGTGATTTCTAGGAGCTTAATAAACTCACAGGGGAGATTAGGGCGCGGAAACAGAAATATTTTTAGATGAATTTTGGTACTCGTGTTGTGGCAACCCAGTTTTCACAACATGGCTACTTGTGGACCCCACAAAAATCTTTTTCCTCAAAGCGTCCCCTGGAATTCTCTACGGCTGGCTTAGCCAACCGCAGAGCAGGCATTGATAAATCAGCCTAGCGTATGCCCTTTCTTGCGTAGGCTGAGTGCGCGCCGTCTATCCTATGGCGTACGCGATTGGCCAACCGCGCATGCACCTGTTACTAATTCCGCCACAGTTCATGCGCTGTGTAAAAACGAGCTGCCACAGTGGCTCAGTACGGGACTATCGTCCCCATCGCCAGCGGGTTAAACGATAGCACGTCAAGGAAACGACTGGTGAACCAACACTATCAATCGCTTCAGTTGGTAGTTTAGCTGTTCGTCCGCACTCGTAGCCGAGTAAACTCCGCGTGTGCTTTGGTCCGCTGCGTAGCACGCGATGCGGCCACACCAAAGGGAAGAGTAACAGGTATGATGCTGTGCACGCGTGCAGTCGTATGGACGCTTGCAGCCATGTCGAATGGACGGTTTGACTTCAGAACGGTAGGGGACAATTCTTCTACCGTCTGTTGCGACCCCATTATGCAAAATTGGTCGAAATAACTGCTGAAATCGTGTTATGCAGCTTTTTAACCTGTGAAAAATAAAAGCCGAAGGAATTCTTTCATTTTTACAATTTTTGCTTTGACCTTGCTGTGAAAGTTGGTTTTTTCAGCTAACATAAAAGCGACAGGCGTAACCCTAGTGTAGCCTAGTGGTTGAGCGCCGAACTGTCGGACACGCGGTCTGGGTTCGAGTCCTGGATGCGTTAACTTTCATACTCGCTCCGGCAGCACATATTCTAAAATTGGTACTATGCAATGAAGATTTCGATGGCCAATGCGCAGGGATGACATTCAAAATTTACAACTTTAAAATGGCCATTAGCTTGTACATCTACATGAAGGCCTGTCTACATTCCAATGTTATTCTTACCCATTATTTCAGGTTAGGCACACGTTTGCGCAATATTGCTTACTAGATTTATTTGCGTGCCAGTTTTCCTTCATTTCGTGCTCCTAAGACATTAGCAAGCTGCGACATTGCTTACGTGGCGTTCATTAAGTATGTAGGCTCACATGGAATAATCACCTTATATTCTGCTTCATCTGGTTCATGTGGTTTAACGGGATGCTTAGTGATTAGTTAAGGCATAAAATTGCTCATATACTCTGCCATTGAGCGGAAATCAGTGGTAGAACAAGTTTAAGTTTGAATGCCCGCCGTTCTCTGATCTACCGCGCGCAGTTCAAATTTCGCGGGGTGGAAGAATTCCCCGCTAACCAGAGACAACGCGTCGACTTTCCTTCCAGTGCGCATTGGTGCAGCACGGAATGGGCTGGTGGTTTTAAACAACATCACATTTGTGAACTATTGTCATATTGTTTAAAACCACCTGAAGACTGGTAGCAGACTTGCGGGTTCGCTATACGCTTGGCGCCGTTGTTTGATCGCCTATCTGTTGACGACAATCGGTGTACCAGCACACTACTACGGTATCGAGGAGGACCAGTCAATCGGAGACAACATACATGATTTGTCATTCTGCCAATCTGGCGTAAGCTGGTTTCACCTCTACTTGGGCGAAGTAACATCTAAGTGTGCCAATAAGAAGCGGATGGGTTGTTTGTGTTGAGGCTGCAAGGCTTGCAGGCTGTTAGAGAGAAGTGTTGAAGGATAATCGGTGGACTGTACAGTTGTCTTCCTTGCTCAATTTCCTATCTGGCCATACGAGATACGTGAAATATTGTGTCCCCTTTACCCATTTGGTCAAGGCAGACGTTAGAGAAAGATTGCGATAGTTTAAAATTTCAATTACTTTCTGCAGTCGCAAACGTAGTGCATTTGGGTAAACAATTAACGTATGTGCATGTGGAACGAAATTTTACGGGTAAATCGAAGATGAGCAATCAAGCCCAAGGCTATCTGACAGATGGCCTCAGTTGATTTTGCGCGCACAGTACTGGCCGCTTTTTTGCAATCAGTAATGTCTCACTGATTGCCAGCAGTGCCAGTCAAATGTGTCAGTTTGAAGGTGGGGCAGAATACACGAAGGTGTGATTGAGAATCTTCGTGGCTAAGCCTATGGATCGCGCCGGGTGAATTTGCTTTGAGACCTGTAGCTGCACCAAACAGTGTTTGATTTGAACGCGTGACAGTTCGTTCGAAAGCTGTTGAAATGGTCTATCGAGTGAGGCCAAACAATGTCTCCGACGGTTGGAGTTAGGCAGGTTTTAGCGCTTGGATATCGGTAAAACACTGCCCGGAATTTGGAATTCAGGGTAAATGTAGGATGCCCTGGAGTATACCCGGGAAACTGGTATCACAAAGTAGAGCTTGTAAAAGCACGACGAATAAGTATGGATCCAAAGGTGTGTGATAAAATGTCGCTGAACCACAGTTAAAAAACCATGAGTGCCCAAGGGAGCGATTAGCCCGCAAGTTCTCTCAAGCTCATGACGGCTGGTGTCGTTCTTTACACTTCTCCTACAACCATACTGCTGCGAACCAACGGAATCCACACTGCTCTTCCGCCACGTTAGTTTCCACAACCTGACTGACGAGGCAGTTTAGCAGGATTCAAGCAATCACCTTGCCCACACAACTCAACAAGTTAATGCCACGATAATTCGTGCAACATTGCTTGCTACCTTTGTCCTTGTACAGTGGTAGCACGAGGACAACCTTCAGCTCAGGAGGCACCTCCTCCCCAATCCACACGCGTTGCACCAAGTGGTGCAGCTCAGTCAACAACGCCGGTACACCGTGTTTCAATACTTCAGCCGGGATCCCGTCGGCCCCAGCACACTTGCCGTTTCGCAGCTGAGCAAGTGCTGTCTGCGTCTCATCCAGTGTCGGCGTGTCCGCCAGACTCGTCTTCATATCGTACAGCTTGAGACCGCTCAATGTAGCCCAGTCGATCTCTGAACGGTTGTTCAAGAGACAGTCAATGTGTTTTTGAAAGATCTGCATGATTCCTGCAGTCTGTGTGCAGGTAGCGCATGACCTACCATCGACCACCATCCTCAGCGACTCCAATCTCGTTCCATACACCGCTTTCAAGGAGTCAAAGAATTCCTTGTGTTGGCGGCGTTCGGCGTAACATTCCATCTGCTTCGCCCTCTCCGTCTACCATGCATTTTTTATGAGACGGAGCTCTCTGGTCAGTCGCCGTCGAATTCCGCGAAACTGACTATTATTCCCCAAGTCACTGGGGACTGCCACATGTGCAGCAAATGCTGCATTCTTCTCACACGCAAATGCGCCAGTCGTCGCATTGTTGTCATCAAGCCAATCAGGCCGCTTACAGTTTGTGTGCCCGGTGGTCTCCTCGGCAGCAGCTGTCACCTGGTCTCGAATGTGTTGCCACAGGTCGCCCACTATGGCTATG
>OX104064.1:128052310-128117180 GCA_944474145.2 Dicrocoelium dendriticum
CTAGCCACCACCAGCCTCAGCGCACCATAGGCTCGCCCGCCAGCCCTGCCATTGGGTGGCGGCATGTGGTTTCAGATTTGCCTGTCAAAGTGGCCAGCCACAAGACGCCTGCGCCTACAGAGGGACCATCGGTGGCTTGCGCTGCATCACCTACAGTTCCATCCACACACCCCATACCTAGTGTAAACCCGAAGGAATAAGACCGGGTGGCATGTGGATGGGAGCCACGTTTCATCAACGGAGTCGGCCCACACTCCTTCACAGGCAAACACAAGTACGCTGTATTTGGGGAATCAAGCGCACACTAGACGGTGGCTAGACCGTAGTCCGCTCCACACTGAGTGCATGGAACTGCTCTTCGAGACTAACACGACCACAAGGTTCGTGCACCCCGTCCCCTCCAGCAACGACCAACTCTCTCCTGGAGCCAGTATGGACGAGGTAGTGGATAATAGACAGGTAGACACCTTGTCAACATGTACATGAAGCGCAGCCACACCGGGGATATCAAGAAACAGCCAATCACTTGAAAGGACACGATGAATTAAAATAAATCCAATAATTCATACAGATACGGTAGCATAACTGTTCGATAAATTAGTATATGAATTAAGTTGGTTAGCAATGAATCCGCGATAAGGAACAAATGTCCACAAGTTACTTAAAATGCTAAAAACGCGACAAAGTTATCAAAGGTAAGCGCAATTAGCGCAAGCTATCCACGTTATACCCCCAGTACTCCTCATATAGGCATCATAGCAACCTAAGGATCCCTGCACCGTCAACAATCACAGGTCCGAGTTAACCTTCTCAGTAAAACCTAACATAGGGATCCAGTGTTGGATGAGCGACACCAAGATATTTCCATACCGTGAGCAAATTAATAGACTGGATATACGAGGCGTTTAATGAAACGCCAGTTGCAAAGAGCTCTACATCCACTTTCGCAACGGACAACGGAGTGGATTAGAAGAGTGGAAATCCCCTATAAAAAGGGAACCTCAGAAGCAATCAGGCGAGTACTAAACATGGAGCAAATTAGAGTGGTTTTTCAGCAGGCTCTAACGCTCCATACAGCACTGGTACGTTTGTAGGATACGCTCCCAATAGATAAGACGACAAATTGAGTTTATAAAATCAATTGAAAAGACTGTTGACACATGTATATAGGTCAAACAGCAAGAGCTACACACGAGGATACCAGAACAAAAGGGGGTTTCGCTTCCACCGCGAAATGAGCCTGAATACAGGGCTCCACTAAAAGATTCAGCGGTGGCTGTACACGCGCTAGACGTAGGACACGAGATTGATTGGGAGAATGTCGAGATACTTAAGGGAGGATTACCAGCGACAAACCAAAGGTTGATTACTTGGGCCATCGCGATTACTAAGCTTAATAACTGTGTGAACAGAACAGACGGGGTGGAGTTATCGAACGCGTGGCGGACTGTGTTAACCCGGTCAGTCAGAAATGGTGTCGGCTAACGAACTCAGATCGGAACGTGAATCAGCAACTGCAAGAAAGGAGTGCCTCACACGTGAACGACTGGTGACGTGGATCAAAGAGAAACGCTCGATGCTTGTTGATTCACTAGAATGGCCACTTGGTCTATTGACCTGTACCCCTATTATCCAATGGTTTCTGTTATTTTTTGCAATCTTCCCCTTACTTTCCAATAAAAAGCTACGCCAATTGTGTACGGATTCACTTGGCCTGAAGAAGCACTTGTGTCAAGTGCGAAACGTTATCATAATAAAATCCTCCAAAAACCGATTTATATTTACACCTTCCGAAATTATATAAAGTTTGCCTTTTTATGTTTTCAGAAAAATGTGTCTTTTTGTTTTTTTTTACCGTGTTGTAAAGTGTTGGGAATGAAACACAAGCTTACATTGAAATGTGTCAAATAGGCATGTTAAGGAACCTGGCAATCTTGAATAAATCTGAAAAGCGGACTCGACCTTTGAACTCTCTACCGCGCCAATCAGTCGGCTGGGGCTGTGGCTGTATTGGCTGAGGGACATTGGTAACAGAGGATTCTTGGGTGCGTGGTGCGGAAGATGCAGTTGCTGGTGGATTTACCTTTGTGGCTGTAACAGGTGAAATCCGTGGCGGATGTTCGAAAAATGTCACCTTAAGACGATCGATGGACACGGTTGTTCGATGACCATTCTCATCTAAGGTAAAATGCATAAGAGGGGCCGGTGTGTGGAGGCTGAAGAGGACGGCGCACTGCCACTGTGCGGAGGAAAACGTGAATGTAAGTAGAGACTCCACTGCGCATTTGCATATCTCTTGTCTGCTCACGAGGATGAGTAGTGCGCAGTGAACACATGCGTTGAGAAAGGGAGGTTGCGAAGTATCACGGTGGCATGCACGATGGCGAGGGGCGAAATGAACTCTCCTGGCAGCTTAAGTGTCGTGCCCTAAACCAGCAGTGCGAACCGGTCGCTCATCCGTAAACGCTGATCATAGACTCACTCCGGTGCAGTCTGTGACTGAAACGCAACGACACTTGCCTTTTGGACATTGTTTATCATCCCGCAATATCCGCCGCAGAGATGGACTCCCGCCTGGCCTTATCCTTAGGAACGGTCCTAAGAAAACGATACAGTCGTATTCTCATCACAGGTAACTTCAATCTTCATGATTTGGAAGTTCCGATGTCCTCCAACGATCAGTTTAAGGCCGAATTGCAAGAGTATATTGCAAGTATTCTGCTCTTCAGCCATGGCAGGTCACCCATCCGATTTAGATCCGGAAATAAACCATCTGTGCTTGATTTAGTGCTCACGAACGAAGAGCTCATGGTTGAGAAACCAAGGCTAGAGAGCCTGCTGGGGCAAGGCAAACACATAACCATAATTTACCCCTTCCTGTGTTATGCGGATTATCCAAGAGAACATACTAACTTGTTTCGAACAATCACGCACTACGAAATACTGACTGAACTTGTGGGAGATCCCAGCTAAGATTTTCCGGACGACTGTTCCATTGACAGTGCTTTGTTGAATTTTACTGGCAATTTCAGCGATCTGATTAAATCTGCATCGGTCGACAAGCCTCTTCTTCCTGCAACGGCAGAATCATTAATTCGGAGTAGAACCCGAAAACACATGACAGTAAGAGACGCTGCGTGGCATGTGTATAAAGCGAACCATAGCGTTGACAACTGGAGTAACTATGTTGTGCATCGTAATCACTGTACCGCACTTGTGGACGAGGACAAGTTTGTACACCAGCAGAGTCTAGCGGAAAAGTTTTGCGTTAACAAAAGCTAGTGTACAAACATGTGAACAGCCTCCGGAAGGTGAAGTTGGTGTTCCCCCACTAATATCAACGGATGGATTTGTTCAAACCGCCGAGGATGCAGCCAAGGTTCTACGGCTACAATATGTTCCAATTTTCCGATGTGCTCCCAGCATTGGTAACTTACCTATCCCAATTTCCCAGACGTCAGTATTTACACACGTCACGTTTGGTTCAGCGACTATTTTGCGGAAGTTGCCGCCGTTATACACCCAGATTCCCCGCGCAGTTGAAAATATTCCCCGAAGGCGCTGTAAGTGGCAGCTACGAGGATAGCAGAAACACTCACGAGGTTTTTCCAAAGATATCTGGACGAATAGCAAGTCCCTAACATGTGGAAGCAAGGAATCATTATCCTGATTTTTAAGTGGTAGACGTTCAGAGCCAGCCAACTATCGCCAAGTGATTCTCCTCCCGGTGCTTACAAGGTGATGAAATCGATCATAGCTGAGGCTGTAATGGGATACTTCGAAAGGTCTAACATCATAGCACCTGAGCAACACGGATTCCGTCAACATCGATCAATCTAGTTCTTTCCCGTGGCAGTTGTACCGAGATAGCCGACAGCGGGACCGGCATTGATGTCATCTACCTAGACTTTTCCAAAGCATTCGATCGCAAAGATCACCGCATCCCTCTCCAAAAGCTGCAAGCATACGTTCGAAAGCCTGTCTTTGGATGTGTCGGAAACTTCCTCTTTCAGCGATGCCTTCAGATTTGAGTTCAAGGTTCATTTTCTGACCTAATTGGTGTTGACTGCGGTGTTCCACAAGGGTCGGTGTTGGGGCCGCGGTTATTCTTGTCCTTCATTGACTACCTTACGTGTGTCATGAAGTCAAGCTTCCTGCTTTTTGCCGATGAGATAAAGATACGAAGGGCAATCAACTGTCAGGAATATCACGAAGGTTGCAATGAGACTTAGACTGTGCTTTTGAATGGTCACAGGTAAATATACATCCGTTTAACATGGACAAGTACTAAACCGTACATGTCCGCCATAAGCCCGCATACCCATATAAGTTTGGAGACAATATGCTGAACACCGTCTCAGAAGAGCGAGAACTTAGGATGGTAATGTAAGATGAGCTCCGCTGTTCGGTGCAGTCCTTGAGGTCGTCCAAAACCGCGAACCAACATGTTGGTCTGTTACGGATGACATTCGGAAGTTCGATCCCCCATCTCCCAAATGTTCAAATCGTATATGAGGCGTCGTATATAGTACGCGATCCAGGCCTGGCAACCCTGGTTAACACGCGACTTGGTTGCACTGGAGACCGAACAGTGATGGGCAACGAAAAATGTGAAGGGGTTGTCCCACCTGCAATACCATAGGCGATTGAAAGCCCTGGGATGGTACAGCCGAAGACATCACCGTCTACGAAATGACCTCATCCTGGCGTTCCGGATTTTGAAAAACCCGGTTACGCTTGCCTTCACCTCATGAACCTTAGCTGCAACACAGAATTGAGGGGTTATAAATTGAAACTTTCCAAGCAATACAGTCGACTGGAGTGCCGCCGGAATTACTTTTCCCTTCAAGTTTGTCAACCGTGGAACACTTTCGACTTTCGTCATTTCAGCGCCCAAGATACCCGTTTTCAAAAGATGACTCGACGATGCTTGACATCATTTAAATTACTTGATCTGCTTTCTGTTTATTGAGTGACGACGAGACGCAGCCAAACATTGTGCTCACAACCCCAACGAAATCGGGTAGACGGATATACCTATGTGTTAACGTGGATAATATGATGAGTCCACAGAAGTGCTTTTTTCAATTTTGTGTAACTTCATTGACTTAACGTTATTCCCAAAAACCATCCCACGGGGCTTGTCAAGCCTTGGCTTTTTTATCCGTATTAGATCACTGTTCTATTGTTCCTCTAAGGAAGTTAGTCAGGGGCTGCATGAGTTGAGCGCAGCGAGGTATGAAGCGTCAGTAGTATTTGATCAAAACCCAAAATCGACGTGGGTGTTTGAATGATGTTCATACAGTTGCTTATGATGTCATTATGGCTTTTATACTGATCTAGCGGCATTCTGATGCCTACTTTTGTCATCGCTCACCTCTCGACACACACCAACTCTTGTAAAAATTAATAACGGCATCTAACATACTGGCCAATGCAAGTCATCCCTTTACAACGCGATATCTGAATATCTGCCAACTTCGTTTGCAAGGCAGAGGTATAAGTTGATATATAAATTAACGCACACTTGCCTACCGCACATCTCTTATCTTTTGTGTTTACTGTGAGTACTTAACTCCCGCCTTCTAGAATTAACCAGCTGATTGGCATTATAACGGAATTTCTCTCTACGCTTCAGCAAAACGCTCTTTATGATAAATTGCTGAGATGGCTTGGTTTTTAGCAGAATATTCACCTTCCAAAGGTAAATAAAGCAATCGCTCTACTTGACTTGACTGAGTTACGTAAACAATAAATAAATACACATTATCTTTCTCCACTGCTAGCAGCAGATCCCAAGCAGGGTCAAATGCAATGTACTAAAGACGTTTCATGCTCTCGCATTAGATTACGTAAATATGCCCGAATGCAGGGGTTAAGATGTAGGGGCAGGAGTATCAAAATGATAAAAGTGAGCATTTATTCCTGGACTTCTTCATGACATCCTAACTTGTTTTCTTTCTTGAGCACTATCCATGCTAGTGGAAGTTTCGCATGCTCATGTTCCGTTCACTGCGTTTGGAGTTGGCGTCTATGGAACATTTTGTAAATGACTGAAGTTAACGGAAAAAATTAGTTTTAGTCGGCAAGTCGATAGGGCAGCACCGAAGCCTAAGTAATAGCCTAATAAAAATGTCATAGGCTTTTTGTTTGACACTTAACATTTCTGTGACCAACATTGTCATTGTCTGGCATTCAGAGCGCATTCAGAACATGCGGTTTGACTATAAGAATAACATACGTTGATATTTTGCATGAATAAATTGATAAAATTAGACACAGATGTGGTGGAGAAAATGACGAGTGCAGTAAAAGTGATGAGACTGTAAATTGAGGTCTACCTATAAGCTAATTCTTATAGTATTCTGTGATTGATAAGTGTTAGGAAGTAGTTACGCCTAATAAAGTATCCTCGCTATCAGCATCCTTTCGTATATAGAGGCCGAGGAAAAGTTGAACATCACAGAAGTAGAAAGATTGAAAGTAGCAGCTCCGTTTATCTGGCTTTTTTGTCTCCAATGTGGCCACGAGAGCAGTGACGTGGACATGGCCGAATAGCCGAAGACGACGTACTAAGGCCCAAAGAAAACAGCTCGGCATCGCATGCCAAGTTCCGCATCGACATTTATTCACGCTTCCTGCTCTGCGCAAACGAGGGCACTTTGTTCGAAAGAATAGTCTAATTTTCCTCTGCATAGCAATTAAGACATAAAACTTGCTAACAAAATTGCTACAAAATACATTCGGCGTGTTCCTTGAAAAGAAACTCCAGTTGGTCGCCTGCAACTTTCGATCTAAGTAACTGCGGCTTGTAGTGGTCCTAGTTGAATAAATGGAACGGGTTAAAAAACGCATGGCCAGAATGAGAACCACAATATGGTGAAAAGAAAACAAAATGACATGATTGAAATCGTTTTGGTGGACTCAACACATTGTTCACACAGAGACATGCAGAAAGGAGCTATCCTCGATTGTGTAAGTTAGTGCAGGCCGTCATGCGGAAAATCAAGAATGAGTTCTTGCAAGCCAATCATGAATTGTGCTCCAGATGCGGCTTGGGACCCTGGAGTGTGCATGCTGAAGTTACGGGTAGCGAAAAGATGGAATGAATTCTGTCTTAGCAACAATCTCAGTATCGATGCCATCGATGCATTACGTTTGTAAAAGTGGGATTATAGTAAGTGACGTACACGGCGCAAACATTGTTACACCCCAATAATATGTACTAACATCCGGAAGCAGATAGCTAAGTCTCAGTACTGTATGTGTTTACATTGCGAATCGCTGCGGAAATATAGAGCTATCCCATCAATTTTACCCCAAAATTATGCACCTGGAAATTTTAAGTGTAAATCGAAAAAGTACTCTTCGCAAACGAGTTTCCTTCAGTGTTAATGTGTTGATATGGAAAACAGACCCATCCGGGATGGCAAGCTTAATATCAGATGTCCAGATGTGTACCCATGTTTCCTTGATGGCAATTAGTTACCAAATAGTTGAAACCTAGTGAAGTCGTAATTCGTCCAGTTTGTAATGTAGTCCGTGGGCAGTCTTGAAAGTGTAAGATAGCCCGATGGAAACTGGGCGGGTGCATAAGCCTCTAGAGAATTGAGTGAATGTACGCCGATCGATGATGAATATGTGGCTAAGTGTTTCTTTAGAGTTACCGATGCTCAGCTATCGCAACGAGACTGAATCTTAACGTTGTGCGACGGTTTTGTACCTCTGACCCAATGAGTTAAACTGACTGGTGGTCCCGGGCCTCTTGAGAACCACGCTTACCAGGGTGGTCAAGGTTCAAGGTCAAGGACACATTCTACCACGAACTGAGTGCGCTACTACGCAGTGCTACAAGTTCAGATATTCTAGTACTTGCAGGGGATATGAACGCACAAGTAGGGCGTCTGAGCTCTTCAGTAGCTCAGCTGGGTGGTAATTATAGGCGGAGTTCACTCCGACCGTACGGACAGAGGCGAGCGTCTGCTGCAACTGTGTGCGGAGCACCAGTTGTTTCTTAGGAGCACTGCTTTTCGATACAGTGGGCGCCGAAGTTCCACTTGGCGTACTCCTGTAGCTGGCCAGCGATGGACCCAAATTGATCACAGGTGGCGTCGTTCCATCCTGGATTGCCGCTCGTACTGGAATACGTGCACGGACTCTGATCATTCCTTGGTACGTTTCTCCATGAACTTTACCGAGAAGCGCAACAAGCGTTTCCTCCGATTGGCAACCGAAAAATTGTCTCAGCCCTCACTCAGGCAAGCCTATGAAAACGCATTGCGTAGCGAACTTTCGCTCCCTTGTCCTAATGACACTGAGCTTCACTGGAATAGGATATCAGCCAACATGTACGACGCAGGAACATCTGCATGTGGCACTATCCATCATCACCGCACCAGTCACTTGATATCCGAGTGGTCGACGAAGTTGTTGGAATCTAGAAGACACCTCCAGGCTAGCGCTGATCACATTGTGACCTGATGGCCTGTTAGGCGTGAACCAAAGTAGAGCCTACGTGCTGACAAGGAAGCCTGGTGAACCAGTTGCGCTGAAGACATGGAGGAGGCAGAGAAGTGGAAAATTAGCACAAGCTCTTCCAGCTGATCCGCACCACTGGTCACAGGAAACGAGGCCTTATTGAGACAATCAGAGACAGCGCGGATGCGCTGATACACAATAAGGTGCACCGTATGGCTTGATGGGCGGAACACTTTCAAGATCAGTTCAGTTCAGTTGTACCCCTGCTCCAGGACCTCTTCCTACTCAGTTGAAGCAGGACAAGCCGTGGACGGTTAGTTTAGAGTCTCTGTCGGAGGCCTAGGTCCGAAACGCGATCACAACCCTCATCGTTTTCGTGCCGCTGACCTGGATTCCCTCCCACCTGCAATATTTAAGGATAAAGGTGAGTCCCTCTGCAAAGCATTGACCTCCATATTCGAACGTATCTGGAAGGAAGTGTTCCGGCTAATTGGAGTGAATCGATTATAGTGGCAGTTTACAAGAAGGGCAGTCGCACCGACTGTGCAAACCACAGGGGTATTAACCTAACGTCAGTTGTGACAAAATTGCTGGCCTCGATTCTCGTTCGTCGCCTCACTGTGGAACGGGGATCTCGGATTAGGGAAGAGCAGGCCGGTTTCCGCCCTGGACTTGGCTGTATAGACCATATATTTGGTTTGCGGCAAATGCTAGAGCAGCGCCACGCATACCGCAGCCCGACAATAGCTGTGTTCCTTGATTTCAAGTATGCGATCGATTCAGTCGATCGATGCTTTCTGTTCGAAATACTTGCGCAGAAAGTTGTTCCTAATAAACATGTGAACATTTTACGTGCTCTGTATTCAGACACTACAGACCGCGTCAGGGTCTACGGTGACTTGTGGGATATCTTTCGGACAAGTGGCTTTCGTCAGAGCTGTCTGATTTCCCCATTTTTGTTCAAATTCGTCGTGGACTCCATAGTGGAGTGTTCGCTTGTGGAATCGTATGATGCATGCGTTGAGGCCCAGCCTGTTGATGGGCTGGTTGACCATGATTATAAGGACGATATCGTATTGCCTTTTAATGAAGTTGGGGGGGCACGATCAACCATAAACAGGCTCTCAAGTGTGGTCACATCATTTGGCATGCGTTTCGTACCTTAAAGGAGCAGCCACTCGAGGATCCCTTGACCATAGGTAGCGAGGAACTCGAGGTAGTTGATGGATTCACTTAACTTGGTAGCTGCATGTGCAACGATGGGTGCATAAAAATTGAACCCAATTCACGCACTGCAAAAGCCAGCACGGCCTTTTTAAATCGGAGACATCTCTGTAGACAGCAAGGGGTTTCCCTCTGTATGAAATGACGTGTTTACAAGGCCACAGTGGGGGCCGTCCTACTCTATGGGAGCATGACTTGGCCCCTTCAGTCTGAGGATAGAGGTGCCTTCAAGTCATTGATCATCGCTGTCTGCGGAGCATTGCTGGTGTCGGATGGCACCAGCGTATCCGAAACGATGATGTGCGTAAGCGAGTACAAGGCTATGGTGCCCTAGCTTGTTCATTAAAACAACAGATAGCACTGAAGAAGTTGCGTTGGCCTGGGCAGGTACTACGCTTGTTTTGTTTAGTCCGCAAAATGAAGCGTGACGTAAGGCTCGAGTGGACAAAACTTAAGTTGGGTGCAGGAAATGAAGGCACCGACGATCAAACTTAGTGCCGTCGCCCTGTCCCACCTTCCAGGCTGGAGTCCAGGTGACTCAACTTGTGCTTGGCTCGAGATTTCACAGGACATCGTTCGTAGCCGGCGCCAGTGGCGCGTCTGTTGCTGTCTCCTAGTCGGGCTGCCTGCTTAAAGTGCGTTTGGTGCTGAGTTATCTGAAGGGCAATGGCTGATTATAACGCGAGGTAGTGAAAGCCGTAAGGAAGCTGTCTCGCCGATACCGCCTTATTTTTGCAAGACCGCCAGCTTTTTTCGATGGTTTGATGTTGCCAAGGTTTAAGCATCTTGACTCAGAATGTTTGTTTAGGACATTCAGATTTTCCGGTAGATCCCCTTCCTTTTATCTTATTAAGCATTATTCCATGGGTTGTTATTGTTGTTGTATATTAGCGAAGCATTAGTTCAAATGGCTGATGTGCTGCTGTTGGTGATAGGTACGCTCAGCGCAGAAATCCGGATCTGACGCTGTAGCAATATAGCTTTAGTTCAAGCTGTACATGCAGTACACAATTATATTAATAGAAACAATGGTTTATCACGTGCAAATAACCAAAGCTTGACGTGTTTCATAGAATGGAAGAGGAAACAGTGGAGAAAAAGGTTACAAAACTTACACTTGGTTACTCACCAGAAATTTAAACTGAGCACACTGATTGGTTATGTTTGGTTTACTCCTAGTCAGAAAGAGCTACACAGCTTCATGCGAATAAATAAAAGGTATCATAGCGACGGTTTTCGGATGCTAGTAATTTGGGGGAAGATGCAACGTAAGTGGGGAGTACGTTCCAAGGTTGGTATAATGGAGATATGGGAAATTCTGGCGGCATCCCCTTCGGCTCTGATGTAAAACCAGTCTTAGCTGGCGTGGTATAGTGATTCAGTTGCAGAAAGCGGTTGGGATTCCTCAAGAACTGAGATATCACCATTAAAGTGCCAGACATGCGCCGATATTATTTACTGCAGACTTTAAGGATCCTCAGCTTCATTTGATAGGGGAGATGGGTCAAATTTTCAAATGCGTTGTCTCCCTTCATTGTGGCGTTTCAAGTGCGGTGAGCTCATACTTGTGTTAAGGTTGCCAGGAGTGGTTGGTGCCTTACGAATAGAGCATGGTGTAGGAAGAAAGGGTCAGATTGTCCCAATGTTATCAGCAATAGGTTAAGGTGTCGGTTGGTGTTTTAGGGTGCATTCTGAGCTCCAATTGAACAGCTAAGATCAACTGATACCATCGCTGTTAGGTCGCCTTCAAAAATGCGCTACAGTAGTTGGTCTCCAAGTCTGTATGCTCAAGTGGATGGACGGCACATGTTCAATGTTTTCGACTTAAAATGAAGCAACGTTGTATTACGAGGAAGAAAGTAGTGCTTAACAATTCTCGTGGGGTGAGAAGTATTGTGAACATAAAAATTCAGGATAAAATGGTGAGTGTTGTTGGACTGACTATAGACATGCGTAGAAGAGCCAATGTTCGCCTAATAAAAGTATAAATCCACCAGTCTGAATTTTGAAAAGACTGTTTATCACGGGATATATCCTCCTGCTTAACACAAGTTATAAAATGAAATGCGGATGGGACAATGCTTCGTTAAGTTGTTTACCATATGTCTTAAGATTTGGGGCAGAGAGGACATAATTTGGAAGAGCATTCCACGGCTGACAAACTCGCAGTGAGAATAAATTTCTACAATATTCAGATCGGCTATACTGCATTCTCAGCTTCAGAGGATGAACTCTTATGTTGGTGTTGTGGTTCAGTTCTAGCAACGGGCGGCGATTGTGGTTTGGGCTCTTCGGAATGTGCTAACTCATTATGAAGCTCGCCGAAAGCACCGATATCGACTGCTGTATATTTTTAGGTACATCAGTCTAAGCTGAAAGGACAGATGGAAAAGCTTTTATCTTTCTTGGTTGCCCCTCGTTTGGGATTCACGAGAGCAGCGATATTTTGTTTCGGTCACTCGTGTCACGTTTGGATGGCGTATTCAACGAGGGGTCGTATGTAGGTGTTACACATTTGTAGGGCGACTGTGGGGTCGACGCGACTGAACGCTCTGCGAAGAATACGATTCTCGACGGCTTCTCTGTTTGTTCTGAGCATATGAGATCGTCCTGTACCAATACATTCAATTCTCGCTCCTGAGAGGCCTTATGCAAATTGTGATTTCTAAGCTTGTAAACGCTCACGGGCTAATAGCGCCGTTGATCATCCAGCACTAAGCTATGTTGAATTGGAAGTACACCATCGCTGTTCCGCCGGTCGCTACGCCGAATAGACATCCCAGGTGATAGATTTCGGTGTCAATAATCACTTTAATGGACCATGTCTCTGTTTCAACGATGATGACTCACGACATCGATGCTTGACGCAGCCGGAACTTTATCGATTTTCAGGGAAGGTTCTTTGTGTTGGTATAAAAACAAGAGAGCGCTTTATACTACAAGGGTTTGATGGACTGAGTACATATTAGGTGTGCGACTTCACTGACGCTTGTGATGTCAGCTGTCATGTTTTTTGAGGATCCGTCGGCTCTCACGATGGAGTTGGGATACACCACTTTACCAAACACTAAATGATGATGACCCTGATGGTTACTCTAACCCTGCTGTGTCCTTCAGGATGCTGCCACAAGTGTTACATTAGTCGCTACACTGGACTCCACAAGTTGTATTGTTACTGAGTCTGATGCCCCACTGCATAACCAGTAGGCTGTGGTTGTGTCCCTACTGCATTCAGCCGAAATGCTGTCCTCAGACTGTTACGGAATTCACCCCAGTTCTCTAGAATGGGTGTGCAGTTAGCACAAAATGTAACACCAGCTTCAGCAACCTAGGACCACATCTTTTGTAATTAGGTGACACGTCAGTATTTGACAACGAAGTAGCAACGACATTTTCTAGCGAGACTCCCTTACTAGCTTAGCGCTACCCCTCCAGGTCATGTGCTTGAACTTTGACACGAGAGGAGGCTTGAGGCTAGGGGCACAGTGAACGATGATGGTCTTCTTATTACTGGATTTTCAAGTTTCCTCTTGGTGGTTCTTACAATTTAAACGTTCTGAGAGATGTCCGATACGCACTCCGCAAAATGTATTTCATCTAATTAGCAGCATTTAGTGCTACTCGAATTAACGGAGTTTCACCATAGTGCAATGTGTTTAAGCAGCGCACAATGCTACTTGACGCGGCGGCGTAAGCACTAATACCGATCGCAATACCGATGCAGTCTCATGGCTTAGATTCAAGATAGCTTACCCTTATTGTATTGGAACTGGAACGATCAAACCGAGCTACCACTGCATCAAGTCATTTTGGATATGGTAACGTTTGTGCTGATAAGACTTAAGGCCACATGGTTGCGACTGGTGGCTATAGGTATGAGAGCATTAGGTTCTGGAAAAATTTTGGCGTTGTGCATCTAAACACAGGAACACCACGACCGCGGTTTCGCCCCGGTTTGGACTCATAAGGTGAAGATAGCCTGAGGTGGGTTGGAAATCAGAGCCTAGTGGTTCACGGCTGATGTCATAAACACTATGCCACTGAGATCCGTGAGCAACACTTGGTACAGCGGAAACGAATTCAAAGTTGGAGTTGGAGAGTCCACTGTGTGATGGGGTGCTACAGGCAACCTCAGTTTAGACCTCGATTCAATTGAGGTGGATAACGGCCATTCCGATCAATAGGACCACATGTGAAATTCAAATAGTTTGGTGTTGATCATCCCAAACATGCACTCCACAACCGCGGTTTCATCCTGTTTTGGACTCATCAGGCGGGGAGAGCCTGAGCTGGGGAGGAAATTAGAGCGTAGTGGTAACGACTGACACCATAAACACTATGACGCTGAGATACGTGAGCAACCCTTGGTACAGCGGAAAGGAATACGTACCTGGAGTGTGAGAATCCGCTGTAGGGTTGAGTTGCTAAAAGCAACCTCCAATGCGATCTCGTCCCACTTGAGGTGCACATCAGTCATACCGATCACAAGACCGTATGTGAAATGGAAATATTTTGGTGTTTCTCATCAAGACAGCCACATCACGACTGCGGTTTCGTCCCGGTTTGGACGCATCAGGTGAAGATAGTTCCGTTGTGGCAAAAATCAGAGCCTGGTGGTTCACCGCTGACGCCATAAACACTATAACACTGAGATCTATGAGCAAAGCTTGGTACAAAGAAAACGAATTCAAAGTGGGAGTTTGGGAACATGCTAAGGTAGCTAGGTTTCAAAAGTCAACCTCTGTTGAAACTTCGGTCCATTTGAGGTGGACATCCGGCATTCCGATGAAAAAACCGTATGTGAAATAGAAATATTTCGTGTTCCTCATCAAGACACAGCCACCACACGACCGCGGTTTCGTCCCGGTTTGGACTCATCAAGTGGAGATAGCCTGAGATAGGTTGGAAATCAGGGCCTAGTGGTTCACCGCTGAGCCACTGAGATCCGTGAGCAACGCTTGGTACAGCGGAAAGGAATTCAAAGTTGGAGTTGGAGAATCCACTGTGTGGTTGGGTTACTACAAGCAACCTCTAGCGAGACTTCGTTTAACTTGAGGTGGACCTCGGTCATTCCGATCACAAAGACCGTAAGTAAAATGGAAACATTATAGTGTTGCTCATCCAAACACTGGCACCCCAAGACCGCGGTTTCGTACTGGTTGGGACTCATGAGTTGGAGATATCCTGAGTTGGGCTGGAACTTAGAGCCTAGTGGCTCATGGTTGACGCCATAAGCACTACGCCACTGAGATCCGTGGGCAACGCTTGGTACAGCGTAAACGAATTCAAAGTTGGAGAATGCGCAGTGTGGTTGGGTTGCTACCGGCAACGTCTGTTGAAAACCCGGTTCACTTGGGGTGGAAAAAGGTGATTCCCAACACAAAGACCGAATGTGACATGGAGTTTAGAGTTGCTCATCCCAAAAATGCAATGCACGACAGGGTTTTCGTACTGGTTCGGACTTCTCATGTGCAGATAGGAGCGTTGTGATGAAAATCAGAGCTTAATAGTTCCCCGCTGAAGCCATAAAGCCTATGCCATTGAGATTCGTAAGCAACGCTTGGTACAGTAGAAACGAATTCAAACTTGGAGTTGGAGAATCCACTGTGTTTTTGTGAAGCTACAGCCAACCTCTATTGAGACGTTTCTTTAATTCAGGTGGACCTCGGTCATTCTGATGTCAAGGATCGTATGTGAAATGGAAATATGTTGGTAATGCTCACCAAGACACAGTCACCCTACGACAGCGACTTCGTTCTGGTTTGGACTCACTAGCTGCAGATAGCTGCGTTGTGTTGAAAATCATATCCTTGTGGTTCCCGGCTGACGCCATAAACACGATGCCACTGACATCCGTGTGCAACGCTTAGTACGGCGGAAAGGCATTCGAAGTTGGAGTTGGAGAATCCACTGTGTGGTTGGGTTACTACAAGCAACCTCTAGCGAGACTTCGTTTAACTTGAGGTGGACCACGGCCACTCCGATCAAAAGGACCGCATGTTAAAAGCCAATATTATGGTGTTGCTCATCCCAATACTTGCAATTAACGACAGGGGTTTCGCCCTGGATTGGACACATCAGGTGGAGATAACCTGAGATAAGTTGGAAAACAGAGACTAGTGGCTCACATATGACGCCACAAACACGATGCCACTGAGATCCGTGGGCAACGCTTAGTATAGCGGAAACAAACTCAAACTTGAAGTTGGAGAATGCGCTGGGTGGATGGGTTGCTATAAGCAAAATCTGTTGAGACCTCGGTTCACTTGAGGTGGACCACGGTGATTCCCATCACAAAGACCGTATGTGAAATGGAAGTATTTTGGTATTTATCATTAAGACACAGTCACCTCTCGACCGCGGTTTCGTACTGGTTTGGACTAGTCAGGTGTAGATATCTATAGCTGGGTCAAAAATCAGAGGCTGGTGGTTCACCGCTGACACCATTAACACGATGACACTCACATCCGTGTGAAACGCTTGGTTCAGCGGGAACGAATTCAAAAATGGAGTTAGAGAATCCGATGTTGGTTGGGTTGCTACAAGCAACCTCTATGGAGAACTCTGTTCACTTAACGTGGACCACAGTCATTCCGATCAAAAGGACCGTGTGTGAAATGGAAATATTTTGGTGTTGCTCATCAAAACACTTTAGATCCACAACAGCGATTTCGTCCTTTGTTGGACACAAGTTAGAGATAACATGTAATATGGTGGAAACCAGAGCCAAATGTTTCACGGATGACGCCATAAAAGCTATGCTAGTGAGATTCGTGAGCAACGCTTTGCAAAGCGGAAACGAATTCAGAGTTGGAGAGTCCACTGTGTGGTTGGTTGCTACAATCAATCACCATTCGGACCTGGATTAAACTGAGGTGGACCTCCATCATTCCGATCAAAAGCACAGTATGTGAAATGGAAATATGTTGGTGTGGCTCATCAAATTAACGGCACCACACGACAGCGGATTCGTCCTGGTTTGCACGCATAATTTGCACATAGCAGAGTGGGGTGATATCAAAGACTAGTGTTTCACGTCTGACGCCATTAATAATATGCCACTGAGATCAGGGAGCAACGTTTGGTACAGTGGAAACGAATTCAGTTGAAGTTAGAGAATCCACTGTGTGGTTGGGTTGCTTCAAGCAACCTCAGTTGAGAACTCCGTTCACTTGAGGTGGAACTGTCATTCCGATCATAAGGACCGTATGTTAAATCGAACTATTTTGGTGTTGCTCATCCCAACACTAGCAATCCACGACCGTGTTTTCGTACAGGTTTGGACTTATCAGATGCGTCTAGCTGCGTTTTGGTGAAAATCAGAGCAAAGCGTTCCACTGCTGTCGCCATAAGCCTATTGCAACGAATATCCGTGTGCAACGCATGGTACGGCGGAAACGAATTCGAGGTTGGAGAATCCGCTGTGTGGTTGGGTTGCTACAAGCAACCTCTATTGAGACCTCTTTTCACTTAACGTGGACCTCGGTCATTCCGATGACAAGGACCGTATGTGAAATGGAAATATTTTGGTGTTTCTCATCAAGGTACAGCCACCCCACGACCGCGGTTTAGTCCCGTTTTGCACACGTGAGAGGCAGGAATTTAGGAGCTAGGGTGGAAACCAGAGCCGCATGGTTCACGAATGACTATATAAACACTATGCCACTAAGATCCGTGAGCAACGCCTTGTAGATCGTAAACAAATCCAAAGTTGATGTTAGGGAATCCGCTGTGTGGTTGGGTTGCTACACGCAAACTCTTTTGATACCTCGGATCACTTGACGTGTACCAGGGTCATTCCGATCACAAGCACCGTATGTGTAATGGAAATAGTTTGGTGTTGCTCATCCCAACACGGGCACTCTACGACCGCGATTTCGTACAGGTTTGGACTCATCACGTGCAGCTACCTGCGTTGTGGTGAAAATCAGAGCCATGCGTTTCAGTGCTGTCGCCATAAGCACACTGCCCCGAACATCCGTGTGCAATGCATGGTACGGCGAAAAAGAATTCGAAGTTGTAGTTAGAGAATCCACTGTGTGAATGGTTTGCTACCAGCAACCTATATTGAGAACTCGGTTTATTTGAGGTGAATCTCGGTCATTCCGATCTCAAGGTCCGTGTGTGTATTGTAAATGTTTTGGTGGTGCTTAGTAAATACTAGCACCCCTCGACCACAGTTTCGTCTTGCTCTGGACTCATCAGGTGGAGAAATCATGAGTTGGGATGGAAATCACAGCCTTGTGTTTCAGCACTGATGCCATAAAAGCTATGCCACTGAGATCCGTGTGCAACGCTTTGTATAGCGGAAACGAATTTAAAGTTGGTTGGAAAATTCGCTGTGTGGTTGTTTTGCTACAAGGAACCTCTTTTGAGACCTCAGTTCACTTAAGCTGCACTTCGGTCCTTCCGTACGAAAGGACCATACGTGCAATGGAAATATATTTGTATTTCTCATCAAGACACATCCACTCCATTACCCCGGTTTCCTCCTCGTTTTGACTCATACGATGGAGATAGCCTGTGCTGGGTCGGAAAGCAAAGCCTAGTGATTTACTGCTGATGCCATAAACACTATGCCAATGAGACACGTGAGCAACGCTTGGTACAGCGGAAACGAATTTAAGGTTGGTTGGAAAATTCGCTGTGTGGTTTGGTTTGCTACAAACAACCACTATTGACACCTCGGTTCACTTGAGTTGGACCATGGTCATTCCGATCCCAAGGACCGTGTTTGAGTTGAATATTTTGATGTGGCTAAGTAAAATATTGGCACACCACGACCGTGGTTTCATGTAGGTTTGGAAAAATAAAAGAGATATCCTTAGGTAGGGTGGAAATCAGACCCGTGTGGTTCACAGCTGACGCCAGAAACACTATTACAATATGATCTGTGAGCAACGCTTGGTACAGCGGAAACGAATTCAAAGTTGGAGTTGGAGAATCCGCTGTGCGGTTGGGTTGATACAAGGAACCTGTGTTGAGACCTCGGTTCAACTCAGTCATTCCGATAACAAGGACCGCATGTGAAATGGAAACATGTGCTGTTGCTATTCCCAACACGGGCACAGCACGACTGCGGTTTCGACCTAATTTGGACTCATCAGGTAAAGATAGCCTGAGCTGGAGGAAAAATCAGGGCCTAATTGTTCACCGTTGACGTCATAAACACTATGCCACTGAAATCTGTGGGCAACGCTCGGTGCAGCGAAATGAATTTAAAGTTGGAGTTGGAGAATCCGCTGCGTGTATGGTTTTCTACAAGCAACCCCTATTGAGAACTCGGTTCACTTGATGTGGATCTCAGTCATTGCGATTTAACTGACCGTATGTGTATTTTAAATATGTTGATATTGGTCATCCCAACACTGGCATCCCACGACCGCGATTTCGTCACGGTTTGGACTCATCAGAGTACAATGAACTGATTTACCAAGCCATCCACACAGCAGTTTTGCCAACCCCAACTTTTTATTCGTTTCCGCTGTACCAGGCGCTGCCTACGGATATCAGTGTAATAATTTTTATGGCACTATCCCTGAACCACTATGCTCTGACTTTTACGCTAGCCTTAGCTATCTTCGCCTGATGAGTCCAAACCAAAACGAATCCTCGGACGTGGGGTGCCTGTGTCGGGATGAGCAACTCCAAAATACTTCCGTTTCAGTCAGAATTAAGTAAATGCGAGAGGAATATACTTTTCGGTAATTCTCATCGGGCGCGTACCACTACAATACAAAATATTTGAGAGTATAAAGCTCGTAGAGGCATGTACATAATTGATTAACTGAGCAGTATTAAAGCCAAATCAATGGTTTGATCAATCAGTCTGTCCCATTAGGAAACAGGTGATCAAGGCAGGTCATGCGTCAAGTTCAAGTCCAAGGCAATTTCAGAGCTGGTAATAGTGTGCGCTGTTTCACAGCTCTGGTTTTAGAACCTTGATTGCAATGGCTTCCGAAATGGTCAACAGATGTTTCTTAAGCTGGTTTGGATAGCGTTTACGGATAGTATAAACGACGTGAAACGACTGGTTCATCTGGAATTGATGTCCAGTGTTGACAAGTGTTGTAAAACGGAACTGTTGATGGATTTTACCGGGCCTTTTCGTAGTGACGCAGGACAATGTTCGGCGATTCTTTTGGACAAACACCTAGTCGTGTGTCTGAGATACCCAGCACCACAGGTGCAGACGAACTGGTATAAGACAAGCGATTCGTACCGAACTGGGAGTTTATCCTTTAAGCGCTGAAGAATCAATGGTCTTGTTTCTGCAAGTAGTTTTAGATTGGCGGCTGGAAATGTCTTGGCCACTGCGGTCAAGATTTTTCTATTCAACAGTTTGAACGCGACGTCACCTTTAAAGGGAATTGTAAGGAATACGTCCTTTTTGGGCACTGTAGCAACACATTTGATAGCCTCAAGCTGTTTGGAGTGCTTTTTGGTGAAAGGTACGGGGTATAAATTTTCTTGCAGCGTGTTAAAAATGAGCTTGGTTTCGCTTTCCAGCGTCTCTGGACTGCAGATTGCTCTGGCACGATGGTATAAGCAACGGATTAAATTCCTCTTGTATCTCAGCGGTACAAAGCTAAGAAAGTGGGTGTATTGACCTACCCACGTTGCTTTGAGAAAAACACTCCTTTTGATCGTTCCGTTTGCACGCCAATGCAATAGAACGTCTACGAACGCCAAGCAGCCATTTTGCTCAACTTCACTGGTACATTTTAATGATGGATGCACTCTGTTAGACTGATCTAATAGGGTTGGATAATCGCTGGAAGAGTCACAGGCAATGAAAGTGTCGTCCATGTAACGGTAGTAAAAATCAACTGAAGATATAAGGGTGTTCAGGTGTCCACGTTCAATCATTGAAAGAAAGAATTCGGCCAAAATGGGGCCTAGGGGAGAACTCATTGCGACTCCATCTATCTGTCTATAGTAGTCTGCATTAAACAATATTTTACGTTGAAGGTGCAACGTAGAATCAATTCTTTTAGTTTAATCACCGGAACTCCAACATAAATGTTTCTATCAGTGATGAAATCACAAATGATTGTCACAGTCTCTACCAACGGCACGTTCGTGAAAAGTGATTCCACTTCAAACGAAAGCATTAATTAATCCATCACGTTTAGATTTTCTATTCGATTGACAAAACCAAAGGTGTTTTTGACCGTATGAATCGACAATTATTTGCGAACAGGTTCCAGCAACTCTGTTATCCACTTTGCGACAGTCCTTGTGATAGGAATGACCGAGGTCCGCCACAAGTGAACCCAGGTTTTCATAGAGGTTGGTTGTAGCAACCTAACCACACAGCAAATTCTCCAATTCCAATTTTGTATTCGTTTCCGCTGTACCACGCGTTGCTCATGGATCTCAGTGGCATAGTGTTTATGGCGTCAGCAGTAAGCCACTAAGCTCTGATTTCCACCCCATCTTATGTTAGCTCAACCTGATGAGTCCAAACCAGGAAAAAACCGCGGTCGTGGGGTGCCAGTTTTGTGATGAGCAACACGAAAATATTTCATTTCTTATAGCTTTAGATTCTGTTGCTTTCTGGGGATTGGTGTGCAACTTTGGTGTACGCGATACTTGCTTCGATACTTTAGTTCTGCCCAATCTGGTGAGCGCAGTCACAGCCCTCATCCTGTCGTTTTCATAGTCAATCGGTGCGCTTGGTGACATGATTATTATTACTGTGGCCTGGTTATCTTTGTTCGCAGGCATGGCAACTAAATTATTCTGCGCGACGTCCCTAGATGACGTGGAATCAGGAATGTTTAAACGACTTGTCTGTATAGAAGGGTGAAGTAAATGGAACGACTACAATCTAAGACGCTTTACTTTGTCCTGAATGGGAAATTTACAGTGGCTTGTTGAGACGCAAGCGTTGCTTCGTTTACTCCCAGGGTCGTAACCCTAATGCTTACCAGTTGCTCAACTACCCTCGTAAACCTTCCCCCTCTTTTCAACATAACAATTAAATAGCTAAGGAGCAGGATGGATTTGCATACCTGGCAGGACTCAAGCACCCAGTAGTGCTGCTTCTCTTAGAGCTGAGTTAACCATACATATTAATAGTAAAATGGAGGTGATTCGGCTTCGTTACTCCTAACACTAAATCACCTCTTCGGATACGGTCCCTGTGATCAAAATGACCGAGATCTAATTCAAAGTGAACAGAGATCTCAATAATGATTGAGTGTCGCACTCCAAGTTCACGGCGGATACTCCAGATCCAAATTTGAATTACAGTGAAATACTTTTGGGTAGCTATAACACAGTGATCCCTTCTTAATGACTTCATCACATAAGTCGCATTTAGGTTTGTGTTAGATCAGCTTCATAGATGATGTGAGTTGCAACTTCCTCGGTGTAACTGTGTTACATTGATTCCTGCTGATATCCATTCATAAGAAGTATATTTTAGCATTTGTGTATACAAGGAGCTAATTGATTGCAACAATATATTGCAACCGATTGTAGCTGATTATGTGGAACAATTCCTGTCTAACTGCGAGTCTATTTGCCTATTCAACCGCGATACCAAATACTGTATTATGGGCGAAAGTAGAGATTTGAATCTGTACACCTCCATCGAATTATGATCAAAAATGTCGAAGAAGCGAACTATGGCTTGTCAATGCGCTGATCGTTTTTCAGGTTATTTGTTCAAAATCGTTTAACTCACAGTAGATTAGGTCTCAAAAATGCGAGATGCCTGTGCGTAGTTGTTCACGGAATCTACCATTTGAGAAACGCACATCTAATGATCGTTAGAATAACTACGCTGAGTTCGTTTCCACTATATATTCCGACAAAACGTTCCGGACATTTACCACTCGCCGTTCCAAGCACAGAGGATGGCGAACTCGCTTCATATCTGGAACCACAAGCTTGTATTTGTGTCCACGTGTGCTGCAAGGCGTTCGCAAGTGAAGCAGTGGCCTTAGCATGTGGAAGTCGCCTACATGTAAAATCCGGTAGGTCATGATGAGGTCGACAAGTAACCGACAATATGCCAAGGTGAACAGTCCCATTCTCTCGCATAACGTAATTCTGTCCTACTTCCTTGATTCTTACGGCCCAGACCGTGCTTTTAGACAGGTGGTATCAGATGACTGTTATACAAGAACTTCTGCAGCAGCGGATGACGTGCATCACTGTGGTCTCGCGCAGATCAGATGACCAGCAAATTTTCCGAGGCTCATCTCAATGGTGGGTGTGAGTCACCACGTCCAATATGAGCGCAGTCGCTGGTCCGGTAAAAAGGCGCAGTGTTCGCGTCGATTGTCCGAGCAGGAGCCTGTTAGTGAAGTTGAATGCACACGATACGCCCAGAAGAACTGCGAACAAATTCCTTCACAGCCTTCCTGAGGAACCCCGCGTTGGAATCAGTTCCAATACAATAAAGTTGTGCGCGTGTGGCTAGACACGAGAGCCGTTAGGAACAGGTGGTGTTGCTGGAGCCCTAAATGGAAAAGATAATTCCACGCATGATCGTTCGGTCAATATAGCTAGTAAATCCGATTCGAATGAACGTAGGATGACTATGCTGCAAAAAGATAGAGAGAATTAAGTCCGCGAAAAATAGGAGCGCGCGATTTACGCCCCTGAAAACAGGAGATCCCTATTCGGCGTAGTCATATCCGTGGTCAATGCGTGGATGTAGTATAAAGAACCGTCATTGTGAGTAAGCTGTGATCTCAGTAGCGTTCGTTTGTCAACGAAATTTTCGAGTAGACGTAGTTCGGTTTCCGGTGCTTTAACTACATCAAATAAGGTGGATACCTGGAAAGTTCATATCAGCTATGCATCACATTACCACTATTTGCTGGGCCTGAACATTGGGTCCCCTTCAGCCATTTGATCAAAACAGAAAGAAGATATAGATTGCGATATGTCAACATTTCGACTGTTCTCCTCAGTCGCCTACACAATACAAGCAGAAACACACACATATAATATATATATATATATATATATATATATATATATATACATGGGAAAAATTGGCACACCAATAAAAAGTCAAAACCAAGGCCAAGGCAATCTGATTGATTGCCTCAAGGTTCTGTGCACATAGCATAGGTTGATAGGCCCTAAATAGCAACGCTTCACTGATTGCCAAAATTATCAGATAACGTTTAAGTAATAGCACTTTGAACGCAGTCTTGGGGTTCACATTGTGCCGTTGTCACGACGTGCTTGGTGATAGATGATGACGCAATCCGATTCATTCTTGGTCTTAATTTTGACGTTTGAGTGATATGCCAATTTTTTCTCATGTGTTTCTTTATGTATGTATTTCTGCTTGTGTTGTGTATGCGACGAAGAACAATCGAAATATTGGCATATCGAAATTTATGTCTTCTTTCTGCTTTGATCAAGTCCCTTACTCTGTACCGGAAAGAAACAAGCAACCACGATAGGAACTGAGCCATGGCACCAATAGCATATTTCCAATGATCTACCATCACTCTTTCATGTCGTCCTCTTAGACTCCAGCATCACTAGCCGCTAGATGGGCTGCGCCATAGAAATGGGATTTTTGCTGTATTTCATGCGGCGGTCTTTTGAGTCCTTTTTATCACACTGATGTTCGTAGCAGGGAATAGTTGGGAAGAGCTGAACCAATGTAGTCCGTTCCGGAGGATAAAGGCCGACAGAAGCGCGGCCTTGACTTCCTTTGCTGTTTCAGGTGTTACCCGAACTAGTCAGGGTCCAACGTAGCACACCGAGTTCAGCTGTCTTGTGCCGCGCATTAAGTTATAAGGTTTTGCCCGAATCCAAACATGACCATAAAGCGAGTTCTAATCGCCCAGCTGTTTTCGTCTTTATTACTTTGTTTTGGGCTCGGGTGCGTTGGTGCGCATAGTTGCAAGATTATCGTAACTTTAGCTGGCTTTTTGTAGTATGGCGGGTGTAGCAATCATGAGCATTAGCAAGTTGCCGGATTTGGCTTTCGACGTCCCTGCAATTTTCACGTCACTCTCAACCAATGGTTTATCAGCAAGATCCAGGTGGATGGTGTAGCATTTTCCCTCAACAATCGTCAAAGGATGATAAGAGTGAGGAAAGCTTGCTTGGGTTTCATGGTTTGTGATGACGTATCGGTAATGGGCCCACAAGGTTACGTGTACTATACTACCGTAGGAACATCTGGCCTTTTTCCTTGATCATGCAATCGGAATTGAGGGAGATAGATGGCAGATTTGTGCACATGAAATAATCGGTTGTAAGGAATGTCGCGGAAATTTCAAGCAGCAGGATGAGTAGTAGCCTTAATATAAGATTGTCTGCGGGGAAGCAACGAATGTAGGGGACCATTGGCACTTTTACCTTTTCTCCCACAGAATGCAATGTACCAGGCACCATTTATTAGATTTGGTAGAGAAAGGAAGAAAAAGCCACTAGTGGGGCTCCGCTACGTGCTAACCGTTCAACTGCGCTGGTATAACATAAGAACAACCATTCTGGGGATTCACCGAATTGGAACTAGTGGGAGCAACTGTGTTTCTTTAGAATATATTAATTATACCTTCAAACTGGATTAACCTGTTACATAAATCTGAGGAAGCGGTACAGAAGTAAGTATCCTCGTTTTTTACTTTCCACACGGAGTACAACAACTATAACAGTCCCCATGTTGCCTCCTGGTTCGCATTCAATTCCCACTCACACTACTATTATTCAGCAGCGTAGCTGTTAGATAAACGCTCGAACAAGTAACTCACGTACCTTTCGATAAGTGTAGATTACCCCCACCATCCTGCGGGACTGATCAAGCAACTGTTTTTTATCCGGCATAAATCATTGTGCATTGTTTATTGTTTTTAAGGATAGGTTGAGGTATGTGTGTGACAAACCGCGAACCGGAGCAGCAGTCAAAGCCCAAACTCGGCCCATTCGCACGCAAATCAGCTTGTTTAAATACATGCAACCGGCTAATTTTGGATCCATAGCAGTGTCCCCCTATTACGCTAATACGACTTGTCGTACACTGTCAACGAGCATGTTTGTAACCATCAGTTCTAACTCTACCTGAGTTTTCGGCAACAGGAAGTACACTAGAAGTGTGAGGTGAGCGTTGAGCATCAAGACAGAAATCAGGTTTTTTGAGCTCGACACTCACATTCGGCTTCTGCGTCGGCTTATGACGCAGAGAATAACCCACATACTGCCTTCAGATTGAATACTGAATACACTATGTGGGAGCATGTAGAAACATAAATCTGTTCAACCACATTGTGAAATACGCAAAACTGTTACAAAATGCGTTTGCAATCCGTGATAACCTAATCGTTCTGCAAGCGCTTAAGTAGTATTTTAAAACTGATTTACAGTTTCACTGCGTTCTCAAACGCAGGATGTCATTGAAGTGTGCAATGGTCCTCTGAATCGAATGATGCTAAAATGTAAATCCAACAACGTTTTGAACTGCTGTACAAATTTGGCCTCCACGACTTCTTCTGGCAGACGGTTCTAAACACTTACTACTCTTCGTTCGAAGCATAGTGGATGAGATAATCGTTTTATATCCAGCACCACAAGCTTGTACCGGTGTCCGCGTGTGTTGCATAGCGTTCGCAAGTGAAGCAGCGGCCTCAACATGGGGAAGTCACCGAGATATAATATACGATAGGTCATGATGAGATCGACACGTACCAGACGATAGGATAAGGTATAGAGTCCTAGTTTCTCGCACCGGTCCTCCTATGATAATTCTAGTAATCTTGGAATGGGCCTGGTAGCGGTGTGTTGAACTAGTTCGATCTTCTGTGCCTCGCCTCGGGTGATTGGGCAGTAGCCACGGGATCCGAACTCCAGTGTTAGTCTAATGATGGAAGAGGCGAGTGGCAACCTCATCAGGCACAATACAGAAGCTGCGTTTGAGCGCTCAAAACATGCACAGTCCGTTACTATATACTGTTAGTGTTGTCACGTGAGTACACCTAGGTAGTTCAAGGAAGGTGTGGGATGTAGCGGTTGGCCGTCAGTGGTGTAAAATTTGTCTTCATCGCCATTCCCATAGCTCATAAATGTCGACTTGGTTGGGTTGACCGGGAGGTGGACTTCCGCAGACCACATCGAGAGGCGGTTGAGGCCTTGCTGAAGTAGGCTACAGTCGTCTGGGTGCTATTCACCCTCCAAATATTCAGGTGCATACATTCGACCTAGTTCATCTGATATAAAATGCTAAAGTGATGTCAGCATGCAAAACATTCATGGCCCAGTTCAGTCCGGTTTGTCGGTCATGATACCTGCACCAAAGTATGATCAGTCTAGTTGTCTTGAAACAGGTTACCAAACAATAATAATAAGAACTTAAAAAGCAAGAGATAAAATCGTTAGGTGAGGCAGTTAAAACCCAAAAATCGGGGAACCAAAGCAAAAGTGTAACACTGACTCTGTGAACCCGCCGTATCCATTAAGGTATCAAGTCACTAATGTGGCCGGTCTGGAGGATCGAATCAGGGGAGAGAAGTAACTAGACTTAAACTGTCACTAAGTTTCTTCATTCTTTTGTTACATGTCATTGACCAGTCACCTCGGGATTCATCCAAATAATAGTTGTGTTGACAAATAATACACGCCGTAATGATCGACTAGCAGACATGGTGAGCACTTGATACAAACGCAGCCAAGACGCCACTCAAGCTGTTCCCCTTTACTGCTTAGTTCTGAAGGCACAGCAGGTGACTACCTACATATGGTATATGGGTTCATATTGCAATCACTATCAATCACTATGTGACCCCAAACTCACCATGTCTCCTCAGGCAGTTACCTCAGCATAGTGGCTAGATTATATCAAATTTCTATTTAACTTAGAGCCGCGCCTACCACGGATGTTGGAGCTGAACAAGCGAGTTGGGTCTCGCTAAATGGTTGAGTTGCCTAGTAGTGACCCGTATGTAACATGTGGGCGCAACCAGTGTTGGCAGATGAATATACACCAGTTTAGCGTAAGGTGTTAACACCAAACTCGGGAAAGCATGAGAGGGACTGCGACGAAATACCTCTGAAATTATGCCAAAATCCTCACTACACATTGGCTATGCGGAAAGTCCTAGCTCCTGGGATCAACAACTGCCTTCAGCACAGTTCGTAACTGGTAGGATAGTGGAGGATGAGCCGGGCTATATCGCAGTCAACTGTCAATCTTGCACGTCAGCGGCTGTCACCCATGGCGAGGTGGCACCAGCTGCTGGCATCCGGAAGTCATGGGGTCGGAACCAGGCAGGGGTCCGAGGAAGGCGCACCACTGACGAAACCCAGATGGCCGAAACGACCGTCTGGTGCTTTACGAGACTTACCGAAGCCTGCTGACAGAGACGGGATTGCGGCGAAATACCTCTGAAATTACACCAAAATCCCCACTATTTATTACCCATCAGAAATGTATAAGTATTTGCTGTGCGAAGATCCGCATAACAGAGCTGGAAAAAGGAAGCTAAACCGTCTGTTCACAGATATTTTGATATCGGTATTCCAATCCAACGTCGCATATTGCCTGAACTGCCTAAGTAATTGGCTGAAATAATCACAGGAAACTGTGTTTATGATGATTAGTGGAACGATGCCTTAATGCTCAAGTGCAAAGTGGGCAATAATAGCACCGCGGTATGCACAGACAAAAGTGAACTTGACGATTTAAAGATAACCGAATGGGGTCTAATAACTGTGGTCACAAGAACAGCTGATAAGCACATGATAAGAAGCAGCAAATAGCTGGAAATGTACCGCTTTCTGTTTACTGAGAGGTTGGGGGGCCCTTAGTAGTTTTTCATGCACACATACTCATCCGATTCGGTCAGTAATCTACACAATGTATGGGGATACCTACAACTACTCAGACCACATCCTGATACACACAGTTGAGTTACTACATAAGCAATTCATACTGTAAAAAAATAAAGAACCGGGGCAAATGATTGGGACGTAAGGTTGCAGAAATCCAATTCTGTTAGTGTAAATATGACTTCAACCCATTTTGAAATTCCTGTCAGTACGAACAAAGTAGTAGTAGAAAAAGGTGGCTGTCCACTTCCATAACAACCGTTAATAGACTTGTGTCAGCTTATACGCCGTAACGGCGCTTCGCTGCCGCGCGACCACCACCAGTCGCGCGCGGGCTGAGTATACCGCGAGGACGCCCACCCCTACGCGGATTCGAACCGGTGACCTTATGGTTGGAAAGCAAACGTGCCAACCACTCGGCCACCGGCCGAGTTAATAGACTTAGATGTTTACCACCGCCGATGTCAAATGTAATACCTTACAATTTAATCGCCTGTCGTGTATGAACGAGTATTCAAACACTAAGGGATTTACATTGCTTATGGAATGTAGATGGATGTGCTAATGCTGCATTATTACGTTCTCTCTAACCAGATGCAACGAAAAATTACTTCCGGCCTTCACTGGGCACTCTGGTCAACATGTGCAGTGATCCTGATGATGCCGCATAACATTCAGGTGGACGGGAGAGCGATGCAAGTGCTTGAGGACATAGAGACGCAGCCAAACTGGGTAAGCCAGTGGTGGGAAATGGAAAGGAAGGAACCAGGAAGTGCCCAAGCATCTTCCCCGGAATTCAACTGGACAGACGAGCACGATATTGATAGATCAAAGCGGAATTTCGTGCGTCTCGGAAAGAGGTATGGCCCACCTATTTTTCAATGGCCACTTGCCACTCTGAGTAGGCAAAGATTTGCTCGATTGGGGCGCTTATGAGAACTATATCCTTCTGCACGACAAATCGGAAGACATGTTATATTCGTGAACCAAGAGTGTTTTTGACATTTGCAATCGGTTGACCAGCCAAATCCTTGTATAAATTTCTGCTGCATAAAAACTGACTTTTAAAACATTATTATTAGTTGTGAATCCTGTGAACAAGTTGAGCCCCGCACGAAGCCAAGAGTGAAATGACACCGCAGAATGAATATGACAAATAGCGAGAAGAAGAAGGTATGAGTGAAGGCGCACTTCCACACAGTCGCTTTGTGGAAAGTTCTAGGTCGTGGGGATAACCGCTGTCCTCGGCACAGTTCGTAACTGTCACGGTAGTGGAAGATGAGCCAGGCTATATAACAGTCAACTGTCAATTTTGCACATCAGCGGCTGTCACCCATGGCGACGTGGCACTAGCTGCTGGCATCCGGAAGTCATGGGGTCGGAACTCGGTAGGCGTCCGAGGAAGGCGCACCACTGACGAGACCCAGGAGGTCAAAGCAGCGCTGTTTGGTGCTCTTCCATACGTGCTAAAGCGTGCTGACTGAGAGTGGACTGCGAGAAATTATCTCTGAATTATCACAGAAGTGTCATAAATATCAATGTTCGCAGCTGACCGGTTGGACGCGACAAGATCAACCTGTGCCACGTAGGGGTGATGGCAGCTTGTATTCCGGTACAACTAAGCAGTAGTATTTTGGTATTAAAGAAAGGACAACGGTGGTGGTGCACGCACCACACTGGTGGATGACGGCGCGGTGCAAATGGATGGAATGAAGGAAGCAACACACTTAGGTTAAGTATATTGGCTGAATGTCTAAGTTGAGAAGTCCGCTGCGTGTAAATGGAAAACCGCTCATCAACATTCTGATGCCGTAGAACACTGCAGAGTTTTTGTGCGAGATGCCAGTGATAGACAGGTCCTCATTTATTCAAATGGAGAAACGCCGAAATAAATACCCAAACACAAGTAGAAGGTTGAAGGCACATTGAAAGGCAAAATGTGTCCTACGGCTAAATAGGTTCCCCATGTAACACAAAGAGCTGGCCGTGGACTGAAGATAAGTGAGTATTATTATGCAAAGGTGGGCTTGGAGGTGCCAGTGTTGGGATGAGCAACACTATAAAAATAGTATTATTATTATTATTGTTATTATTAGCAACAACATCACCCGACTGAGGACAGCAACGTCCGGGTCACATTTGGCTGCCATCAAGGTCAGGCCAGTTTACCTAACATTTGCACTGTTAAAGTCGTTTTTATAACTGTGTTTGGTGTAATTCATTGTCATTACTGAGAATAAATTACTTTATTTAAAATACATGTGCCAGTTAATTCTAATACTTTAAGATGCTATAGCTCCTTGATTCAGTCGCATCGATCAGTATTTACTTTTGGAATGATAAAGCAGACGCTCTGTGGCAGATATACTAAAATTGTCGTCTATCGCGCAAACGTGATGATTTGCAGATTTTGCATTACAAATTCCATATTTCATGCGTCGGTTAATCCGTCGACTAATTTCGCGTTATTCGAGAGGTCCAGCATGGCGTTCTGAAATCATTTGTAAACCATGTCAATCTAAACTTGCGCCGAATCAACCACACAGTACGTCTGCTCCTCTATCCCCGGAATAAAGTGCTGGCAATCCGGTAAGCTCTGCTTCGCTGCCTGCGTTTTCTTCGAATGACGCTGAAGCTCCGGAGTGCAGCAAGCAAAGTGGTGATGAATAGAAAACGCAAAGATCAAAGAAGCCGAGAACAAGCTCCAGAGATACGAGGTGCCGCAGCCTCATGATATTTCACGCACCTGTATCTTATGATTTCAGTCCTCAGGTGCGCCATTAACACACGTCGATTTTTGCAGTCTGATAGACCGTTCGAAGTCGATGAGGGCAGGCCGAAAAACAAATCGCCCGTCTCGGAAAGAGAACTGAGAGCAAAACTCGACGTTTGAAACTTATTTGAAGTGCTAAGCACTAAGTTGATATTGTCCCCCTTAGTATGCTGAAAGGTCTAGAGATCTAGCAGATAGACAGAAATGCAAGTCTTCAACGATTGAATTAAATCGACTCGTGGACGATGGAGAAACAAATCTGTGCATTGTAGATTTTCGGCTAGTCACCCGCGAATCCGTATAAACAGGTTTATAATTCTTCAAGCTGGACCGGCGGTTCTTAATGCGGCCTGGGTGAAGCATTTACTAACGTCTGCAGTTTGCTGAAGATGGGCTGTCCTATTTGTCAGCTCTCAGCGGTCAGACGTATTAGGCCTTGCTGAGACGGTTAGACTCCGAAGTAACCACATAAGAAGTAAATATCAGCGGCTACTCGTGCTTAAGCTGTGATAGACCATACAATGATCGCAGTGGCGTGCTGCTTTACGTAAGGTTTTCATTGTGTGGGAGACTCGTGAGAACCACCCGAAGTGCTAATGGTCTTTGTGAGCTGTTATAGTGTTCGATTCACTTCAGACGTCCGTGGACGTGGTTTGTCGCAGACTACTGAGCCGCTGCTTGGACTGGTTGCCGTATGTCCGCAACCACGTGAGTCGTCTGCTGTTTCTCTTAATTAGACATCTCAACTTACCTCGAATACAGTGGCCTAAAGCATAAATTCGCCCCGGCCATTGTGAACTCGAGAGGAAATTCGCGGAGGTGATAGTTGAGACTGGGATCACATAGCACATCAACCAACCAACGCGCATAACTGCGCGCACGACTCCATCGTACTTCTACCAGATTGTGACTAGATGTGAATAATGTGTGCAAGACATTCAGGTCTTGTAGTTCCTGGGAGCGAGTTACCACCCGATGATCATAACCAGCTTGCAACTAGAGCTGCCGTACTCTCCTCCGCTGAATCCAGCCTTCAACTATTGAAGGCGGACTTTAATTGCCTCACTCGAGCAGCGAGTAAGCTGGACTGATCGTTAACAAGATAAATCTGTTGAGTCAGGTCGGACCATCAGTAAAGAGAGAGTGAAATCGTTGTGCGCCTGATTTGTATCCCTAAAGTATCGGAGATTTAGGCCAGTCAAGCACATTGGTTCGACAAAGAGTACAGAAAATTGGCTCGACGGCGACGCAGACTGCGGAATAAATTCGTGTTGTCTGGCCCCGATGAAGATTAGGAGGCGTACAAAAACAGCGAGCTCTGTGCAACAGTGTGAAAACACAAAAAGTCCGAAGAGCAACTGGCAGCCGCAGCAAAAACTGCTCCCAAGAGGATCTTCGCCTATGTGAAGTAGCGCCTGTGGCCGACAGGCAATGTGCCAGTGTTGGAGGGCTCAGATGAACAGCCTAATAATCTCGAACATAGATTGTGCGTCCGCATTGATGGTGTATTTCGCTTCCGTATTTGCAAGTGACCAGGTGTCAATACCGAGTTCGACGGATACAGTCCACGCTGAACTTGACAACCTGGATTGTAGCATTGAAGATGCACGCAATCTGCGGGCAAGTCTTGACGGACGAAGCCTGCCGGGCTAGATGTAATCCATCCACTGTTCCTTAAGTCCCTATCGGCGATCATCTCATCTTCTGTGACTGATCTGTTCAACAGGTCACTATCCACTGGACTATTACCGGGATAATGGAAATGCTCAGTCGTAAAGCCAATACCGAAAGGTCGTGACCCACGCAAAGTGGATTACTACCGGCCGATCTGCCTGACCGCTGTTACGGCAAAAACGCTTGAGGAGATGGTGAAGAAGGGTGTTCTGCAGCTTCTCGAATCGAAACGCCTCTTGACGCCCGCCCAGCATGGTTTCGTGAAAGGTCATTCATGCACCAACCTACTGTTGAGGAGGGATGAATGGTTGCAAACGCTGAACAAAGGCAGATCGGTTGAGGTCATTTACACCGATTTCAGTAAAGCTTTTGACAAGATGAATCATGGTGCGCTCCTTCACAGTCTGATGGTGCGCGGTGTTGGCAGCTCGCTGCACTGAGATACCAGGAATTTTCTTTTTGCTTGAAAGTGGTGGGTCCAGTTCGAATGGTTTGCCTCAAACAGTGGCGTGTCCTAAAGCACTGTACTGCGGCCCATTTTGTTCCTGATCCATGTAAACTATGTGCCACAGGTTCTCCCTTCTCATTGTGTCTTGTTTGCAAATGACCTGAAAGTGTGTAGAGTAATTCACACACTCAATGACTGTGACCTGCTTCAGCGGGACCCCAACCGCCTCTCCAATGCGGTCTGCAGAGGTTAACTTGCCGATGGACCCGGGTCAAGTTGCAATTCATTGGGGTGGGTAAGTGTGAGCACAGTCGAACATACACTATGGTCAGTCAACCGTTGCATCCAAAGTCTCTCATGTAAAACCTCGGTGTACTCTAAGGCTACGGCGGGTTTTTTAGACCGGCCGTTGTCATTTAACCGGAACACCGTCATTAGTTTACCTGCAGCGAAATCAACAGTCTTAACTGGATATCATTGACATTTTCTTCGATTATACTATTTCAATGTCATTAGCGTCGTACTGCGCTGATTATTAAAACGGGCTTTGAGATGCTGCGCACAAATTAATCAAAGGCTCTATTGCAATTTAAAGTACCATGTTCCGATTGTCAGACTGGAATCCACTCAGTAACTTCAACTGAAAGCTAATACCAATGATTCAGTTTTTCAAATATATATATATATATATATATATATATATATGTATATATATATATATGGTTGGCGACATCCGGTTTCGGATTCGACTGCCACTGTGACCAGCCACAGGACGCCTGCGCCTACAGATGGACCATGGATGGCTTGCGCTGCACCACCCACAGCTCCATCCACACACCCCATATCCAGTGTAAACCCAAGGGAATAAGACCGGGAGGCATGTGAATGGGAGCCACGTTTAATCAAAGGAGCCGGCCCACACTCCTTCACAGGCAAACCCAAGCACGTTGTAGTTGGGGAATCAACCGCACACAAGGCGGTGGCTGGACCGTAGTCCGCTCCACACTGAGGGCATGGAACCGCTCTTCGAGCCTAACACGGCCGCAACGACCGTGCACCCCGTCCCCTCCAGCAGCGATCAACTGTCTCCTGCAGCCAGTATGAACGAGGTAGTGGGTAATAGACAGGTAGGCACCTTGTCAACATGCACATCAAGCGCAGTTACACCGGGGATATCAAGCAACAGCCAATCACTTGAAACGATAAGATGAAATAAAATAAATCCAATAATGCATACAGATACGGTGGCATAACTCTTCGCTAAATTAGCATATGAAGTAAGTTGGTTAGCAACGAATCCGCGATAAGTAAAAAGTGTCCACAAGTTACTTAAAAATGCTACAAACGCAACAAAGTTACCGAAGATAAGCGCAATTAGTGTAAACAACGTGGACAGTTAATAGAAGATTATTCAAGTAGGCAGTACAAACCAAATAAAGTGGAATGAAATTTAGCCAGCTTAAAATACCTAGTTTAAGTGTAAGTTGGTTTAGCCCAACTGCGGTGAAGAAGCATCAAGAATGCAACATCAGCCTCAGACATGCTTACATGCCAGATGGTGCTACCCTAATCAGCGGAGGATACTGAATGTGCTAGTAAAGAAACATCGCTCGAGCCATTGGTCTGCAGACTATACATTTGTCCTCAGGCTAATATCCGACTGTGGAGCAGGGAAATATGACTGAAACGATCATCCTTGTCGGAACCGGGTCGAGGCTTATTAATCAAAGGTTGATATAATCAGTGACGTGGTTCAAATAAAAATGGATGTCCCACATACAGGGTTACCTAAGACCATATGTGGTTAAGCAGACAAAACAAGTTTTCACAAATGGTGAAGATAGTGCAGGAAAACAAAACTGCGCAAGTAATTTCAAGTAGACCAAAGGCAGTAAAAAGAAGGCAACAATCAAGATCTCACTAAAATAATCATCCAGCGCCGTACTCGATGAATCAAACAGACATATTGGTAAGGGGGAATATTCGGGTTAAGTGGTATTGTAATGAACACAACTTTCCTCTGGCGCAAGACCATTTTAGTGAAGGGACGGTGAATGAACCAGATGATAATTACAGTGGTGGTGGTGGTATACAAAAAAGAGGAGGAAAACAAGTTGAACGGTGCTACCATGTTAAATATGTCACTTAAATCTACAATCAGCAGGGCACCACCTTAGCTGATTACAGGTCAGTAAGATTTAGCAGAAACAACAAATACGCAGCGATGCCAATTGGGCAAACTACTATGAAACGGCAGAAGAAGCTTAATGTTTATAACTAAAAAGCCCAGAAGGATGAAGACAGATTGGAGGATGCAGATGAAGTCATAATCGTTAGAATGTCAGTACGTGGAACATGAAAACACATGCGACGCGCAGGTAAAATATAGAAAGTAATGAAAGTAAACGAAACTAAAAAGTTGAATCAGTGAGTCACTGATTTTACCTCGATCACTACCGAAACCACTACCGCCATCCCCACCACGACCACCACTAAAAGATGCACCACCTCGACCTTGGTCTGGGTGACGTTGCTTGAAAGCAGGCATTTCCGGTGGGGGTGGCTCTAGTTCCCATCCGCGACCACCCCGGTCGGGAACCTGATATATATATATATATATATATATATATATATATATATATATATATATATAGTGTTGGCGGCATCCGGTTTCGGATTTGCCTGTCACTGTGGCAAGCCACATGTCGCCTGCGCCTACAGAGGGACCATGGATGGTTGGCGCTGCACCACCCACAGCTCCAACCACACACCCCATATCCAGTGTAAACCCGAAGGAATAAGACCGGGAGGCATGCGGATGGGAACCACGTTTCATCAACGGAGCCGGCCCACACTCCTTCACAGGCAAACACAAGCACACTGTATTTGGGAATCAAGCGCACACAAGGCGGTGGCTGGACCGTAGTCCGCTCCACACTGACTGCATGGAACCACTCTTCGAGCCTAACACGGCCACAAGGACCGTGCACCCTGTCCCCTCCAGCAACGACCAACTGTCTCCTGGAGCCAGTATGGACGAGGTAGTGGGTAATAGACAGGTAGGCACCTTGTCAACATGCACATCAAGCGCAGCCACACCGGGGATATCAAACAACAGCCAATCACTTGAGAGAGAGAGAAAGAGAAAAACTCGATTAATGCATAAGGAAACGGTGACATAAACCTTAATTAAATAGCATACGTAATAAGTTGTTTACAAACAAATCCTAGCTAAGTGCACGAGGTCAGGAAGTATAGTTCACGGAATGCCACGAACACAAAAATGTTATGGAAATCGAATACAATGGCTGAAGCGATGTGTGCAAGTTAATGGAATAGAGTACAGGGAGATATTTATATGAGAAAGAAAAGCATTAAGGCACAAACGGTAAACCCACACCTGAAATAAAGAGACTTAGCATGCAAGCACGCGGTTAGTAAATCGAATTCAGCGTGCATACAAACGCTGCGCCGGCGCGTCGTAATTCTCTGCAGGACCCGTCGTTGCTTCTGTAGTGGCCCAAATGGCACAGCGCATAGCCCACTAGACATTTATATGAGAAAGAAAGGCATTAGGAGAGAACCGAAAACCCACCACCTGAAATAAAGAGACTTAGCATGCAAGCACGCGGTTAGTAAATCGAATTCAGCGTGATTACAAACGCTGCGCCGGTGCTGCCTACGTTCACTGCGGGACCCGTCGTCGCTTCGGCAGTGGTCCCGAGTGACCTCTCTCATGGCTCACTAGGTCTGCCTGACTAAGGCACTCGCGACCGCATGTGCTACAGTACCATGCGCTCGATGTCGATGGACTACAATTCATCGGTGCTTGCCGCTTCCGCACTTGACGCTTCTTCTCTGCATGCATGAGGTCTTTCTCCCGCTGGAATACGAGCACTTTATATATATATATATATATATATATATATATATATATATATATATATATATATATATATATATATATATATATATATATATATAAAGTGCTCGTATTCCAGTGACACCCGTGCAACCGATGCCAATTTTTCCTTCGATAAATTTGCTTTTTAAGGTTGCCATTTTAATCCATCCGCGGTAGTTAGTGTACAGCTCTAAAAATGCACTCTTGTGGGTACATAATGCCTATACTGATTTGACGGATAACACGAATAGGTCTTACCCAAACAGCCTTCGTATGCCTTAGGCGCTCAGGCGCAGCTTCAGCACTTGGTCCGAAGAGATTTCCACTCGCCTCTTCGTCTCAATAATTCGACCTATAATAGAGTATGACTCTCCGGCGTATTGTCCTATCACCCGGGGCGAGGTAGAAAAGATTGGGCGAGTGCAGCATGTGGCCACGGGGCTGATCCCTAATTTATGGTGTGTGCCGTACGAGGACCGGTGTAAGAGACTAGGGGCTTATACTCTATCTTATCGTCGTTTGCGAGTTGACCTTATCATGACGCACCGGATACTACATTTCGGTGATTAAACCATGTTGAGGCCGCTGCAACATTTTCTCACACCAAGCAGCACACGAGGACACCGGTACAAGCTTGTAGTACCGGATCTGAAGCGGGTCTCTCAACAACTCTGTTTCAAAAGGAGGGTGGTGAATGTATGGAACAACCTGCCGCAACACGTAGTTGAGGCTAAAACGGTGTCAGAATTTAAGAAATTTCGGAACAAATACTTTACCGACATAAAATATATCGAGCGTACTCCAACCTGAGTGACATTAGTTACCGCTACACAGAGATATCTCTTTTTGCTGCTTCCAACCAGTAATCAGTATGTAACATCATCATTATCACCAATACACATTAGCCAAGGGTGAGAAACACTCTTCAGTCAAGGTACCACAATACAAAAAGATAAGGGATCAGACATTTCAAGCCACAAACCCTAGAAAACGTAAGGTAATGTTAAAATCAAGTTATGCATTGGGTTTGAGATCGTTGTTGTAGGAGGAAGCTATATGGAACGGGAGGGACACAGAGCCAAACGACACAAACGCCACTAAGGTCGGCTCCTCCCCAAGTCAGCTAGTGTATCCAAACAAAGTGCTCATTGTCCTTTGGACCCCAACCCGGCAGTCGGGATACACCAACCGACGCCAACTTCGAAGTGAGGGACTTCCTTCCGCTTGATCAAGTCATCACTTAACCTCCCGTGCTTTTCATCCATTCAAATCCCGAGCGGAGTACTCATTGTGCGTGGCTGGACTTGCAACGCTCAACTAAGTTTGAGGCCCAATCGACTTTGAGGTAAACCTTGATCATTTCGACCACTGGGATTGCATACGGAGTCATTTCAAGCGTATCAATGGTGACAATGTCACAACTTTGCTTTGCGTCCTTAAAAGCATGTGCGCCTTATGGCTTTACTCTGTTGTAAAGCCTAGAGGTAATGGCCTTCGATTTCATTGGATTTCTATAATAGGCTACGCTCTTCTTCCCGCTCTTTGGTTGAACATGAGTATTTCTAGTGCCGTGGAATGAACTGAATGACAAAATTAATTGGGTCATACAATCAGTATCTAAAGTTATGACATTACAAGCATCGCGCCGGACCAATACGTGGATCCGAAGAAGAACATCCAAATGGATCAACAAAAGAGATGAAATATGGAGGCAACATTTGCTAAGCACATGTGATATCACATGGCAGCATTACAAAGCAATCAGGAACTACTGTACGTCACTCATTACAGTCGATAAGTATGAACGGCAGGAGATCATGGTGCTGAAATTTACGAGGAACACCAAACTATTATACAGATTTGTGAATGGCAAAAGAAAGGTTAAGCTCCGAATACCACCACTCAAGACGGCCAGTGGCCTAACAACTACTGCTATGGATGCCGGGATTGCTCTACTCCTGCAGTTTGGCTCTGTAGCTACAAATATCATAGAATCTTCACCCTATCAATTGCCAACAAATGTCGTTCGCTTATCCAGCTTCATTTTTGCTCCAGCAACAGTTGTAAGCAAATTACAGTCTCTCCGGGAGTACAGTGCCCCTGGAATCGACATGATCTGCCCAAAAGTACTAAAAACCCTTGCTGCCACCATAGCAGCACCACTCGCAACCTTTTTCCAGGTTCTGCTTAACTCCCATCTGAGTGGAAAAATGGAATTATCACTCTAATATACAACGGAGGCAAGAGATCGGATCCGGCCAACTCCGACCTATAACTCTCCTTCGTGTTTTATCAAAAGTGATGGAATCGGTAATCGCAGATGAACTGACGCGACACCTTGAAAGTCTACAAATAATTTCTACTGTCCAACATTGCTCCAGACTCAGAGGATCTTGCCTCACCAATCTGCTACTTACTCGGGACTCACAGACCAGGGCGGCTGATAAAAGAGTCCCCATAGATGTGATTTACTTGGGTTTTTCGAAAGCATTGGACAGGTTCAATCACTTCTTTCTCCTCAAAAAGCTTGCTGCCCACAGTATCAACGGTTCCCTGCTCGCCTGGTTAGGAGACTAGTTACACGACAGAGCAATCAAGGTAAGAGTACCCGACACTCACTCTGAAAGCCTGTGCGTCTCCAGTGGTGTACCAGAAGGATCCGTCCTCGGCCCGCTACTGATGTTAGTCTACATTAATGACCGTCAAGCAGACATTCTATCTCCGATGCAAATATTTGCAGACGATGCTAAAATATGGAGAGCAATTCGCTCAGCATCCGACCGTGTCTACTTCCAGGAAGATCTAACTCAGATTAACCAATGAACAGAAAGGAACCAGCTCCCACTGAACTCTGCAAAGTGCCACCTGCTGACGGTGCGCAGCAGCTTCGTCAACACATATCTTTTGGGGTAACACGTCCTGCAACAAGTGACTAGTGAACGCGACTTAGGTACAATCGTGCAAGAGAGTCTTGGCAATTCGCTCCAATGTTCGAAAGCAGCAAGGGTGGCAAAATTGAACTTGAGACTTTTGACATGAGCTCTCGGCATCTTTGAGCGACAGCTAGTACCAATGCTGATTAACTCCTATATTCGTCTTCACGTTGAATATGCAATCCACGCCTGGTGTACAAAGTTAAAAGGAGACATTCGCCTACTGAAACAACCACAGAGAAGAGCCACAAAGGCAACACGTGGACTATCCGGTCTAAGTTACGAACTGCGTCTTCCTGTACGCGGTGTGTTCTCATCAGAATACCGACGGCTTCGCGGAGATCTTATTCTCACATACCGGATACTAACTGAAAGCTAGCATCTATGTACATCACTGTTGACCCTAGCCCCTTACAAACAAAGCCGAGGCAACCACCTGAAACTAATGACGCAACATTCCCGTCTGAATTGTGGAAAGTATTTTTAATCACTTAGAATCTGTTCCCACTGGAATAAATCACCAAAATATGTGGTGAACGCACCAGACATGACGGTATTAGCAAGACTCTTAGACTTTCACCTTAGTGATAAACGCTACACAACAGTTTGTTAAAGTGCAATGGTTTAACCAATGGCACTTCATGTTCCAGGTTGGAACATTTTAATTTTCTTTTTCATATCCATCCTGTGGGTCTTGTAAAGTTATGCTTTTTATCTCATCATACACTATTGAATTAGTGCAGGCATTATAACTGTTTGTCATGGATACTTCGTCTGCGCGCATATAGATTGAAATAATCCGAGGTTTTTATTCTGTATACTAGTATATCATCGTATTCGACACTGAACCTCCATTTTCACATTCTCCACCCTCAACTACCCTTTCAGCTTCTCTTGTACGCATTGGACTCATGCGTTTCCTACCCCCTGGGTGTGGATTTCATACCGGTGGTGCACCTAAACGACGAGACCTAGCCAGTCGGTGTTGCCACCATGGTTGTCACTGTGAACACTTCGACCATCCAATGAATTAATCTCGACTACCGATGTCGTTTAGTTAACAGGATTATTCCGTTGTAGACAATTCGTTTTCTACCTCCACTTTTATGCATTTTGGTCGAGACTGTGCTGTCAGCTTCCGTAACAATTCCTTTTGTATATCCTGTCCGTTTACGGTCGGTTCAGTTTTGAGTATCTTACGCGCGCTTGTTCTCTCGATTTCCACTTTGCTGGACGGACTACAGGCGGCTAACTGGTTCAGTTCTCCTCAGTCTACACGTTTGTGATGCTTAACAGGGCGCTTTTTTCCGAAAATACTACCACATCTCTTTGGCCTTCCAAACAACTTTAATGCGCGTTTGGCTCGAATATTGTTTGGTGTACGTAATTAGTTTTAGGCTGACTCTTGAAAATCATGTATTACCCTACTCTATTCGCCCCAGTTACTCAAATAAATAGCCCTAGCCGATTGCGAGGGATGTGATCAATTTTTCGGTCATCTTGAAGATGGATTGACGAAAAAGACTTGGAGAATTCGGAACATACTGGAGCATCGATGATGCCCGTACCCCCAAGCGGTGCAGGTCTTCTATCGAATTATTCGGTCCACTTGCACCCGATGCGAAACGAAGACGCCGGCAATGCGCACCGTTCATCCCGAGAACCATTTATTCGACGCATTTATTTGTTATTTATGACGCCAGACCCAATGACTAAACCTTTCCCCTTTCTATCTGAACTGCCATTTTTTTCAACCATGTGAGATGTGGTTGGCGAAAATATTCATTTCAGTTGCAGCAGAAGGGGACAGAGCCTAATTCTGCCGGTATGTGGTTCAAGGTAGGAATCGTCACCTATTGCAGATGGCGCTTAGGTGGAGCTTCGTGTCGTACGATCAAATAGTAGTTTCCTGGGGCTAACATCAATCATGAAAACCACATTACGTGTTGATACACAATAATGTTTATCGTTGGGCAAGATTGTCTGTGATCAGCCAGGTTCCCAACAACATCCCGAGATGGGTAGTTGCAACGAACATCTATCGGTCTTGGGATTCGTTGTGGTAAGAAATGATCCCGTGATGGAAACGGGCAGTGGAGTTCGAACAAAAACCTCGCAGTGGTTGCATCTGGAGCAGACCGAAGCGTTGGATATGTTAAGCTAAGATGGGCAACAAGTATCGGCTTGCAATCACTGGTCCACAGGATGTGTGAGAGTAAATAAAATGGAAGCTGTACACAGACGGGTAGTTAATTTTAATAAGACAAATGAAAAAAGAATGTAAAAAAGGGCAGGGGTAGCTAAAACGGCTGAACATAGACGACGCATAGAATAGGGTGTGTAGGTAAACAGAATGAAAGTAAGTAACGATTCAAAATGTAGTGGGACGAGTAGATGGTCAGCGGAAGTTAACTCGTAATGAGATCGATCGTTTGATGGAGAGATTGGTTGCACTTGGCAGTAAAACTGCAAAGAAAGTAAAACCTTGAGATCACCGACAGTGGTAGCTTCACCCAACGGGTCGACACTATCGGTCGCGTAAATATAATAGCAGGATCGCACTTGTGTACGCAGATTGTCAAACTAGTGAAGAGATATGAGCTATGATGCAGTGGAAGATAAACATAATCGAACTAGGGAAAACTGTAGACAAAGGGATGCACCAGCAAAGTGTAGTGGCGCTCCACTGCCAACGCAGACGTAATTATCGCACTAATAAAGAAACAGAAAGAAGCACTCGATGCAAAACCTAAATGCAACATTCAGGATTCGGGTGACCACGCCAAGCGAACTACGGATGAACGGAGGTGCTGACCATGGTACGAGACAAATGCATTAAAAGTTTCTTTGCAAGTATCGTAAGCATACTCATACCACAGACAAATCAATGCATTACAAGATTCAAGAAGGTAATATGGTTGAGAGAAGACCACAGACAAACCACGGGTGGTGGCTACTGAGCAACGTTCTATAAGGTAGCCAAAATATGATGGACCCCAGACTGGAGAATGAAACAGGGAAGCAGCGCCAAATCTAGTTCCCAGTGACTTCAATTTCAGTTATCAGGTCAATGATCCGCCGACTGGGCGTTACGCAATTCCAGAACTGGCAAATATGGGTGGCCCCTCTCGGTAAGCAATGAACCGGCGGTGCCCAAATCATTTACGCCAATTTGTCGATCGAATGAACCACTGTCCAGTACTGGCCTATTGACAAGCTGATGTAATTCGATACAAGCATTGCTATGTAGGCAACGATACAAAATAGTTTGTAGGTGATTGTATTCACTGGACTGAAGGAGATAAGTCACACCACCGCAGAGGATAACGGCCCACATTGTGGTCCTGTACACACGACCGATCAGGCCAAAAAAACCCAATCTGGTGCTCGATATACCGGATGCAAAAACAGAGTACAAAATCACGCAGCATGTAAGTGTCCGTGGAAGCCAATGCAGTTAACCGGTGGGTGAATTGACTGTTTATGTCTAATTCGCCGTTCTCAAGAATTAGGGGCTAGTAAATATACGATGACACCGCAAAAAGTATTCAGCACGTTAAATACAAAAACGCGCATGCCAAAATTTAGAACATCTTCAGACAACTTATAAAGGACTGTGATTGTAGAACATTAAGATGACAGTATCTGCACAATTCAAATCGGTTAATCACCCTAAACATGACTTTAATACCAGCATCTTCGGACTATATTGGGGAAATCTTTATGATGGGGTCAACGATCAAATTTGGTGGAAATAGGACAAACCCGGTGAACGACACTTCTTGACGGTACAAGATCTGAGAATTCACTGTGGACCATGAAGATGCGGCGTTCGAGGATCGCGTGCGCGAATTGATCCCAAAGTTCACGGGAACACTTTTCCATACAAGTGTATGGGGCAGAACATAGCGATATACTGAGCTGCATGTGCACTTCAAATCGATACAGTGACAACAGATCTGCGGAACATGACACTGCTCCGGTACTTGCCGCAGTCAAAAGTATGCTTTATACAGCCCCGTGTCCTGTGGATATATAACTGCTCTTCCACCAAGTGGGAACCCGTCCCGCAGTAAAGCTGTGGACGAGGTATAGGCCAGTAAGATTTTCACTACCGATATCAAGTTGATACACATATGGCACCTGCCCTTCTGCTATAATGTCGCTATGACCGATTCCCCTCAATCGGTTGGGACATCCTATCTCTTCCAAACCTGCAGAAATACTATGGTCGACTGAGTGCATAAGTCCTCCAAAGGTACCGGCAGTACGCTGGTACGTAGTACCGACGCTTCGCTGCCGCGAAAACACCACCGGTCGCACGTGGGCTAAGAACACTGCGAGTGTCGACCTGCCCCTACGCGGGCTAGAACCCGCGCCCTCAAATTATAAGACAGGGTTGTGATCTTACAAGTCTACGGGCCGGCTTCAGAAGTTCTCCAAATCGTCGTTTAAGGCTGATTTACAGAAGTCCTCCAAATCAGCCTTAACCGACGCAAGACCTTGATAGCGCGAAGCAGCAGAGAGAAAGTGGTTAGGGACTGTGATTGCGTCTCAAACCTGATTCAGATGCAGCATTTGAACTAACAGACCATAGTTCAACGTGCATCAGCTGAGCGTGAGGAAGCTCAGAAATGGTGAGTCGACTGCACAGTACCGGAAGGTGTCATGCGCCCATTTGGGTACCAGCGCCATCCCCGATTACGTCACCGCAAATTGCTTGTCTGCGACCAACAAAATGGGTTAGTAGCGGGGATCTGAGGAAGTTATAGCCTGTTGATGCTCGTATTCGTAGGCACATGAATCGGTCAGGGTTAATGCGGTGCGAATGCTAGATAAAAACGCAAAACTACGAAGGAGGGATTTCAGCAGGCTGCCTGTGATAGATCGAGTTGATCACGTTGACATCGCCCGGTACATGTTGTTGGGTGGGCAACACGAGAAGCTAACCATCTCTACACCCCCACCTCACGGAGTTAGCTGGAGATGCGGCCCGCTAACTAGGTAAAAGTAAATGAGAAACTGCAACAATTTATCCGAATACTTTTGAACAAGATGTATAAAAAGTATCCTGAAGTATCAGCCACTGGTGAGCCCCGTCGAAGGTCAATCGGACATGGGCGTAAGCAGAAACAGACGAGCGTATTTTTCCAGTCAGGCTCAGAGGAGCGCTGTAACGAAGTGTGCTCGATAATAAGGAGGTTCTAAGCTAGGTACAACTGCTGAAAATTCAACCAATTTCACCAAGGTAAAAGGCACAGAGCAGAATCATATTGTCCATCACACGCATGGTAGAGAACAGATTCATGTAATCTGTGAGCGAAGTAGTGGCTCATTGAAAAGAAAGTAATGCGATCGAGTCTAGTCGCGGGGCCTATAAATATCATCGAATTGAAAGGATCCGGAAGGTCGATCATCATTAAAAATAGACAAACCCTCATCGTGCCTGTCGGGTGACGGCTCTTCTTGTGAGGGCGTCGTCTGAGGTTTAGGACGTAAACTTTCCGGATGATTCCGAAAATAAGCCCTGCGCTCAGCGTATGTCATGGGTTTGGAGGCACCTTCATCCGGTTTGACTGGTGTGTTGACAATCAGCGGAGAATCTGGAGCCGGATTCAATGGGGGAAACCCCTTTGATTGAAGTATATAATCTTTTATACGACTGTCGTTCAAATCCAAGAACATCTGTTTACACTTATTCATGTAAGACAATTTGCCTCCCAAAAAACCGAAAATGGATGCGAAAAAATAGCTTGGGACTAGAAGTTTAGGCCTGTTGGCGAAAAACCCCATGTTATGAAATACACCAACAGCAACACATGATCCAATAGTGAAAGGAACGCTGCCGAACCAAAAAGATAAATCTCTGCATTTTTTCACCGTTTGCACGTCTTCGTCGGTAAGCTGAACATCTCGATCAGGGTGGTTCATGTCTACAAAGAACAGAGGAAATGAATGATGTATCAGAAACTGAGGAGAAAATCGTCAGAGCTTATGAGACTAAAAAGATCGGTAATAGAAGCTATGAAGGATAACGATATATTTCAGCGTTCCAACGAGCAACAACAAAGACAGACAGCCGTACATTGTACCGCTGCTTCACCGACATGCAACCATAGTTGCCCTACTATTACAGAATAACATTAAGAAGAGAGATGGATACTATTTGCCAGTGATGGACTACAACTGATACGTCAATGTGCGGTGGGTCCAGTTGTCATGATGAAGGTCACCAAAATAACAATAATTCAGAGGGAATAGGTAAAACTTAAAATCGTCACACATAATAGTTTATTCAGTTACAAGGAAGAGGATGCTAAAGTGCCGAAGACTTCATTACCGCGCCGTATCCGATGGAACACTAAATTAAGGAGTTGGCCAATCCCGCGAACTTCCGCCGGAAAGAAGATAAACACCAACTACTCTCACCTTTGCGTCGAAGTTCATAACGACTCTTTGTCATACAATAAACTAATCGTCAGAGGATTTCGCTCGATTGAGCCCAGTATTCACAATCAACACAAACAGAGGTAACTAGCTTGAAAGTACGTGCAACATATGACCTAGCCAGTGCAAGTAGTTCGAAATTCGACGGACACTCAGAGTCACCCGAGGACTTGTTAGTAATGGTAAAGGAAAAATCAGAAGCACGACAGTACGTCGTACAGACGCATCGCCGCCAAGCGACTAGTACCAGTAGCGCGCGGGTTAGGGATACTATGACGTTACATGCACTAACGCAGATATGAGCCGATGACCTGCAGATGGTAACGCGAAGGCCCCATACCAATCGGACACTGGCCGAAACCAAAGTTGACACAGTTACTTCAATAAGTAAACCGAGCAGTTGTTCTGTGAATGTGAAAATTGGCGGAGCGCTGGCTTAGTACTATAAGATGCTTGCACATCGAAAGTGCAAAACACATATCGAAGCGTGCCAAGCTGCACGCCAGCTCATTCAGCAACGCTTGTATATCATATGGGTAAGATTCACAGTTGTCGTTCTGGTATAAAGTACTGGTAGCCCAGTTTGTTCAGCTGGAGGCCGACGTATTCGCTGAGCTTCGCAGTTTTACTACAAACGTTCCGTCACAAACCGCGGTGATATTATCAATGTGATGTGGTATAGCAGAGCGAGGAGGTGCAAAGCGTCAGGGTGCGTTGGATAGTTGTGTACGTGTTGCATTACATGACAGCGGACGAGCCGTAATACAATTCAATTAGGTGGCAATAAAAAGAGTAGTAAAAACGAACGCAAAACCAAACAAAAACACTTCTATGCATTGACGTCGAGATCGTGGCTGGATCGGGGTAAAGTAAGCGGGGAACAGACAAAGGAACTCACAACACAAAGGCTAGTGCGGTCGGCTCTTCGCCATGTCAACAAGTTCCTCCAACCAGATATGTTCATCATTCAGATCACAAAAAATTGAGAAGCCCTAACCGAGGTCAACTTCCAAGTGAGGGACTTCATTCCCCTTGACCAAATCATCAGCTGACCTCCCCTCCCTATTCCTTGATCCGAACCCGGTAGTGCAAACGCACACCGTGAAAGTCGATGTGCTGGCACGCGCAACACGTGGCCCAGCCATCGGAACCTGGTGCGTGACATAATGGTGCTGAGCGGTTCACTCGCTTTTCCTGCTCCAAATACACGACGCCAAACACTCATCACACACAGTGTTCCCACTAGACCACATCAAAACTGCGAACGTAGCGATGGCCAAACACAACTAGCCACTTTACGTCTGTCGATTTGATTAGTCAGGTTTCACAATCGTACAACAGCGTCAAACGGCAGACAGCAGAGAACATTGTACCTTCCAGGCGACAGTGATGTCGCACTGGCGTCACATGGGGCACAGACAAGCAAAAGCGCCTCGAGCTTTTACTACATGGTTCGTAAACTCATCTATACCACAAGCGCTGATATCGCTGCCTAGGTATTTGAAATTCAGAACGATTTCAATCTGGTGCTCACGATGCGACAGCGCAAAAGTTGGTTCTTGTCAATACTGGCGAAAAGCTCCACATTTCGAGATTGCAAAGTCCTGACAGCCAGAGCTATCCTGTTCAATAGTGCTTGCGTAGCTACCGCGTCAAAACCAAGGAGTTATGTTGTCCGCATACTCAATGTTTGCCAATATGTTCACACTAATTGGTAGGGTTGGAAACTAGCACAGTTAAGACCATATTGTCGAACTGCTCAAAAAGGAGAAGTTACTGACCAGGAAGAAAGTGAAAACCTTTTAAATCGAGTCCGGTGAACGCAGTTTCCATAACTTAGTCAAAAGCGAAATCAAAAAGGAAAGATGACAACAAACGCATCTGTCTCATACCACTGGAGATATTGAAGGTTGCCGACAGCTTACCATAACTACTCAATAGACTCAAATTAGGCACAGAAAGTGTCATGATATAACTTACGTATTTCTCGGGCACACATTTTTTAAGCAAACAGTTGCAAAGGGCACATCCATCCACCGAATTGAAGGCAACCTTGATGTCGATGAACACGACTACGGTGAGTCGCTGACATAAGTAGCGGTGTTCTGACGATTAAGGCAAAATGAGGATGTGATCAACGAAGCCTCCATTTCTACGAAACCCAGCCTGCTCCAGAAGAACCTTGCTTCCGCTGGCGATGGCCAATCTGTGAAGAACGACGGAAGCGAGTACCTTGGAGGACAGACTGGTACCTCTTTGGTCGCCGCAATCCGAACGCGAGCCAAAATTGAAGATCGGGACAATAACGGAGCAGTTTGTCGGTAGGGTAGTTTCCTGCTCCCACAAATTTACCAATAGGTCTAGTAAACCATCCCCAAGAGCTGATCCGCAAAGGCATAAAGGTGGTTCATTAGGTCGCACGGCCTTATTTAATCTCAAAAGTCCGATCTCACTCTCGATCTCTATGCCAGAGGACCAGTCCAAAAGGACAAGCCAGTTCAGCTAAACAACTAGCTTCCAAGCAGTGACGATCTATTGAATCCAGTTGCCACGACTCACGTCGAAAGAATAAGAATCATCAACACACGTTAGCTGAGGGTGAGAAACACACATCAGCTAATATGCCGCACTATAAAAAAGATAATATGCTAAAAAGAATACTGCAAAAAGTTCAAAAACAAGTAACATAATGTTAAATATTTTATTATTAATTTGCTATAAGATGGCGATGAGAGGTGGAATCTGGAGGAGAGGGGGATGGACAAAGAAACTCACAGCACAAACGCCATTGGGACTTGCTACTAATCATGATAGTAAGTGCGTCCAAACAAAAGTGATCATCGTCCTTAGGACCCTAACCAGGCAGTCGGCATTCACCAACCGAAGAGTTTTCATTTATCTCAAACGAGTCATCGCTTGGCCTCCCCTCCTCCTCTTTCAACCGCACCCCTAGCGCACAAACAATGCACGTCGCGGGAGTTCGTGTGCTAGCATGCGCAACTCGTGGTCCAGCCATCGGAGCCTGGTGCGTGATACAACGGTGCTGAGCGGTTCACTCGCTCGCCCTGCACCAAATACGGAACGCCGAACCCATTCATTGCTCACACGGTGCTGCCGCCAGACATGATCTAAGTTGCAGAGACAGCGATGATCGAACGTGGCTAGCCTCTTTATATCTGCCTACCTGATTGAAGTCATCGAAACAGTGTTCGCTGGACACGACCTAAAAGGTGTGGAGCTACTTCCTGGTGAGCGACTTCTTGACTTAGAGTATGCGGACGATATTGTCCTAGTCTGTGACAGCTCCCAAACATGCCAAACAGCACTGGACGGATTAGCACTGGCTGTCAATCGCTTTGAGGTATGCTTTGCTTCATCGAAATGCAAAGTACTTCTCCAAGATTGGCAGGGACCCAACCCTGCGCTAACGCTTTGTGTTGATCTGTTAGAAGTCGTTCAGGAATTCAAGTACCTGGGCAGCTTTATTAGCGCCCGAGGGATCGAAGATGAGGTTATGATCCGTATAGCAAAATCTCGAGGTGCTTTTGCCAATCTCCGCCACCTGTGGCGCCGACGTGACATTACTCTCGCCCTGAAGGGCAGAGTTAATAATGCAGCAGTTCGTTTAACTCTCCTATATGGTTGTGAAACAAGGCGCATCAGGTCGACAGACATAAAGAGGCTAGCCACGTTCGATCATCGCTGTCTTCTCAGCTTAGCTCATGTCTGGTGGCAGTGACGCGTGAGCAATGAGCGTGTTCGACGTCGCGTAGTTGGTGCAGGAAGAGCGAGTGAACCGCTCAGCACCGTTATATCACGCACCAGGCTCCGATGGCTGGGCCACATGTTGCGCATGCCAGTACACCGACTCCCGCAACGTGCATTGGTTTGCGCGCCGGGGGTGTGGTTGCAAGAGGAGGGGAAGCCAAGCGATGACTTGGTCGGGAGATATGAAAACCCTCACTTCGAAGTTGACGTCAGTCGGTGCATCCCGACTGCCTGGCTGGGGTCCTAAGGACGGTGAACACGTTTGGTTGGACACACTTGCTGATATGGCTAGGAGCCGCCCCCAGTGGCATTTGCGTTGTGAGTTCCTTTGCCCATCCCCTCTTGCTTAGCCTCCCCCACCAATCACGATCGCATTCGTCAGGCATAACATAACTTTTGCGGCACGATAGCCGGCAGTTAGCTCTCCGGAACGATGTCCATCCGTTAATGGAGACCCAGTCGGCGTGCCAATTTTTCTTCCTTTTCTTGTCCTTTGTAATACGGCACAGTAGCTGAGGTGTTTTCCACCTGCAGCTAAGGTGTATGATGATGAGTGATAATGTCTACCTGATGGGCCAGGTTTCACAACTGTATAAGAGGGTTGAACGGACAGCTGCATGGTAAACTCTGCACTTCAGGGCGAGAGTGATGTCGCGACGGCGCCACAGATGGCGGAGACTCGTAAAATCACTTCGAGTTTTTGCTATACAGTTCGCGACCTCATCTTTAAGCTCACAGGCGCTAATATAACTGCCTAGGTAGTAGAATACCTGAACGACTTCTGGCTGATCACCACCAAAGGTCAGCGCAGGGGTAGGACCCTGCCAACCTTAGAGAAGGAACTTGCATTTCGATGGAGCAAAGCGTAGCCCAAAACCATTGACAGCCAGTGATAATCTGTCCAGTGCTGCTTGGCACGTTTGGGTGCTGTCACATATGAGGGCAATGTCGTCAGCATACTGCAAGTCAAGAAGTCGCTCACCAGGAAGTAGCTTCGCACCTTCTAGGTCGTGTTCAGCGAACGCTGTTTCCATGACTTCGTCAGTGGCGAAGTTAAAGAGGTAAGGTCACAGCGGGCAAGCTTGTCTCACACCGCAGGAGATATTGAAGGGCGGTGAATTTTACCATAAACCCTCACCCTGCCCGAACTATGCGCGTACAGCGCACAGATTACGTATTTGTCGGGCCCACAGTTCTTAAACAGAAAATCCCAAAGGGCACATCGATGCACCGAAAAGAAAGCACGTTTGATGTCGAGAAACATGACTACGGTGGGTGGCCAATAAATATGGCGGTGCTCCAACAACTGACGTAAAGATGTGGTAGATGTAGCCACGATTGCGACTAAACCCGGCTTGCTCCTCGCGTATCTGACTTTCAAGAGTGTCAGTCAGTCTGTGAAGGATGACAGAGGCAAACACTATGGAGGCGGTGGAGATCACACTGATTCCTCCATGGTTGTCGCATTCCGAACGGCAGCCTCACTTGAAAACTAGGACTATAACAGAGCGACTCCAGTCGGTTGGGACAGTTTCCTGCTCCCACAGTTTCACTACCCACGCGCGTAGATCATTAATAAGAGCAGGTCCACTGAATTTGAAGAAGGCTGGAGGAATCCAAACAGCCCCAGAATAACAATATATAACAACGGTGCTGAAATGAGTTTGAACGCATTGGAACATAGGTCGGCTGTGGACTACATGCTTGCCTTGTAATCCGGATGTCACCGACACGAATCAGCGCAATTGCGGGCGAGTTAGCGTTATACCCAGCACGCGCGCAACCGGTGGTGGTCACAGGGCAGTGCCAGTAAGGTGTGCCGGCATACGGCTGATGACTACTGAAGATGCGATGGAGGGTAAAGAAAGTGAAGTCAATAAAGAAGCGTGTAAAACTAATTGCAATGGAATGGAATCTGGCAGCTAGGTGCAAGAAACCGGATGTAGAAACGACGCAAACTACGCGGATGGGTCATGTATAATAGAGTCACCAACCACTGAGGTGGACCATCTCGAGCTTCCCATCCAAGAAGACGGCGCGCACCAGCTTGACGAAACCACACAGTCAAATTCTCTGTCTTTAGGCCACGTCATCGACTTGCCACCTCGCGGTTTCACCCAACTTAGTGCGGCGACGACGTATAATGCCGACCGAGGAAGGCTGGCGACAAGCTGATATGTCTTCCGCTCAGTAATTAGACGTTCGGGAGCTTATGCTCTAAATGGCATGTAACGACAGCGTCGGAAAACACGTGTGAACTTAACACAATTTAATCCATAACTGACAGCGCACTTTCGATCGCGTTTCCTGCTGAGCTGAGGAGAACAATGTGCGCGCGTGCGTGCGTGCATGTACATGTGGTGTCCCTCAGCCTGAGTGGGCTGGTGCTTTACCTTTAAGCATACATGTAACACGGGTGTGTGGAAGAGATGTTCGAGCCAACGTAAGCGGTTGAGTTTCAGCAAACACTCGAGTTAGGCACCAGAGAGCTTCTGGTCAAAAACTAACTGGCGGACCACAGCATTGTTTACCAGATGTGAGGAATACCTGACAAACACCAGTGAACAAACAAAGTCAAGCGTTTAATGTCTTCACTGTGAAGTGACAAGATATCTTATCCATACAACAATGCGGGCCTTATCGCAGCACTATACACGCTACTTATCAATGACAAGCTGATATCCCACCGTATCCATAGATGGTTAGGCCTCTGAAAAGCCACACGTTATGTGATCACTTCAGTGATGTGACCACCAGAGGTGACAGAGATATCAAGATAAGTGAATCGATTCAACTTATTCAGTGGCTGTTTTCTCATAGTTAAAACCGGAGGCGTATAGGTCCAATGCCGCAACAGTACTTTATACTTTGGTGCAAAGCCCATGCCAAAGTGTGAAGCCGTATTCGCCAGCCTATTCAATATCACCTGCACAGCCACCGTATCAGATACAAGGAAAACTGTCGTACGTATAACAATCACTTGGCAAAAATGTCACTCTGGAGGAGCATAAAATAACCGAGTCATTTATGGTCATTTAGACCACAAAGTTTAAGAGGAAAGGAAATATCTAACAACCCTAACGAACCACACTTGCCGTGGGGAACTCAGGAGACAGTTTCACGTAGACCGTCACACGGCATCGAGAGTCACGGTAGAGACGCTTCAGAATGGAAAGGCCTTTTATGGGCGATTCATTCTAAGATAGACAGTGCCAAAAGCTGGCGCGATCAACAGAGTCGAAAGCGACTTTCAGGCTAAGGAAAACCCCCTAGTCGGTTGTCAGTAAATGTGTTGTTGCTCACGAATAGTACATAGGTAGTCGATACAACCCCGACCGTAATAATAATAATATTATAATAATGTGTCAGCTGTACGCCGTAACGGCACTTTGCTGCCGCGTGACCACCACCAGTCGCGCGTGGGCTGAGTATACCGCGAGGACATCCACCGCTACGCGGATTCGAACCGGTGACCTTATGGTCGCAAACCAAACGCGCAGACCACTCGGCCACCAGCCAACAACCCTGACCATGGCGGAAGCCGGCCTTCCAATTACTTGAATCTCACGAGGACCGTTAAGTCACCGAAGGATACCCGTGAAAGTTTCATCATCAGTATAGACACATGTTAACTGAGGGTGATTATTGAGTGGAAGCAGCAAGAAGAGATATCTCTGTGTAGTTGCATCTAATGTCACTCAGGGACAAAGACGCGTTACTTTGGAGTGTGCTCGATATATTTATATCCACAGTGTTTGTCCAGGAATTTCTTAAATTCCGACACCGACTTTTCCTCAACTACTTGCTGCGGCAGGTCGTTCCATACATTCACCACCCTCCGTTCGAAACAGAGTTGGTGAGCGACCCGCTTCAAATCCGGTACTACAAGCTTGTATAGATGTCCTCGTGTGCTGCTTAGTGTTTGCAGATGAAGCAGTGGCCACAACATGGGGTAATCACCCTGATATAATATCCGGTGCGTCATGATGAGGTCAACCATCAGTCAAGGATAAGCCCTAGTTTCTTACACCGGTCTTCGTACGGCACATCTCGCAAGTTGGGAATCAGCCAGGTGGCTACCTGCTGCACTCGATCAATCTTTTCTATCTCGCCCCGGGTGATAGGACAATGCACAGGAGAGCCATACTCTACCATAGGTCGGATTACTGAGACGAAGAGGCGAGTGGCAATCTCTTCGGACCAAGTGCTGAAGCTGTGCCTGAGGGCCCAAAGCATACGAAGGATGTTTTGGGAAAGCCTATTGGTGTTATCCATGGACTTTAGGTCGTAGCGTGAGAGTACACCGAGGTCTCGCACGAAAGGCACGGGATGCAACGGTTGACCGGCCACCGTTCAGGTTCGACTGTGTTTACACTTACCCAGTCTCATGAATTGCGACTTGACCGGGTTGATCAGAAGGTTGACCTCTGCAGACCACGTGGAGAGGCGGTCGAGGTCCTGCTGAAGCAGGTTACAACCACTGGGTGTGCGAATTACTCTCCATACCATGTGCGAGCAAGGCACAAGGTGATTGGAGTAGCTGAGGCACATCGGTTACATGGATCAGAAACGAAATCGACTCCAGTACAGTGCCTTGGGGCATGCCGCAGCTCGATGGATACAAGTTGGTTACATGGTTGTCCACCTGGACCCTCCACTTTCGATCAACAAGGAAATTCCTGATCCATTAGGACAGCGAGCCACCAACACCGCACATCCTCAGCCTGCCGAGAAGCACTGCATGATTTACCTTGTCAAAAGCCTTACTGAAGTCAATGTAAATGACGTCGACTGATTTGCCTTGGTTCAGCGCTTGTAACCATTCGTGCCTCGTCAACATTAGGTTGGTGATGCATCAGTGACCTTTCACGAAACCATGCTGTGCGGGCGTCAAGAGGCTTTTCGATTCGAACAGTTGCAGAAGACTCTTGTTCATTATCTTCTCGAGCGTCTTTGCCAAAACAGCAGTCAGGCAGATCGGACGGTAGTTATCCACTTTGCATGGGCTACCACCTTTCGGTATTGGCTTTACGACTGAGCGTTTCCAGTCGCCCGGTAATAATCCAGTGGATAGTGACCTGTTGAACAGCTCAGTTACAGAAGGCGAGATGGTGGCCGATAGGGACTTGAGGATCGGTAGGTGGATTACATCTGACCCGACAGGCTTCGTCCTGTCAAGACTTACCAGAAACTTACGTACATCTTCAATACTGTAATCCAGGCTGTCTAGTTTAGCGACAGCAGTACTCTTCGAACTCGTTACAGACATCTGGTCATTTGCAAATACGGAAGCGATGTGCGTCGCCAATGCGGACGCACGATCTGTGCTCGAGGTTAAGGGCTGTGCCTTCCAACACTGGCATATTGGCTGCAGACCTCAGGCGCCGCTTCACGTAGGCGAACATCCTCTGAGCTGTTGGTGAGGCAATTGCCTGCTGCCCATTGAAGCTTCTGTGCGTTTTTGTCTTCGTGCCGTTGCAGAGATTTCGCTGTAACTTGTACGCCTTGTAATTATCCTCAGAGCCAATTAACATGAATTTCTTAAATAACCTGCGTCGTCGTCGGGCCAGTTTGCTGTACTCCTTGTCGAACCAATGTGGCTTGACTGGGCCAACATACCGAAACTTGAGAGGTACAAAACAGGCGCACAAGGATTTGATTCCCTCTTTAATGATAGTCCAACAGGTTTCAATAGACAAATCCTCTGGTAACCACCAGTCCATCTGGCTCGCTGCTCGAGTGAGGCCATTAAAGTCCGCCTTCCAATAGTTGAAGGCTGGCTCCAGCTGAGGGGAATACCGCAGCGGCAGTTCCAAGTTGGCTATGACCATCGAGTGGTCACTCGCTCCCAGGGGCTCCAAGACTTGAATGTAATGCCCACGTTGCCCACTGCTGGTCAAAAGTAAGTCTAAGCACAATGGAGCCGTGCGTGCAGTTATGCGCGTCGGTTGGTTGATGTGCTGTGTGGCCCCAGTTTCAAATAGAAACTCCGTAAACTTCCTCTAGACTTCACAATGGTCGAGGAAAAGTTCCGCCTCAGGCCACTGTATTCGGGGTAAGCTGAAATCGTCCATGAGTAGGAACAACGGAGGACTCATGTGGTTGCGAACAAGCGGCAACCAGTATAAGCAGCGGCTCAACGGACTGCGATATACCACGCCCACGAGCATTTTGCAGCGTCTGAGGTGAATCGAACATTATAACTGCTCACATAGTCCATCAGCGCTTCGGTAGGTGCCCGCGAGTCTTCCACAAAAGAAAAACCTTATGTAAAGCAGAACATCACCGCGACCATTTAATGGTCTATCATAACGAAGGCAAGAGTAGCCGCTGATTTTTGTTTCTTAGGTGGTTACGTCGGAATTTAACAGTGTATCAGCAAGGCGTAATACGTCTGGTCGCTGAGAGGTTACAAAGTGGTACAGCTCATCGCGTTTGTTCATCAGACTGCAGAAGTTAGTAAAGGCTACGTGCAGGCCGCGGTAGGAACCGCTGGGCACACTTGAAGCATCAGAAACTTGTTGATCCGGATTCGCGGAGGAATCCGGGCGACTACTCGAAAATTTACAATACGGAGATTTGTTTCTCCATCGTCCGTGCGTCGCTTTAGTTCAAGCATCGCAGACTTGAGTTGCTCTCTGCTGGGTCTAAGTCAGCGCGCACGTGGATCTTTAAACCTTTCTGCGGGACAATATTAACTTAGGACTTGCCTCTTCAACAAAGTCACCCATGGTTCTTTTTCCGAGACGAGCGATCTGTTTCACTTGCAGCCCACCTTCATCCACGTCGAGCAGTCTATCAAGCAGAGTTTGCAAAAACTCGATGTCATGTTCATAGCGCACCTGAGGATTGGAATCACAGGATTCAGGTGCGTGAAAGACCATAAGGTTGCGGCGTCTCAGGTCGCTGGAGATTGTTCTTGGTTTCGTTGGTATTTGCTTTTTCCATTCGTTATCACCAAGTTGCTTACTGCAAATTAGAGCCTTAGTGTCAACTGAAAAAATCGTTAGCGTTGAAGCCAAGCTTGCCGGAGCGCTAGCACTTTGCTCCAGGGATAGATTCGCTGCCGTACTAGGTGTTGGTGTTTCTCTGATTGTGGTGCAGGACAAATCAAGCTGCGCGTTTCAACGTATTTTGCTCTACTGATCCGCTTGTCAGGGTTTTCGGCTCCTTTCTGCCCATGCTTAGACTGACATTGCTTACAAATGGTCTTCAAAACGTCGTGTTGAATGCCTTGAATTACGTGAAACTAGTCCATAGACACACCTCAGCTAATGTACCTCAATACAAAAGGATAAGATACTAAAAAGTACATACTACAAAAAGTCCAATAGATAAGTAATATAACGTCAACTATCATAGTACACAATTAGAATGATATTGCAGTTGGAAGAGGAATTTAAAGAGGAGGGGGATGGACAGAGAAACTCACAACACAAACGCCATTGGTGCCGGCACTTCGCCATATCAGCAAGCGTTACTAAACAAACGTGTTCATCCATTAGAAGCTTGAAAGCAATAATAAGGCGAATGCTTCGATGATTCGCGCAGTTGAAGATGGCCACGGCTATCGACAGTCGCCAGTCTGAAGATATCACATCAGTGTCCCAAATAGTGCCGAATAAGTTTGAATGAATCAGTGAAATTTGTGGCGTGCCCTGTATCAGCTAGGTGTGCAGCTATTGATGAGTTCGCTGTATTTCTACTTCCAGTTCTAAGCCCGATCGGGTGGTGTTCCTTCATTCTCTCAGATAGACGCCGTGTCGTACGACCAATGTATTCCGCTCCACAGGAGCATGAAAATGAGTAGATACACATTGAGTTGGTGTGGACAGGCCTCTTATCCCTTGAGTTTAGTCTCACCATCGGAATGCTAGTGAACTGGATTTGCATCCGCGCTGCTGGATAGGTGCGTCTGAGTGCCAACGAAAGACGACGAGTTAGTAGTTCCGTCGCAACCTCGCCCTTGTATGGCAGCTGTAGGAAGATTGGCTTACGTTCTACCGTAAAAACTACAGGCTTTTTCTTCTTCTTATGTTCCATGTTGGCTCTGATGAAGCCTTCCGGATAGCCGTTCTCCCTTAGCACTAAGCGAATGCGCTTTAATTCTTCCGCAAGCGTGTCATTCGAGCAGATACGTTCAGCTCGGCTCACTATGGGATTTTTTAAGACTGTGAAGCACCGCTTAGATCCTCCTGTGTTAAAATCGCTCAACAGATATGTGGGCTTCAGAACCAAGATAGCGAAGGCGGATATATGTCTCGATTTTCTCGCTAAGTGCATAGAAAGCAACATTTATCCGACGAACTACTGGAAATCTCTTCGTCGCTCACGCATCAGACCGGATAGCAATTGTTTGAAACGCCTAGCATTAAACCAGATAGATGCCACTCGTATCAAGAGAGACGAGCTCAAACGTGTCCTGAGTCAGTCGTGTAGCGCACTGGACAGTCTCTCAACCAGAGACTGATCGGAGCTAGAGAAGACAATTAAGGAAATAATCACAAAACAAGGATCCAGATTGCGTCATCAGCTCACAAACACGCTGAGTAAGGAGAAGCCCTCAACCTCTTTTCCGGCCGAACCAGATAGGTATGTTCAAAACTTGTCATGCCTGACGCTTGATCGTGTTACCATGGAGGTCTTATCACTAGGCCCTAAATTCTGTTTTCCTGCTAGGAAGGATAATAGACTAGCAATAGAGGCCCAGTTTGAAAATGTGTGCACACAGACCTCTCAGCTCACTCCTTGTTCTGAAATGCATGTGGAAGAGTTTAAATCATTTCTAGTGCATGCATGCTATCAGTACCGACGTGCGAGGATAGTACATAATACTCCGGTAAAACAAGAACACCTTGAAGCTCTTAACCGTCTGGATGATTTACACGAATTATTAGTGAAACTGTGGGAGCAGGTAACTGTCCTATCCGACTGCAGCTGCTCCATTATAGTCGCAATTTTCAAAGGAGACTGACGATCGGAATGCGGCAACCACAGAGGAATCAGTCTGATCCTCATCGCCTCCAAATTACTTGCCTCTGTAAGCCTTCACAGACTGACTGGCGCTCGTGAAAGCCAGATTCGTGAGGAGCAAGCCGAGTTTCGTCGGAGTCGTGGCTGCATTGACCACATCTTCACCTGGCGTCAGTTGTTGGAGCATCGTCACACATATTGGCAGCCCATCGTTGTCGTGTTTCTCGACATCAAAGGTGCCTTCGATTCGGTTGATCGATGTGCCCTTTGGAACTGTCTACTCAGGAAAGGAGTGCCCGAGAAATATGAAATAGTATCCGCGCACTATACGCGCGTAGCGCGGGCAGAGTGAAGGATTACGGCAGGCTGTCGTCGCCCTTCAGTATCTCCAGCGGTGTGAGCCAAGGATGCCCGTTGTCACCTTTCCTCTTCAATTCCGCTATTGACGAAGTCATGGAGATAGCACTCACAGGACACGACCTAGATGGTGTGGAACCACTCCCAGAAGAATAACTTCTAAACTTGAAGTATGCGAACGATATTGCCCTCATCTTTGACAGCTCCCAGACGTGCCAAGCTGCACTGGACAGATTAGCACTGACTGTCAGCCGCTTCGGGCTTTGCTTCGAACCATCGAAGTGCAAAGCTTTCCTCCAAGATTGGCAGCGATCGCCTCCTGCGCTGACCCTTGGTGGGAATCAGCTAGAAGTCGCTCAGAAATTAAACTACCTGGGAAGTCGTATCCGCGCCCTTGGCATTGAAGATGAGATCACGAACCGAATATCTAAAGCTCGAAGTGTTTTTGCAAGCCTTCGCCACTTATGGTGGCGGCGCGACATCACTCTCGCCTTGAAGGGTAGAGTGTTCAATGCAGCGGTACATTCGACCCTACTGTATAGTTGCGAAACCTGTCCCATTAGAACAGTGGACATAAAGAGTCTAGTTACGTTCGACCATCGGTGCCCTCAAGGTTTAGCTCACATTTGGTGGGAACACCGCGTGAGCAACGAGCGTGTTCGCCGCCTTGTTTACGGCACAGGAAAAGGAACTGAACCGCTCAGCACCGTCATTTCACGTACCAAGCTTCGATGACTCGACCACGTTTTGCGCATGCCAGTCCACCGACTCCCGCGACGTGCGTTGCTTGCTCACTGGGGATGTGGAGGGAAGAAGAGTAGGGGTGGCCAAGCGATGACTTGGTCGAGTGGAATGAAGGTCCTCACTTCGAAGCTTGCGTCGGTTGGAACATCACGGCTCCCTGGTTGGGGTCCGCAAGACGATGAACACGTTTGCCTAGATACGCTAGCTGACATGGCTAGGAGTCGACCTCAGTGACGTTCCTGCCGTGAGTTTCTTTGTCCCTCCCCATCCCTTTTAGCCTCCTTCTCCAACCACGATCTCATTTCGTGGCGTAAGCAAATTTTATTTAATAATTTTTCTTGTTGACTAGTAGCCGGCTGGTGGCTTTCTGGAACGATGCCCATCCGTTGCTGGTAGTTCAGCTGGCATGCAACTGCTGTATTTCTATTCTTTTTCTTTTATGTATTGCATAACAATAGCTGAGGTGTTTTAAGCCTCTATCTAACGGGTATAATGATGACAGATGTCATCAGGATAACACATAGTCAGACCGTACGCCCTTATAAATGTGGCAAACTTACCTATTCCTAGTCGTAGGTGAACAGTCGACAGAGGGTTCACCTAGCAGCTCACCATTGAGACGATCGGATAAGGCAAAGCCGACCCCATGTTCACGTGGTGCTGATGTGGCGGTTCTCACCCAGTAGAACATATAGCCGGCACCAGCTTCATGCAACTTACCTTGCTCAGCCAGCCGAGTCTTACTGAACACCGCAATATCGATGTAGTAGCGCGCCAGTTCTATCACGACCAGTGCGGTTTGCTTGCCGAACTATCTTCTCGTGGCGCCAGCTGGGTGGTTCAGGTGTACCCTGTTACAGCGAAGTGTTCGGCGACAATGTTCCACCTCGGTGGGGCATTGTATTCCAGCAATTGTGCTAATTTCATGGGGAGTATTGGGCCTCTGCTTGGTGATCGACCAGACAAAGACTCATGAACTGAACATTCAGTCAGCGCCTCTCAATGCGCGCGATTCTTTAAATGCGTCCCGCTGCCTAGCCGGTAGGTTATTTAGCCAAAGGCTCGGGGTGGAGTCCCCTAAGTGAACTCCCTACTTCGGCTTGGGATACCGGGTAGTAACACGCCCTCGCACAAACCCACGGACTTTACTGCAACGTGCTCATCAACTACTGTTTCTGGTTCTCACACTCACGCGACTTCATCACATACCAATTGCTTGCTTGCTAACAATCCCCACTCTCCGTTACCCGACTCATGTGTTCAACAATCTGGCTGCGATTCCGGTTGCTCCGCGGACCAAGGAGTTCAACCAATAGCTCTCCTTCGTCCCTGATCCTCGTTGAGTCTCGAGTGCTTCAACGTTCGGACATTCATGCAGATTGGACAGCAAGCCGGTCTAGCGCGCACCCTAAAGTCCCCAGACTTTGACGTCTGCTGCCTTTCAGAAAGCCGGTTGCAAAGTCCCGACACTGTGCTTACTTTGACATCCCCACTGACCACGAAGCCAGATAGCACCTGCGTCTTTCTGGAGATCCAGAAGCAGCCTCAGCGGGTTTGGCTGGTGTAGGTATAGCACTAAATGGCAACGCCGAGGCGGCACTACTGGGCTGGTTCACGATTAACAGCCGATTATGTGCAGGTCGGCTTCGGGGTTCATGCAGAAGCAAAACGCACCGCGAAGAGAGACGCAACTTGTTTGTGCTCTCCGCGTATGCTCCAACTGACTGCAGTGGTGACTCAGTCAAGGACGAATTCTACCGGGATCGACAACAGCTCATGACAAATGCTAAAATGTCGGATGTCGTTATCCTTGATGGAGATTTTAACGTACGGGTTAACCGCCTGGTACCATACGAATGCCACCTTGATGGTCATCACGTGCTCAATGAAAACCGCTCTGATAACGGAGGGAGGCTTCGCACATTGTGCAAAGACAACCATCTGTTTCTCACGGGCACTACCTTCAAGCGTACGAAGGAGATTTCCGCAAGGTGGTGACCCCTTCTCCAACACAACCGTGGTCTTAAATTGATCATATTGCAATTAGCTTTAGATGGCGCGGCAGCGTACTGGACTGCAGGTCCTTTTGGTCCACTTTCGTTGACTCAGACCATGCACTGGTCTGCGCGAAAATCTGTACGTGTTGTGGGGTCCCGAGGCAAGAAGCACCGCAAGGTTGATGGAAACAGATTAACTGATTTCTCTGTCCAGGCGAGCTATCAGTCTTCACTGGTATATGCACTCAGTTGCAATCCACCGCAAGACATGGAGCAACACTGGACTTGGATAAGGAAAACGGTGACCATTTCCGGACAGTCAAGATGCGGCCTAACTCGACGCCTCCTAAAGCATTGGATCTCTGCTCGTTCTCTAGAGCTGTTCGAACGCTGCAGATATCCCAGTGGAATCAGATTGCAACGAGCGACGCCGTTCTGTCAACCGGCTGCTCAAGAAAAGCCTACGCAAGGATCGCGAGACATGGTGGTCTGAGCGTGCTTTAGAGATGGAGACCGCTGCCCTCTCTGACAACACTCACAAGCTTTTCCAACTCATTCGGTCCACTGACCTCAGGAAACCTGGTGTCAGCGAGGTCAACTGCGAGTTGGATGAACCTCCGATCACCAATCAACAGAGGCGTATGGACCGCTGGGGCGAGCACTTTCACTCGCAGTTCAACTGGCCTCCACCATCCATCAGTGTATACAGTACACCTTGTTGTCCACCTTGGCTCGTCCCACTGAATCCACCCAGTGAAGCGGAAGTCTGCCTCGAGATTCGACGCTTGAAGCGGTTCAAGGCTGCAGGCTCAGACGCATTACCTCCGGAGCTATTCAAGTACGGCGGTGTGGCGATCATTAAGCAACTGATCGCGCTGTTCGCGAAAATCTGGCATGAAGAGAAAGTACCTTTCTCTTAAGGCGATTCAGTTATTGTCCCGATTTTCAAGAAAGGCGCTCGCACTTCATGTGTAAATAATCGCGGGATCAGTCTTATTTCGGTTGCCTCCAAGCCATTGGCATCAATTCTGCTTCGCAGACTATCCACAGTACGTGAATCATACTACCGTGAAGAACAAGCTGGTTTCCGTCCCAGCCGCGAATGCGTAGACCAAAAGTTCAGACTCCGCCAGCTCCTCGAACATCGCCACATTTATCACAGGTCCACTATCGTTGCATTCCCAGACATAAGTGCCGCTTTTGACTCCGTTGATCAACCTGCTTTATGGCGTTGCTTGCTAAAGAACGGGGTACCAGTGACGTATATCGCCATCTTACGTGCACTTCACCTTCATACCTGCGGCAGAGTGAGGGTCTATGGCAAGCTTTCCTCGCAATTCGCTGTCAATAGCGGTGTGCGGCAGGGCTGCCCTATGTCCCCATTCCTCTTCAAGTTTGCAATCGAAGACGTTCTGTCGAATGCTCTAGGTTTCCAACATTTTGGCCTAGAACTTCTACCGGGTGAGCGTGCGACCGACTTAGATTATGCTGATGATATCGCCTTACTTGGTGACGATCCTCAGAGTATGCAACTCATTCTGGATCGTTTGGCGGTTGAAGCATCTAAGTATGGCATGAGCTCTGCCCCATGGAAGTGTAAAGTACTGCTCAAGGAGTGGCTTTCACCTGCTGCCGTGCTCACTATCGAAGGTGCACAACTTGAACAGGTAGATAGTTTCGCCTACCATGGAAGCTGTGTTTCTGCTGACAGCACTATCAACAAAGAAGTCTCTCTTCGCATCGCTAAAGCTCGATCAGCACTTGTCCATCTGAGGCACTTGTTGCGTCACGACGTCTCATTGTCGCTAAAGGGCCGCGTTTACAGCCCGTCAGTACGCTCAGCGTTGTTGTATGGCAGCGAGTCTTGGCCGATTGGTGTGGAAGACAGGCGTCGCCTTTCTGCCTTCGATAACGGTTGCTTAAGAAGGATTGCTCGTGTTTGGTGGCAACATCGAGTTAACAGTAATGACGTTCAACCTAGCATCTTAGGGAATGCGAGAATTCCCTTCAACAAACTGGTTTTGTTGCGCCAGTTGAGATGGCTCGGTCACGTCCTACGCATGGCACCTGAGGGTCTACCGCGTCGCGTTCTATTCGCTCGTCAAGGACCTGGCTGGGGGCGGTCGCATGGTGGTCAAACTTCTACATGGCGGCAGCACATGAAATCGCTGACGTCGTGTAAAGCCGTTGTTGCGTTCGTACGTCTTGCAGGATAGGGATAAGAAGATGATGAGTGCCAATGGCTTAACATACTTGAAGAGATGGCCCGCAACCGGAATCAGTGGAAGAATTGTGTACTGTAGTGTATTGATTCACATGTTTAATACTTCAAACATTGAAAAT
>OX104064.1:128117676-128169609 GCA_944474145.2 Dicrocoelium dendriticum
CCACGTACACACACAATGACATACATACATACCCCCTACACAAACACAAACTGCTATGGCAAACATATCGGATTTTTGCACATTCTTGATCATGCATCGTTATGTCAAAATGATCATGCCTGTAAAGGCGTGACTCAATTTGTTGAGAATAAAAGATTTATTTATTTATTTATATAATGAGTGTCTTCTAACCTAAGCGAATGTTTCGTTCACGTGAAGGAACGACGCAAGTCTAATGATCACTGTCACTCCCAAGTATATCACTGAAGTGGAAAATGTCAAACATTCACCGTAAATGCGAAGCTGTGGACACTGTGTCAGGATTCGCTGGTAGCGATTTCTGCTGAACAGCGTAAAAAGGAAATCATTGCGTTGAGGTGTTTAACGATAGGCAACGGGATTTGAACCAAGCTGTAAGGTTGTCCAATAGCATTTGCAGCTTGGCCGATGACTCTATGCTTGGATGATAGACGCCAAGGAGTACATCGTCCGCATATTTTAGCATGGCTTTTTCAGGGACGGGGGTTGAAGTAACGTAAGTGGAAATCAAGAATGGGGACAATGACTTCATGAAGTACCCCAGAGTTTGTGGTGATTGAAGAAGAGTTTTTCTCCATTAACCTGGTAAATTGGGTACGGCTGGTAAAATAATCTTTCAACAGAAGAACAAAAGAAGTTGGGACCCCGAAACCTAATAGATCGCGTAACCGTGGTTCACGGTTCACACAACCAAGAGGTGCTAAAATCCAGCAATCAGATGCGGGTAGATTTGTTATTACTATCCAGTAACGAGAGCACAGTAGGTAGCAAACATGCTAGCGCATCTAAAGTGGACCTTGAGCCCCGATATGCAAACGGATGTGGGTCATCCAAATGTGTCTGTGCTGAGATCGTTGAATGAATAAGCCTCTCGAATGCCTTAAGAGCAACCGAGGTGCATGCGGTCGGCCGATATTTGCAGGTTCCTTTCTTTGGCAGTGGCGTTATGCTCGCGTCTCGCCAAATATCAGCTATCTTGTGCTGTTTGAAGCACAGCGTGTACAAGTCGGCGACGAACTCTGCCAGGTAAACTGTACCGTCCTTAAGAACCACAAGAGATAATTTATCCGGACCACGTGCTTTGTTCATCTGCAGCCTGGTTAATTCTCTGTGCACTTCTAGGCTGTTCAGAGATGGAGGGTTATCTGAGGCTGGCTGCAACCCAAGAAAGGATACATCAAGGGATGAAGTACTATCCTAGTCATAAAAATGGAGATTTAGATTTACACATCAGGAGTTGAATGCATGAGATTGCGCGTTACCCCGCTTAACGGTTGCAACATCTTTCATATTTCATGATAATTATTGTTTACAAGTATGGTTTGAAATTAGATATCGTTGAGTCGACGCAATTCGATTTGTTTATCAATAGATAAAGAAATTACTGATGTAAGGTCTGCGTATAAAAGCCTTTTCTTTAAGTGTAGGCAGTCGTTTAAGATGTAGAGAGAAGAATCTATCAGAACGGATAAAAATTGTTTTAACTGGACAAGATGTGCCGTAGCAAAAGTTTAAGCAACTAGTTAGATGGTCACAATACTTCGATACGTGTTCATCGTAGAATAAACTAAAATCAGTGGAGGCAACTGTTTCACGCATTCGCTGAATGTTTGGGGAAGGCATCGTCTGCGGCTGAACTTTTGCAACGGGTGGTCTTTATGTTTCGTCTTGCTATAGATAACAGGAGATAGGTTTAGAATGGCATGAGCAGAGCTCACAAGTGGTGCCCGATTACAAGAAGAAAAAACTTCCTTGTTAACAAATACCATGTCAAGTTTTGAAAGTAGTAAGGGGATTTAGTAGATTTTTGTGTAGATTCTTCGCAGGATGCGGCGGGTGCGCGCTACTGACGAGTCCCAATAGGACGAAACGGCCGTCCAGCGCTTTACTGGATGTGTGGTGGCCATCTGGCTGTGTCTAACTGCGATGAATCTACATAAAAACCATGTCAAGTATTGTATCTAATCTAACTAGAGATTGCACAATGTTCTATACCCAAGGTTAGCAATGAAGCTGGTGTCAGAGTTGTTAAAGTCACCGGCAACTACGCACAATGAGTTCCAGGTATTCGAGGAGCACAGCTGTAAATCCGTTGTGAAATTCTTCAACTTCGTGGTTTGGACAGCCGGGAGCGATATAAACATTAGCCAATACAAACGAATGATAACCGTTCAGCAGTCTTGGTTTACATTTTACGATTAGACAGCTGGTGCGTTGCGAACTGTACTGAAAAATGCTTTTAATCCACGGGCACCATGAAGTTTATGTAAATGATGACTCCACCTCCGCGGTTCCTGTGTACTTGGCGGTCAACATATAAAGAGTTAAACCCGTCGAGTTCCCCAACTGCGTCGTAAACATAAATGTGAAGATAAGTTTCCAGCAGCATAATGATGCCCAAACGAGAATATTCCCGACATTTTAAATACTTTAAGGTCTTCAAATTTCCAAGTAGCGTTCGAATTAGCACTGTGTAAAACAGATAGGCTCATACTTCTGATATGTTACCTTCTAAATGCAACCCATCATTCCGCACGGTGTTTTTGTGTAGAATTCCTGTTTCTTTTGATTCGTTTTATTTTGTTCAGTACAGCTTGGCCAGGAAAAAGTGCCCAATTCACTTGCGTTAAAGCACGCAACAATTTCAAAGATACGCGAACGTAAACGATCCGGTCCATGGTTAAGGAAGAAAGCAATGATAAATTAAAACAAAAGGTTTTTGATTCAGTGCCGAAAAGCGCGTCCATTAGTAAATCCTTTGGGTAGGAATTATAGTACATGAGCAAATTTGAAGGCCGTGCGTGTTAACATTGTATTACGCGAGCAGGATACTGTCAAGTTACCCAGGGTTGGACAAGAGACATGGATTATAAAAGACTGGTCTAAAAACCTAACCGAAAGGCAGCGGGTTTGCCATTAGGCTATATAGAGTTAGTTTTAAGTGTAATTAAAGTGTTTTCGTCCCAGCTGCTCACAAACTACATAGCTCAGCCCAGTCTGGAAAAGCACCAGATGCGTTCTGCCCTATTGGGGCTCGTCAGTGGTGCGCATTCCCTCAGGTCCCCTATTGAGGATCGAACCCATGACCGCTAGAGGCGGATGCCCATCGCAATGAGGCTGGACCTTACCGTGGTGCGATGGTTTGTGTGCCTTAGCGATCCATTGAGCTATGCTGGGTGGTGCTTTTGCACCTTCAGAGTCAATCATACCAGATTGGTCAATGGTTAGAGGCCAGACAAACTCAGCTTCCTGGTCCTCCAGATTGGGGGTTGGAATGAGGGTGGCACCTTATTCCTTAAAATGGACTCCTTGTAGCCCAACGCCAAACCCGCTGCCTTGCGGTCAGGTTTTTGAAAAAAAGGCTTTGGTTGAGAACCCTAATCGTTCTCCTGTCTAGGCCTGGGCAACCTGACAGTATCATGCCCACGCAATACTATGAATTTTCCTTCAAACAATTTCTTGATGCTCTGGCCACCGCAGAGGATAATAAACGGTGCCCTATCTGCTGCATCGAGCAGGGTGGATAGGGGTTTGGATGCTACTGTTCAAGCCTTCCCGTCTTCTTATTCCCCCTCTTACGCTTTTTCACTCTTACCGTCCCATTCCAACTTCACTTATATCCCCCCAGTTTTATACCCCCCGATTCTTGGCCCTCCCCCAACATGCTTTGCTAGGCATTTACCTTCTAATTTCAACTCACACGTGAACGCGGAGCGTTACTCCTCTCCTGTCGACAAGCCCATGTCCAACCAAGCGGTCCAATCCAGTTCATCGGCTTCCATTTGGAGCCCTCGATCCTCCTTCAGATTAGCATGCCTCAATGTACGCACACTGCTACAAATCGGTCAACAGGCAGCACTTGCCCGAACATTGGAGACCCTCTCGATCGATATCTGCTGCTTATCAGAGACTCGCCTGCAAGACTCGAGCACTGTGCTCACTCTGCGATCCCCTTCAGGGGAAGCAAGCAGTATTTTCTCCTTGCGCCTATCCGGTGACGATGCAGCTTCGAGCACCGGCCAAGCCGGTGTTGGTATTGCCCTGAGTCCCCGGGCTGAAGCTGCTCTGGTTGATTGGATTCCAATCAGTAGCCTGATGTGTGCGGTCCGATTGGCTGGCTCCTCTAAAGCTTCGAAGTCGCGCGGGACTAATAGATGTCTATTCATCATCGCTGCCTATGCGCCCACAAACTGTAGCGATGATTCGGTAAAGAACGACTTCTACCGCCAACTGACCCAGCTCCTTCGCCACAGAAGAAGCACGGACACTGTTGTGCTGGTGGGGGATATGAACGCACAAGTTGGAAAGTTGTCCACTGATGAACTGCATCTGGGCGGTCAACACGGTGTAGGCTCCCGTAATGATAACGGTGAGCGGTTACTTCATTTGTGTGAAGATGTCCGCTTATTTCTTGCGAGCACTAATTTCCGACACAGCACCCGCCGAAGGGTGACTTGGCGCCCACCAGCCTCGAACCAGCCTTGGACGCAGATCGATCACATTGCGATAAGTTACCGCTGGAGAGGCTGCATCCAGAATTGTCGCTCGATTTGGAGCACATGTGTGGACACCGATCATGCACTTGTATGTGCTGACATGCGGATGCGTTTTGGCGGACGCCCACGACGACGCTGTGAGCGTATTGACTCCAGCCAACTGACAAAACCAGCTGTTCTGAATGCGTATCGAAGTACGCTAACATGCGAGTTGAGCAAGCGCTCACAGGAGACAATTGATGGTCACTGGTCACATGTTCGCCAGACCTTACTAGCAGCAGGAAAATCCTCATGTGGTATGTCTAATAGACAACATGGACATTGGGTCTCTTCGCAGTCTCTGGAACTTATAGATGCTCGCCGGGAAATCCCGGCTGGAAGCGAGCACAATGAAACTCGCAAAGAGCTCCGGGCAAAACTCCGCGCTAGCCTGAAGAGAGACCGCGAATCTTGGTGGTCTCATCGTGCGTCAGAGATGGAGATGGCCGCTGCCCTTGGCAACCATCGTAAGTTATTCCGTCTGATACGGGAAACGGGCAGCAGAAGACCTGGTGTTAGTGAAACTATACGTGACGAGAGTGGACAGCCTATCCACAATTTGTCAACACGTCTGGAGCGTTGGGCTGAGCATTTTGAAAAGCAATTTAATCGGCAAGAATTGTTCGATTCGCCGGTCACTGATCGCCCCGCTCCGTGGGCTGTCCCTTTGGATCCACCCTCTCGCTCAGAAGTCGAACGTGAGATCGGACTGTTGAAGTTGAACAAAGCCGCGGGACCAGATGATCTTCCTCCAGCCCTCTTCAAATTTGGAGGCTCTGCTCTTGCTGATGCTTTGCATGAATTACTAGTGAAACTGTGGGAGCAGGAAACTGTCCCAACCGACTGGAGCCGCTCCGTTATTGTTCCCATCTTCAAAGGCGGCTCGCGCTCGGAATGCGGCAACCATAGAGGAATCAGTCTGATCTCCATCGCCTCCAAATTACTCGCGTCCATAATTCTCCACAGACTGACTGGCGCTCGTGAAAGCCAGATTCGTGAGGAGCAAGCCGAGTTTCGTCGGGGTCGTGGCTGCATCGACCACATCTTCACCTTGCGTCAGTTGTTGGAGCACCGTCACACATATTGGCGGCCCACCGTAGTCGTGTTCCTCGACATCAAAGGTGCCTTCGATTCGGTTGATCGATGTGCCCTTTGGAATTGTCTACTCAGGAAAGGTGTGCCCGAGAAATATGTAAATATTATCCAAGCATTATATGCGCGTAGCACGGGCAGAGTAAGGGCTTACAGCAGGCTGTCGCCACCCTTCAATATCTCCAGCGGTGTGAGACAAGGATGCCCGCTGTCACCTTTCCTATTCAACTTCGCTATTGACGAAGTCATGGAGATTGCATTTACAGGACATGACTTGGAAGGTGTGGAGCTACTCCCAGGAGAACGACTTCTTGACTTAGAGTATGCAGACGACATTGCCCTCATCTGTGACAGCTCCCAGACGTGTCAAGCCGCGCTGGACAGATTAGCACTGGCTGTCAGTCGCTTCGGGCTTTGCTTTGCACCATCGAAGTGCAAAGCGTTCCTCCAGGATTGGCAGGGTTCGCCCCCTGTGCTGACCCTTGGTGGGGATCAGCTAGAAGTCGTTCAGAAATTCAATTACCTGGGAAGTTGTATCAGCGCCCTTGGGATCGAAGACGAGATCACGAACCGCATAGCGAAAGCTCGAAGTGCTTTTGCTAACCTTCGCCACCTATGGCGACGGCGCGACATTACTCTCGCCCTGAAGGGTAGAGTGTACAATGCAGCGGTACGTTCGACCTTACTGTACGGTTGCGAAACCTGGCCCCTAAGATCGGCGGACATGAAGAGGCTACTTACGTTCGACCATCGGTGCCTTCGCAGTTTGGCTCACATCTGGTGGGAACACCGCGTGAGTAACGAGCGTGTTCGACGCCTTGTTTACGGCCTAGGAAAGGGAATGAACCGCTCAGCACCGTCATTTCACTCACCAGGCTCCGATGGCTGGGCCACGTGTTGCGCATGCCAGCCCACCGACTCCCTCGACGTGCGTTGTTTGCTCATCAGGGATGTGGGTGGAAGAAGAGGAGAGGTGGCCAAGCGATGACTTGGTCCAGAGGAATGAAGGCCCTCACTTCGCAGCTGGCCTCAGTTGGAGCTTCACGGCTCCCTGGTTGGGGTCCAAAAGACGGTGAACACGTTTGGCTGGATACACTTGCTGATATGGCAAGGAGCCGACCTCAGTGGCGTTCCTGCTGTGAGTTTCTTTGTCCCTCCCCATCCCTTTAGCCTCCCCCTCCATCTACGATCTTATCTCGTAGAGTAAAACGTAATTAAATTTTTGTTTTTGCCTAGTAGCTGGCTGGTAGCTTACCGGGACGATGCCTATCCGTTGCTGGTAGCTCAGCTGGCATTCAACTGTCGTATTTATTTTTCCTTTATGTATTGTATGTATGTATGTATTTTTTATGTATTGCGGTACAATAGCGGAGGTGTTTTACCATCTCTAGCTGACATGTATAATGATGATGATGAGAGGCGGATGCCAACTAGCCAGCAGCTTAAGCCACTGAGCAATGAAGGACGTCAGCTGGGCTACACAATCTTCAAGCTAACTGGGACATAGTACAACATATCTTCCACATCTAGGCAGGTTACAACCTTAGCAGATGATAGGAGCTCGCCTCCAAAGGTCATGACTTCCTCTCACTAGACGCTACGTTCATATCAGTTGAAACTAAGAAGCTACAGTTGTATGTTACTGATGAGTAGGAGGATTATTTTAATTGTAATGGTAATATTTTCGTCCCAGCTACTCACAAGCTACATAACACAGTCTAATCCAGAAAAGCACCAGAAGCGCTTCGCCCTATTGGGGCACGTCAGTGGTGCGCATTCCCTCGGTCCCCTACTGGAGATCCAACGCGTGACCGCCAGAGGCAGATGCCAGCTAGCCAGCAGCTTAAGCCACTGAGCCATGAGGGAAGTCGGTTGAGCTACACAATTTGCAAGTACCAAGGCGCCACCCTCACGCCAAACTCAGTTGGAGGGCCAACAGAATGAGCTTGTCTGGCATCTAACCACTGACTAATGTGATATAGATGGCTCAGAAGGTGCAAACACTACTCAACTTACCTTAATGGGATGTTGAGACACGCAAACCAGCGCACCAGGTTAAAACCCAGTCTTATCGCGACGGATGTGTTGCTCTTATAACGGACACAGACTTTTCATGTTATGTGAGGATAACTGTCTTTTTCTCACAAGCACAAACTACATGTAGATGAAGGGACGTTTCGCCACCTGGTGAATCCCTTCGCCAATGAAAGCGTGGTCACAAACATATCACATTATAATCAGATTCCGATGGCATGGCAGCGTACGACACTGCAAACCGATTTGGTCCACCTACCTAGATTCCCACATCGCTCTGGCCCATGTGGACATCTGCATACACTTCGGGGAACCTACAAACCAAAGCACCGTTGGATTGGTACCACCAAACTAGCTGACCACTGCATTCAATTGACTTATCAATCCTCCTTATCAGATGTGTTCGCTAGCGATCCACCTTAAGACATCGAACTTCGCTGAAGATTGCTGCAAAGTGCGTTGCTCGCGGATCTTAGAGCCATAGTGGTCAAGGCGTGAACCTTTAAACACAAAGCCTCGAAGTCCACCTCAGCTCGGGCTATCTCCATCTGATGAGTCCAAAGGAGGGCGGGACCGGTTATGGGGTGTCAGGGTTGGGAAGAGCAACACCGAACCACCAGTTCCGATACGGTCCTTGTGATGGTAATGACCGAGGTATACTTCAAAGAGAACCGAAGTCAGAATAGAGATTGCGAGTCGTAAGCTAACCACACAGCAGGTACACTAAATGCCACTTGAAAAAGCGATACTCTCTTGCGGTAATTTCGTATGTGAAACCCCTGGTCACAATCTAAGAGGCTGGATCTCCGCTTGCTCACTGGAGTTGTTTGACTGTCGAAGAGCTGTCCTAACTGATTAAAACAGCGGTGAAGTCCGCCGCAGCATAAATCACTAACTTAAGCAAAGCGAGTATAATGAACGCGAAACTCGGTGGTCTGAGTGCGGCTTAAGGGATGAAATGCTGCTCTTTCTGGGAAATTTCGCTAGCCCTTCAGAATCATTTGGATCCTTAACCACAGAAGACCTGATGTCAGTGTGGCCATTTGCGAGGTTAACGAAAAGACAATCAATTTGTGTAGCACCATGGACCGCTGTGCTGAGCGCTTCCACTACCAATGCAGTTAGCCCCGTCCATCTCCACCTTGGAACGTTTCACCGGAACCACACACCAATGTGGAGGTCTGCCGTGAGTTCGTCACTTGGATCGATGTAACGACGCTGGATCAGACGGATTCCACCGGATCTGTCAAAATACGGTGGTGACGTTGGTTGGCTGGCCGCATCCGGTTCCGGATTTGTCTGTCACTGTGGCCTCCATAGGACGCCTGCGCCTACAGAGGGAACATTGGTAGCTTGCGCTGCACCACTCACAGCTCCAACCACACATCCTATATCCATTATAAACATGAAGGATTAAGACCGGGAGGCATGTGGATGGGATTCATGTTACATCAACGGAGACGGCCCACGATCCTTCAACAAAAGCAAACGCATTCATGCATAAGTAAGAAATCATGCGTACCAGACGTACACAAGGCGGTGGATGGGCCGTAGTCCGCTCCACACTGGACGGAACCACTCTTCGAGACTAGCTCAGACACGAGGACCGTGCACCTCGTCCTCTCCAGCAACGACCAAGTGTCCCCTGTAGCCAGTATAGAAGAGATAGTGGGGAGTAGACAAATAGGTACCTTGTCCATATTCACATCAAGTGCAGCCATACCGAGGATACCTAACTAGAGGCAACACCAGAAATGCAAGACATTCAGCAGGCAGCCACAAGCAAGGACCAAATGCAACGATGATGCGGCACACGTAGCACATCAACCGCCTTATTGACCTGGACAAGTAAATGGAATCAGAAGCAGGGAATTTACCAAACGCCGCGCTGGTGATGACACATTTAGCATACTTGCCTTCTCTTAGATGTTGGCCCAACGTCGCGACGCTGGTGGTTTACCAAACCCGCTTGGCTGAGGCACTCGCGACCGCATGTGCTACAGTGCAATAAGATTGACTTCGATGGGCTACCCACCATCGATGCCTGTCGCTTTCTCAACCGACGTTTCTTTTCCGCATGCAGTAAAGGTTTCTCCTGCACCTGGGTAACCGCCTTCTTGATACGCTCACGACATCTGCGCCGATCCACTGCCATCGACTCCGACACCAGAAATCAACATTAGTTCGCGACAAATTCACCTTGATCATATTCTAGTAACATAACTTCGGCTTTTCCATGTGCCGCGTCCCTGAACGCAGTTGGACACAAAGCAGCTGTTGCGGTATCCGGGTCGAATCCATGCGACGAACATGCCCGAGCCACCTCAGGTGCCTCAGCAGAAGTATGTAGTCCACTGCATACATGCCACAGCGACGCAGCATATTCGCATCTGCAACTCAGACACTCCTGCCGATGTTCATAATACGATGCAGCACTGTTGCTGGAAGCGCTCCAGACAACGGACATTTAGCCGATAAAGCGTCCAGGTTTCGCTACCGTACAGAAAAATGAACAGGATCATAGACCGGTATACCATCAGCTTCGTCCCGACAGTGAGCTAGTGGTTGTTCCACACACTGAATTCCAGCTTGTCAAATGCAGCATTCGCTCTCGATACGCGGTTGCGCAGCTCGTTGTGGTCATCTGCAGATCGGTTGTTATTACGCCCCCAAAGTAGAAAAATCTCATAGTGGTTCCAAACATTTCGTCGACAACCGGGATTTGGGGCAGGCCCACGGACTGCATTCCGAGTAAAAGGGGGAAAAACAAACGGTTTCGTTTGTGTTGATAATAAGTTCGAATTTGGCCACAGTTAAAGCGAGAGCCGAAGTCATGTGATGCAATACATCCGCACTGTGCGCAAACAATGCAGTCATCAGTAAATAGCAACATACGTAAAGTTGTCTCACAGTCTAGGGCTTTCGCTCCGAAACGATGAGTGTTCAGCAACTCAAAAACAATTTTGTTCTTCTCAACAGTGTATTAATTCTTTGCCCCACTTCATCAACACAGATCAGGTTTAATGTTTGCCGAGAAATCAAAAAATTGAAGGTAAATAAGGCTACTGGCCCCGATGCATTATCACCACTTGTCCTAAAGCACTGTGCAGATTACCTTGTAGAACCCCAGTCCGCAATTTTCAAACGATGCCTTATGCAGGGCACCATCACCAACATATTTTAAGACCTGTTAAAACACCAGTTCCAAAGAAGGACTCTCAAAAGTATCGTCCAATAGCATGTCTCGTATGTTGAAAGTCTTCAAGAAACTGCTTGCTCCTCAGGTTTTCACACGCACCAATGCAGACGATATATACTGCAGCGCCCAAAGAGAGAACTGCCATCTTTTGTGTACTATTTAATTGTTGACCAATTGTACATTATTCTTTCTTGCTTTAATCTCCCTTACAACCGGCTCAACACTCGACCGTCTTGTAAGTTCCCGCGCTAACGTGCACCTCCTGTCTTGCTTCATCCGTCCGCGTCTTCTTGTAGCCCATCGAATACAGTCCGCTGTGTCCGACTCTAATTACCTTCTGATATCCGCAACTTAGTTTCGCGCACCGTCTCGGACTAGTATTTACTAGTCCTACAAATTGGTGGCCCCGATTCGCACGCGCGAATCTAAACATTTTTCGTCGTTTCTAGTTTTTCGTCAACTCATTCATGTTTTGATTATATACGTGCATTCACTTGCTCATTGCGTAATTTTAGTACTTTCATCGTGTTTTGTTCAGCTTTTCGATTCACATTTCGAAAGTGGCATCTGAGTCGTTTCGCAGCGTAAACATGCTTACTTTGGCTGTTCCAAGTTTCATGGAACACAGCCCAGAGGTTTGGTTTACGATATTCGAGATAAGGGCATTACGACGGACCGTCCGATGTACAGTCAGCTCGTCCCACGCTTTCTTTCGTCGGCTGTGACGCTGATTGAGGACATTTTATCCTGTCCATCGAATGAGGCAAAGTATGAAACGATGAAGCAAGCGATGTTAAAAGTTACATCCCAGCGCACGAGCTCGATTTGAACAGCTCAATGGTCTCAAGCTGGGAGCTCGCAAGCCGTCGGCGTTGCTCCACGAAATATAGCGCATCGCTGGTCCCTTATTCTTGAGCAAAGAAGGGATAAATGAACTGTGGTTTGCACCTCTCCCACAGCCACCGCAGGGAATGCTGTCTATGTTTCTGGATACGATCCTGAAAGAACTAGCTACCAAGGCAGACGGTGCGTTTGAACGTCTTCCGCAGCAGACGACCAGTAGCTCCGGTGACGTATTCTCACCGATGAAAACCGAGTTTCATAATTGCTCCAAGTCGTCAGGCCGATCTGAGCCTAAAGACAATGAATTTGCGCTGTATTGCAGCAGAATAGCTGCAGTGAAAAATTCGAAGCAGCGTGTGCCACGGGCAGATGCTGATCATGTTTTGGCTACCGTTCATTGCAGCTCGTCTGTGCATGCACCAAGTACGTCTCGTTCGATACGAAGGTGCAACATTTTCCCACCATGTTCTCAGTCAGATCATACCAAACCCGTCGAAGAAGTATGTTAGTATTACCGCTAATATGGTGGAAGAGCTAGACGTTGTCGGGCTCCCTGCATTAGACACGACTAAGCCGCTTGAAGGAAAGTGAATAACCCGCATACTAGCACGACAAACGTATCAGTCAACAACCCAACAAACCGCATGTTCTACGTTAAGGATACACGTTCTTCCATCACGTTCCTCATCGACACGGGGGTGGAAGTCAGCATCGTCCCTGCGAACGCGAACGACAAGCACTCAAAGCCTACGTACAACCTGCGTGCGGCCAACGGTTCTCCGATAGCTTCATTCGGTCAGCGCATGATGAACCAGGACCTCAATCTTCGCCGAGATTTTCAGTGGATCTTCATGGTTGCGTCTGTACCCTTCGCAATTATCGGTATCGACTTCCCCCGACATTTTGGGTTGCTTGTTGATAGTGGTCGCCAAAGACTTTTAGACGACCGTACAAAACTAGGTGTTGATGGCGTCCTTTCACATGTCCCGATAATCAGCCCTGTTTTTCGGATCGCAGACGCACCGTCCGACTACTTGAGCCTCCTCTCCGAATACCCGCGACTGGTTCGACCGGCTGCAGAGCTTCCACCAGTCACGACAGAGGTCGTTCACCACATTGTCACGCGCGGTCAACCAGTTAGCGCACGACCAAGACGGCTTGCTCCGGACAAACTACGTGCTGCACGAGCTGAATTCGACCACATGCTTCAGCTCGGTGTCGTCAGACCGTCCAGCAGCCTATGGGCATCACCACTACACATGGTCCCGAAGGTCATGGGGGACTGGCGTCCTTGCGGCGACTATCGAACCTTGAATACGGTTACCACGCCTGATCGCTATCCGATCCCACACATCGTGGATCTCACCGCCAGTCTGGCGGGTACAAATATCTTCAGCAAAATCGACTTGGTACGCGCATACAACAAAATTCCGCTAGCCGAAGCGGACATAGCTAAACTGCCGTGAGAACTCCAGTTGGTTTGTTCGAATTCCATTCGGTCTAAAGAACGCTGCGCAAACTTTTCAGCGCTTCATCGACCAAGTTTGTCGCGGCTTAGACTTCGCTTACGCTAACCTCGACAACATTCTAATCGCCAGCTCTTCAGGAGAAGAGCATATGCGCCACGTACGAACACTTTTTGATCGTTTATCTCAACATGGAGTGACGATCAACGCAGAAAAGTGTTCGTTTGGTGTCAACTTAGTCAACTTCTTCGGCCATCGTATCTCCTCTGCAGGCGTCGTGCCACTGCAGGATAAAATCCAAGCCATCATCGACTACCCGAACCACATTCTTTCAAACAGCCTAGGCGTTTTGATGGGCTTGTCAAATTTTACCGACGGTTCATACTAAACTGCGCGTCTGTGATGCAATCCCTCACGGACATTCTTCGAGGGAAACTCAAGAAAGTCAAATTGCTTTTTGCAGCACGTGATGCTTGTAAGTCGCTGAAAGAGGCTATCGCCAACATAGCTTCTATAGCGCATCACAATCCGGCCGCCCCACTGTCCCTCAGTACTGACGCCCCGGACGTAGCAGTCGGCGCTGTTTTGCAGCAACGAGTAGCCGACACGTGGGAGCCCTTAGTGTTTTGCTCCAAACGCCTACAATCTACGGAATCTCGCTACAGCACGTTCGGTATAGAACTACTAGCCATATATCTAGCGATATGTCACTTTCGACACGTCTTAGAAGGCCGCTTCTTTGCCGTCTTCACCGACCACAAACCCCTGACTTACGTGCTCGGCTCGACTACCGACCGATACTTTCCTGGAGAATCGCGCCACCTTGACTATATCACTCATTCTACGATCGATATACGGCATGTCTCAGGTGTGCACAACACCGTTGCCGATGCACTTTCTCGAATCCAAGCTATCGCCGCTGATGTCGGCACTGCTATCGACTTGGCAGCCATGGCCGCAGCGCAACTCAATGATCCTGAGGTTGATCTACTATGCAGGTCTCTCTTACTGGATATACGACCCGTTCCATTGATATCCTCAGACGGGGGTATACTTTGCGATTTCTCTCTGGGCACGCCGCGCCCAGTCGTCCCACGTGAGTTTCGACAGACCCTGTTCGACACGTTGCACAGCTTGTCTCACCCAGACGTTCGTGCATCGGTTAAACCAGTAACCGCGCGATTCGTTTGGCGCAATGTCAATCGGGAGGTCCGTACTTGTGCAGCTGGTTGCCTTCTGTGTCAACGCGCGAAGGTGCACAGGCACACGAAAAGCCCATTAGGCACGTTTCCGACGCCAGACGCACGTGTTCATCACGTGTACGTCGACCTCGTTGGTCCACTTCCGCCCTCGAAAGGCTTTGTGTATCTACTGACCTGTATCGATTAATTTACTAAATGCTGAGACGGTCCCTATCCCAAATTGATCTTCAGAAACAGTCGCGAAAGCTTTTTAGAACACTAGTTTGCATAGTATGGCTGACCTGCCATAGTGACCACTGATCGTGGGTCACACGTTTTCTCCACATTTGCTTATTTGCTTAAGGACTTAGGTTGCCGCCACGTCCAGACGACGGGGAATCATCCGGCCGCTAACGGCATGGTGGAGCGTTTTCATCGCCAGTTGAAGGCAGCGCTACGTGCGCAGGCAGATCCTCCATGGTCTGAAACTCCTCCCCTCGACCTGCTAGGCTTAAAACACTGTTAAAACCGATTTCGACGAAACACCAGCGCAGCGAGTCTACGGTTGCACGCTGTGATTGCCCGGACAGCTGGCAGCACCAGTCCTATCTACTTCCTCTTTTGCCTACGGAAGTTACACTGATCGATTGACTCACTAGATGCGTGAGCTACCTCCACCCGCTCCTCGAGCGCAGAAGACACCAGTGTAGGTGCCCGAGAAACTGTCTAGGGGTTCACACGCCCTTCCTTGCACAGACGGTGTTCGACGGCCTCTTCAGTCGCCGTACATAGGACCATTCAAAGTGCTACACCGCGAAAATAAAACGTACACTATTGACCGCGGTGGCCAACGCGAAGTCGTCACCATAGACCGTCTAAAGCCGCCTTTATGGAAGAAACCACCCCACCTACTTCGTCTAGTAGTGTTTCGTGCAACGCCACAACTCACCGCAGCAGCTTTCAGCATCTTAGTGCAGTTCAACCAGATCACGATCTCGGTCTACAAGCATCAGCAGTCCCGACAAATTCAGAATCTAACCCGCCGCCTCCCACGACCAATCGCCGTGTTCGGGAGGTGCGTAAGCCTGTTCGTGTTTTTGATTATGTACAGGGTAAACACGTTTAGCTTTGTAGATACTGTATATATTTGCCAAGATTTTGGTGGAATGACGTTTTGAAAACAAAAAATCCAAAACTTTTGAAAAACCTGTTCTAAAAAATATTCAAAAAACCAAAAAATCTAAACACGCAGATCATTCCTTCGTTCTGGCGTTTTCTGCGCGTTTTTTTATTTTCCCGTCTCTACACGCCCCAACCCTCCCATTTGGTCAACTAGCCAACACGAGCAAGGTTTTCGAGGATCCTGAAATGAATGCTGGTCGTTTCTCTGCGGGACGAGTGTCGCTTCTTCGTGGGACGACGATCACTTTGGCACGGGGTGGGGTGCGGCAAGGAATGAGAGCACTCCCAAGCGCACCGTTTAGCAGCAGCGGAGGTTGAGGTCCTGTCGGCTTAAGCTGGGTTAGCCAGTTATTTGTAGTCCGACAAGCCAGCTTCAACGGCTCGCCGAAATGCACCCTGTCCTGCAATCAACAGATAATAAATCACAAACGACACAGCGGAGTCCGACTTCTGGCGAACCCCCATATGAATGAAGGCTCACTTATTCCTACTCGGCAAGACTTTGCCCTACGAACCGCGATTCGCCTGTCATTTTCGATGTCAAAGGCTTTCTATGTTCAGCCTTCTATGGGAGGAAGTTCTGTAGCGCCCAAAAAGATAACTGCTATCCTTTCCGTACTATTTGATTGCTGACCAACTGTAAATTATTCTTTTTTGTTTTCATCTCCCTTACAACCGGCTCAACACTCGACCGCCTTGTAAGTTCCCGCGCTAACGTGTACCTCCTGTCTTGCTTCATCCGTCCGCGTCTTCGTGTAGACCATGGAATACAGTCCACTATGTCAGACTTCAATTGCCTTCTGATATCCGCGCTTACTTTCGCGCACCGTCTCGGACTAGTATGTACTAGTCTTACAACACCAGTTAGCTTACAGACATGGCAGCTCCACAATGGATGCGGTGTCCTATCTTGTACATATTGTATCGTCTCCAATGGATGAAAAAAGCGAGACAGTTCGCCTCCTGTTTCTCGACTATACGGATGCTTTCGGAAGCATTGACAGATCAATACTGCTTAAGCAGTTGTCTATAACTAGGGTCCCAACAAGTTTTTGCGGCGTGACTGAAACTATTTCACAAACCGCACTCAATTCATCCTGATAAATAGAGCGAAGTTTCTGCATTGCACTCAAGTCGAGGTATTCACAGGAAGCCATTCTCTCACCCGCTCTATTTTCCTTATACATTGACAAGCTCCCCATGCCATCTACCTTTATTGAATGCAAGCATGTTGACGATGTCGTATTGGGATGCGTAACTCCAACCGCTTTGACATCTACTTTTCAAAATGGTCTAGATAAGCTCGTGCTTTGGTCCTCATCCCGATCCCTGATTTGGAACCCTTCTAAATGTCGTGACTTGACATTCACGTTGCTTCGAGCTGACAAGCTACAACTTGTATTGGATGCTACGTCTCCAATGGCAAATTGTCATCAGTTCAAAACCAGATCGTTAAGTAGTCAATTTCTAGGGGTCTTTTTATTCTGGTCTAGCTTGGTCTATTCACGTCGCCAAAAGGTTTTCTAAGGTTAGACGGTTGTCATTCTATGCTCTTCGACATAAAGTACCCTCAGTAGCCGTGATTGGATTATTAGATTCGTGACTGCAAGTGTACTGTCACATTGGCTCTACTGTTTGTAACCTTTCCTGGGTTACACAAAAATGACTATACACTGATTTTACGGTCCATAAAGCTTATTTCCAGATGCAACGGATTGCCAAGAGAGTCCCTTGTGGATTTTACTGTCAACAAGCACATTGACGCTTTTACCAGATTTTCCTTGAAAATTCTAAACGAACCTATCATCCACTACATGGTTGGCGGCATCCGGCTTCGGGTTTGCCTGTCACTGTGGCCAGCCACAGGACGCCTGCGCCTACAGAGGGACCATGGGTGGCTTGCGCTGCACCATCCACAGCTCCACCCACACACTCCATATCCAGGGTAAACCCGAAGGAATAAGACCGGGAGGCATGTGGATGAGAGCCACGTCACATCAACGGAGCCGGCCCACACTCCTTCACAGCCAAACACAAGCACGTTGTAGTTGTGAATTAAACGCACACAAGGCAGAGGCTAGAACGTAGTCCGCTCCACACTGAGGGCATGGAACCGCTCTTCGAGCCTTGCACAGCCACAAGAACCGTGCACCCCGTCCCCTCCAGCAACGACCAACTGTCTCCTGGAGCCAGTATGAACAAGGTAGTGGGTAATAGACAGGTAGGCAACTTGTCAACATGCACATCAAGTGCAGCCACACCACGGATATCAAGCAACAGCCAATCACTTGAAACGACAAGATGAAATAAAATGAATCCAATAATGCATACAGATACGGTGGCATAACTCTTCGCTAAATTAGCATATGAAGTAAGTTGGTTAGCAACGAATCCGCGATAAGGAAAAAATGTCCACAAGTTACTTAAAAATGCTACAATTCATTTCATTATACACATCGGCTAGAGGTGGGAAAACACCTCCGCTATTGTGCCGCAATACATGAAGGAAATACACACATACATACACATAATACAATACACAAAGGAAAAATAGACACAACAGTTGCATGCCAACTGAGCTACCAGCAACGGATAGGCATCGTTCCGGTAAGCTTCCAGCCAGCCACCAGGCAAAAAGAAATTTTTTTATTATGTTCTACCCTAGTAAATGAGATAGTAGATGGAGGGGGAGGGTAAAAGGGATGGGGAGGGACAAAGAAACTCACAGCATGAACGTCACTGAAGTCGGCTCCTTGCCATGTCAGCAAGTGTATCCAGCCAAACGTGTTCACCGTCTTTTGGACCCCAAGCAGGGAGCCGTGACGCTCCAACCGAGGCTAGCTCCGAAGTGAGGGACTTCATACCCCTTGACCAAGTCATCGCTTGGCCACTTCTCCTCTTTTCCCACCCACATCCCCGGTGAGCAAACAACGCACGTCGAGGGAGTCGGTGGGCAGGCATGCGTAACACGTGACCGAGCCATCGGAGCCTGGTACGGGAAATAACGCTGCTGAGCGGTTCAGATCCATTTCCTGGGCCGTAAACAATGCGTCAAACACGCTCGTTACTCACGCGGTGTTCCCACCAGATGTGAGCCAAACTGAGAAAGCACCGATGGTCGAACGTGACTAGCCTCTTTATGTCCGCCGACCTTACGGGCCAGGTTTCGCAACCAAACAGTAAGGTCGAACGTACCGCTGCATTGCACTTTTAGTTGCAAATCCCATGCTAACGAGGAGCGTCATACTTGTCCTGCCGAAAAGAGAACGTCTAAACAAGCGGTCCACTCCAGCTCAGCGGCTACCATTTGGAGCCTTTGATCCGCCTTCAGAATGGCAAGTTTCAAGGTACGCACATTACTATATATCGATCAAAAGGCAGCACTTGCCCGAACATTAGAGCCCGCCTCGATCGATATCTGCTGCTTATCGGAGACCCGCCTGCAAGGCTCGAGCTTTGTGCTCACTATGCGATCCACTTTAGGTGACACAAATAGCACTTTCTCATTGCGCCTATCCGGTGACGATGTGGCTTACAGCACCAGCCAAGTTGGTGTGAGTCCCCGGGCTGAAGCTGCTCTAGCTGATTGGATCCCAATCAGTAGTCAGATGTGCGGTCCGATTTGCTGGCTCGTTTAAAGCTTCGAAGTCGCGTCCACAAACTCTAACGATGATTCAGCAAAAAAGGACCTCTAGCGCCAACTGAACGAGCTCCTTCGCCACAGAACAAGCACGGACACTGTTGTGTTGGCGGGGGAGCTGATAGTTCAAGTTAGAAAATTATCAGCAGGGGAACTGCATCTGGGAAGCCAACATGGTGAAGGTTCCCGTAATGATAACAGTCAGCGGTTACTTCATTTGTGTAAAAATGCTCGCTTATTTCTTGCGAGCACTAATCTCCAACACAGCACTCGCCGGAGGGTGACTTGGCGCCCAACAACGCCGAACCAGCCTTGGACGCAAATCGATCACATTGCAATCAGTTACCGATGGCAAGGCTGCATCCAGAACTTTCGCTCGATTTGGAGCACATGTGTGGATCCCGACTATGAACTGGTATGTACTGACATGCGGATGCATTTTGGCGGACGCCCACGACGACGCTGTGAGCGCATTGACACCAGCCAAATGACAAAGCCGGCTGTTCTGAATGCGTAACCAAATACGCTGACATGCGATTTGAGTAAGCGCGTACTGGAGACCATTGAAGGTCACTGATTGCATGTTCACCAGATCTTACTAGCAACAGGTAAATCCTCATGTGGTAAGTCTAATAGCTAACATGGTCATTGGGTCTCCTCGCAGTCTCTGGAACTTATCGATGCTCGCCGGCATATTAAGGCTCGAAGCGAACACAATGAAACTCGCAAAGAGATCCGGGCAAAACTCCGTGCTAGCCTAAAGAGAGACCGCGAATTCTGGTGGTCTCTTCGTGCATCAGAGATGAAATGGCCGCTGCCTTTGGTAACTATCACAAGTTATTCAGCCTGGTAGGGGAAACGGGCAGCAGGAGACCTGGTGTTAGTGAAACAATTTGTGATGAGAGTGGACAGACTATCCACAATTTGTCAAAACGTTTGAAGCATTGGGCTAAGCAGTTTGAAAAGCAATTTAATCGGCCGGAATTGTTCGATTCCTCACCGGCCAGTGATCGCCCTGCTCCCTGGACTGTTCCTTTGGATCCGCCCACTCAAACAGAAATCGAACGTGAGATCGGACTGCTGAAGTTGAACAAAGCCGCGGGACCAGATGATCTACATCCAGCCCTCTTCAAATTCGGGGGATCTGCTCTTGTGGATGATTTACACGAATTATTAGTGAAACTGTGGGAGCAGGAAACTGTCCTAACCGACTGGAGCCGCTCCGTTATAGTTCGCCATTCTTCAAACGAGGCTGACGTTCGGAATGCGGCAACCACAGAGGAATCAGTCTGATCCTCATCGCCTCCAAATTACTTGCCTCTGTAAGCCTTCACAGACTGACTGGCGCTCGTGAAAGCTAGATTCATTTGGAGCAAGCTGGGTTTCGTCGGAGTCGTGGCTGCAACGACCACATCTTAACCTTGTGTCAGTCGTTGGAGCACCGTCACACATATTGGCGGCCCACCATAGTCGTGTTCCTCAACATCAAAGGTGCCTTCGATTCCGTTGATAAATATGCGCTTTGAGACTGTCTACTCAGGAAAGGTGTGCCCGAGAAATATGTAAATATTATCCGAGCATTATACGCGCGTAGCACGGGCAGAGTGAGGGCTTACGGCAAGCTGTCGCCACCCTTTAATATATCCAGCGGTGTGAGACAAGGATGCCCGTTGTCACCTTTCCTCTTCAACTTCGCTATTGACGAAGTCATGGAGATTGCATTTACAGGACACGACTTAGAAGGTGTGGAGCTACTCCCAGGAGAATGACTTCTTGACTTGGAGTATGCAGACGACATTGCCCTCATCTGTGACAGCTCCCAGACGTGCCAAGCTGCACTGGACAGATTAGCACTGGCTGTCAGCCGCTTCGGGCTTTGCTTCGCACCATCGAAGTGCAAAGCTTTCCTCCAAGATTGGCAGGGATCGCCTCTTGCGCTGACCCTTGGTGGGGATCAGCTAGAAGTCGTTCAGAAATTCAACTACCTGGGAAGTTGTATCAGCGCCCTTGGGATTGAAGATGAGATCACGAACCGTATATCAAAAGCTCGAAGTGCTTTTGCTAGTCTTCGCCACCTATGGCGGCGGCGCGACATCACTCTCGCCCTGAAGGGTAGAGTGTACAATGCAGCGGTACGTTCGACCTTACTGTACGGTTGCGAAACCTGGCCCCTTAGATCAGCGGACATAAAGAGGCTAGTTACGTTCGACCATCGGTGCCCTCAAGGTTTAGCTCACATCTGGTGGGAACACCGCGTAAGCAACGAGCGTGTTCGCCGCCTTGTTTACGGCACAGGAAAAGGAACTGAACCGCTCAGCACTGCCAATTCACACACCAGGCTTCGATGGCTGGAGCACATGTTGCGTATACCAGCCCATCGACTTCCGCGACGTGCGTTGTTTGCTCACTGGGGATGTGGATGGAAAAAGAGGACAGGTGGCCAAGCGATGACTTGTTCGAAAGAAATGAAGGCTCTTACTCCGAAGCTGGCCTCGGTTGGAGCATCACGGCTCCCTGGTTGGGGTCTGCAAGACGATGAACACGATTGGCTAGATACGCTAGCTGACATAGCTAGGAGCTGACCTCAGTGGCGTACCTGCTGTGAGTTTCTTTGTTCCTCTCCATCCCTTTTAACCTCCCCCCTCCAGCCAGAATCTCATTTCGTAGCATAATATAATTTTACATAAGAATTTGTTTGTTGCCTAGCAGCCGGCTGGTAGCTTTCCGGAACGATGCCCATCCGTTGCTGGTAGTTCAGCTGGCATGCAACTGCTGTATTTCTATTATTTTTCTTTTATATATTGCATAACAATAGCTGAGGTGTTTTAAGCCTCTATCTACAGGGTATAATGACAGATGTCATCAGGGTAACACATGGTCAGACCGTACGCGCTTACAAATGTGGCAAACTTACCTATTCCTAGTCGTAGGTGAACAGTCAACAGAGGGTTCACCTACCAGCTCGCCACTGAGACGACCGAATAGGGCAAAGCCGACCCCATGTTCATGTGGTGCTGATGTGGCGGTTCTCACCCAGTAGAACGTATAGCCGGCACCAGCTTCATGCAACTTACCTTACTCAGCCAGCCGAGTCTCACTGTACACCGCAGTATCGATGTAGTTGTGCCAGTTCTATCACGACTAGTGCGGTTTGCTTGCCGAACTAGTTTCTCGTGGCGCCAGCTGGGTGGTTCAGGTGTACCCTGTTCCAACGAAGTGTTCGGCGACAATGTTCCACCTCGGTTGGGCATTGTATTCCAGCAATTGTGCTGATTTCATGGAGAGTATTGGGCCCCTGCTTGGTGATCTACCAAACAAAGACTCATGAACTGAACATTCAGTCAGCGCCTCTCAATGGGCGCGATTCCTTAAATGCGTCCTGCTGCCTAGCGGGTAGGTTATTTAGCCAAAGGCTCGGGTTGTAGTCCTCTAAGTGAACTCCCTACTTCGGCTTGGGAAACCGGGTAGTATCACGCCCTCTCAAAAAACCATGGACTGTACTACGACGTGCTCATCAACTACTGTTTCTGGTTCTCACACTCATGTGACTTCATCACACGCCAATTGCTTGCCTGCTAACAATCCTCACTTTCCGTTACCCGACTCATGTGTTCAACAATCTGGCTGCGATTCCGGTTGCCTGGCGGACCAAGGAGTTCAACCCATGGCTCTCCTTCGTCCCCGATTTTCGTTGAGTCTGGCGTACTTCAACGTTCGGACATTCAGTCAGATTGGACAGCAAGCCGGTCTGCTGCCTTTCAGAGAGCCGGTTGCAAGGTCCTGGCACTGTGCTTACATTGACATTCCCACTGACCACGAAGCCAGATAGCACCTGCGTCTTTCTGGAGATCCAGAAGTAGCCTCAGCGGGTTTGGCTGGTGTATGTATAGCACTAAGTGGCAACGCCGAGGCGGCATTACTGGACTGGTTCACGATTAACAGCCGACTATGTGCAGGTCGGCTTCGGGGTTCATACAGAAGCAAAACGCACCGCGAAGAGAGACGCAACTTGTTTGTGCTCTCCGCGTACGCTCCAAATGACTGCAGCGGTGACTCAGTCAAGGACGAATTCTACCGGGATCTACAACAGCTTTTGACTAATGCTAAAATGTCGGATGTCGTTATCCTTGCTGGAGATTTTAATGCATATGTTGGCCGCCTGTTACCATACGAATGCCACCATGATGCTCGTCACGCGCTCGATGAAAACCGCTCTGATAACAGGGGGGGCTTCGCACATCGTGCGAAGACAACCGTCTGTTTCTCACGAGCAATACCTTCAAGAGTACGAAGGAAAATTTTGCAAGGTGGTGACCCCTTCTCCAACACAACCGTGGTCTCAAATTGATCATATTGCAATTAGGTTTAGATGGCGCGGCAGCGTACTGGACTGCAGGCTCCCTTGGTCCACCTTTGTTGATTCAGACCACGCACTGGTCTGCGCGAAAATCTGTACCTGTTTTGGGGTCCCGATGTACGAAGCACCGCAAGGTTCATGGAAACAGATTAACTGATTTCGCTGTCCAGGCGAGCTATCAGTCTTCACTGGCATACGCACTCAGTTGCAATCCACCGCAAGACATGGAGCAACATTGGAGTTGTATAAGGAAAACGGTGACCATTTCTGGACAGTCAAGCTGCGGCCTAACTCTACGCCTCCTAAAGCCTTGGATCTCTGCTCGTTCTCTGGAGCTGTTCGAACGCCGCAAAGATATCCCGGTGGAATCAGACTGCAACGAGCGGCGCCGTTCTGTCAACCGGCTGCTCAAGAAAAGCCTACGCAAGGCTCGCGAGACATGGTGGTCTGAGCGTGCTTTAGAAATGGAGACCGTTGCCCTCTCTGGCAACATTCACAAGATTTTCCAAATCATTCCGTCCACTGACCTCAGGAAGCCTGGTGTCAGCGAGGTCATTTGCGAGTTGGATGAACCTCCGAGCACCAATCAACAGAGGCGTATGGACCGCTGGGGCAAACACTTTCACTCGCAGTTCAACTGGCCTCCACCATTCATCAGTGTATATAGTACACCTTGTTGTCCACCTTGGCTCGTCCCACTGAATCCACCCAGTGAAGCGGAAGTCTACCTCGAGATTCGACGCTTGAAGCGCTTCAAGGCTGTCGGCTCAGACGCACTTCCTCCGGAGCTATTCAAGTACTGCGGTGTGGCGATCATTAAGCAGCTGATCGCGCTGTTCGCGAAAATATGGCATGAAGAAAAAGTACCTTCCTCTTGGGGCGATTCAGTTATTGTCTCGATTTTCAGGAAAGGCGCTCGCACTTCATGTGTAAATAATCGCGGGATCAGTCTTATTTCGGTTGCCACCAAGCCATTGGCATCAATTCTGCTTCGCAGACTATCCCCAGTAAGTGAATCATACTACCGTGAAGAACAAGCTGGTTTCCGTCCCAGCAGCGAATGCGTGGATCAAAACTTCACACTCCGCCAGCTCCTCGAACATCGCCACATTTAGCACAGGTCCACTATCGTTGCATTCCTAGACATACGTGCTTCTTTTGACTCCATTGATCGACCTGCTTTATGGCGTTGCTTGCTAAAGAACGGGGTACCAGTGATGTATATCGCCATCTTACGTGCACTTTACCTTCTTACATCCGGCAGAGTGAGGGTCTATGGCGAGCTTTCCTCGCAATTCGCTGTGAATAGCGGTGTGCGACAGGGCTGCCCTATGGCCCCATTTCTCTTCAACTTTGCAATCGAGACGTTCTGTCGAATGCTCTAGGTTTCCAACCTTTTGGCCTAGAACTTCTACCGGGTGAGCGTGCGACCGACTTAGATTATGCTGATGATATCGCCTTACTTGGTGACGATCCTCAGGGTATGCAACTCATTCTGGATCGTTTGGCGGTTGAAGCATCTAGGTGTGGCATGAACTTTGCCCCATCGAAGGGTAAAGTACTGCTCAAAGATTGGCTTTCACCTGCTCCCGTGCTCACTATCGAAGGTGCACAACTTGAAAAGGTAGATAGTTTCGTCTACCTTGGAAGCTGTTTCTGTTGACAGCACTACCAACAAAGAAGTCTCTCTTCGCATCGCTAAAGCTCGATCAGCATTTGTCAATCTAAGGCACTTGTTGCGTCGTCACGACGTCTCATTGTCGTTAAAGGGCCGCGTTTACAGCGCATCAGTACGCTCAGCGTTGTTGTATGGCAGCGAGTCCTTGCCGATTCGCGTGGAAGACATGCGTCGCCTTTCTGCCTTCGATAACGGTTGCTTAAGGAGGATTGCTTGTGTTTGGACGCAAGATCGAGTTAATAGTAATGACGTTCAACCTAGCATCTTAGGGAATACAAGTATTCCCTTCAACAAACTGGTTTTGTTGCACCAATTGAGATGGCTCGGTCACGTCCTACACATGGCACCTGCGCGTCTACCTCGTCACGCTCTATTCGCTCGTCAAGGAACTGGCTGCAAACGATCGCGTGGTGGTTAACCTTCTACATGGCGACAGCACATGAAATCGCTGACGTCGTGTAAAGCCGCTGTTGGGTCCGTACGTCTTGCAGGATGGGGATCCGAAGATGAGGAGTGCCAATGGCTTAACATACTTGGAGATGGCCCGCAACCGGAATCAGTGGAAGAATTGTGTACAGTAATGTATTGATTTACATGGTTAATACTTCAAGCATTGAAAATGACAAAGAAAGAGAAATATCAGTGTGTGAAAAACAAACTAAAAGTGTTTTGTTCTACTTTTCAAAAACGTAAAACATTTGGTCCCCTTCAGCCACTTGGTCAAAGCAGAAAGCAGGCACAGATTGCGATATGTTAACATTTCGATCGTTCTCGTCAGTCGCATACACAATACAAGCAGAAACACATACACAATTATATACATGGCAAAAAATTTGACAAACCAATCAAAACGTCAAAATCAAGTCCAAGGCAATCGGATTGATTGCCTCAACAGTTTCTGTGCACACAGCACTGGTTGATAAGCCCTGATTAACAACGCTTCACTGATTGCCAACATTATCGGGTTCCGGTTACGTAATAGCACTTTGAACGCAGTCTTGGGGTCCACACTGTGACCAGTTGTCACGAGGTGCTTAGTGATAGATGATGACAGAATCCGGTTCATTCTGGGACGCGCTCCATTTTGTTGCGTCATTATTTGCTCTACCCACTTTGGCAAATATTCAGCCACCCTCTGAGCCAACCGACGGTTAGTCCTGCCTATGTAAATGTCACTGCAACTGCAGGTGAACTGATAGACCACATGCGAGGGTGAACTAGCCGAAGGGTGGCTCTGACGGTCAGGAAGAACAAGTTTTCGAGTCGTGTGCATGAGACGCAACTGTGCAGTCGTGTACGTGCGGATTCTGTCATCATCTATCACTAAGCACCTCGTGACAACTGGTCACAGTGTGGACTCCAAGACTGCGTTCAAAGTGCTATTACGTAACCGGAACCCGATAATGTTGGCAATCAGTGAAGCGTTGCTAATCAGGGCTGTGTGCACAGAAACTGTTGAGGCAATCAATCCGATTGCCTTGGACTTGATTTTGACGTTTTGATTGGTTTGTCAAATTTTTTGCCATGTATATAATTGTGTATGTGTTTCTGCTTGTATTGTGTATGCGACTGATGAGAACAATCGAAATGTTAACATATCGCAACCTGTGTTCTACTTTTGACAAAACGTTCCTTTCTTCCTACGGCATATTAGCTGAAGTGTGTTGCTCACCTTCAACTACTATGTCACGATGACTATGACGCAATGGCTGTCTCTTATCCGCTGGTCTCCACGGTTTTTTATTGGCTCTGTGTCAAGCTGCTAGACTGCTGAGATTACATACATACCTACACGACCAGTACAGTGCGTCGCTGCGGGCGATCACTCGAGTTCCAGTCTAGCAGTTTGCGCACGTTCCAGCACCCGATGCTGAGTGCATTGCGCGCAGGCATACGATTGCATTGTTGGGCAATCGAACAGGACGAGGTGGTTGTGCTTCGGAGGTTTGCTTGAGGGAGTCCACCCGCAGCCTTTGGCTCAATAGCCTGATCCACAACGCAGTGGGGAGCAAATCGAGGTCGGGAATGTGATCGCGGAGACAGAGTGGGATCTGCTTGAGGTCTGTCACAGATAGCCTTTGAAGATCTGGAACAATGCATATATATTTTACCACCATAGTGGGATACGCACGTGCGACCACGGTTTTGGCGGGTTTGCACTAATTTGACCAGGAGCTGCCTGGCTTGAGGCGGGCAGCAGTAAATCATTGAGCACCCGGAGGTGTCCTACCACCGTCAGAGACAATGTGTGGCACTCGTGCTCTACGCCAATCGGGCGGTGAGCATATAAGCCGTAGACCGGTTGTCTCTCATGGCTAGGTTTTACGGGAAGAGGTCCACTGACTATTTCCTAACCTCCGAAGAGGATGGGGTTTGGACTTGGATAATGTCAGGGCGCCCACACCTGACGGAAGAACGACTCGGGTCCTCAGACAAAGACTTCGATTAAATGTATACCCGAAAGCCAGCGGGTCTAGCACATGGTCGGTCCACTAATTCATGCGGTTTGGTGTCTTGGATCTTAGTAGGGAGAAGGGCGTAACCCAGCTCCACCCAGCGGTAGCCAAGAGGAGGCGCCCAGGACATGAGCCAATGGCACAACAGTAGAAGCAGTGGGTAGACCACCTGCCAGTATATATATATATATATATATATATATATATATATATATATATACGGAGCAGTCAGAAAGATAGACATTGGGCCGCACAAACCCATGGAAATTTAATTAGGAACAGGAATATGTAAAACAATGCTAAAAGGTAATGAAGAATCAGTAAAGAACTTTTTGCCTTTTGCATACACCGTTTTTGCCAGCCTTTTGTCTTTTTATGATATCAGTCGTTCTGAAGTCGGGAGTTCACGCAACCTTACGCGCATTGTTTCCACAACTACCGGTTTTTACATACTGCTCATCAAGTACACAAACCTTGTCGGAGTCGTTTTGCTTATGAGTTCCATGGGATCGCCGAATTCGAACCGTTGCGCCGCTTAGCACATGCGAAAAATCGAGGTTACATCAGCCAATCCCTTTTCGCACAACAGCCTAGCTTCTTTCAGGGGTTGTTTACAATTTCTAGCATCGCGGTACCTATCATAGGTACTAATTGATGGAGCGGCTCGGTATGTCTTACAGCATTTAGACCGCTTCGTGAATTTGACTACCAGTGGTATCCTTCCATGGCGGCTATGTTCGTGTCCCATTTCTCCTCGCGAGCAAGATGTAGGAGGAAGACAGTTCCGTGAGATAAGAGTTAAATTTATCCCAGGTCACCTGAACCGTATCGACCACCGCGTGCTGATGTGACTCTCTTAGATTGCAAAAATGACGGAGGACTATTATCCTAGCTCAATAACGCGCTTTCGAAAGTACATGCACAGTAATACAACTTACTGTTTCAGCATCAACTTAAAATTGAGCTGGTTACGGATAGAAAACTCGTGAGAGGTGGGCTGATATAACAGACAATGCCCACGTAGTGAAGGTACTGCTCGTGGATTTTCGAAAGCATTTGACAAGGTACACCACTTGAGGCTATCACAAATCTGTCTGCATTCTTGCAGGAAAGAGATCAGTGTGTTCGCGTTGGTTGCAGCCTATTATTTAGGCAAGCGGTCCTTAACGGTGCCACACAAGGCTTGAAGCTTGGGCCGTTGCTATTCTCTACACATGTGAGTGATCTCCATGGGGAGCTCGGGGATCATCGCTATTATTTGCTGATGACCGCAAGCTGTGAAATGTATATGTACATGAGGGTTTGAAGTTCATTCAAATGTATTAGATAGGCTCTGGGCAGAAAACGTAGTCAGTGAACCTACGGTTAAGGGTTTCGAGGGTCAGTTAGACGCTCTTGGGTGGCAACACGAAACCTTTCCCTTCTCCTGACCATATCCATCTTCAAACTTTTAGTTCTTATTCTGTCATTATCTTCACTCTTTGGTGGGCTGGCTTGCCGAACAACCTCCTCGTGGTGCCAGCTGGGTGGTTCGGGATTTTCCCGTTCCAGCAAATGGTTCGGCGGCAGTGTTCCAGGACGTGGTGGGTTTTCGCCTGGCAAGCGTTCTCCCTATAAAAAGCCACATATGTCCGTTTAACAACACTGTGACGTGGCGGATGTGACTCGCCACTAAATAAAGTCACTGCCCCTTGCTTCATTCTGGCGAAGCATTGTATTCCAGCAACCTAATGCTGTACTTCTGGGGAGCATTGGGTCCCTGTTTGACAAAGGAACAAACAAAAGGCGTATGAACTGAGCCATCAGTCACCGGCTCCCAATGGGCGCGATTCCCTGAATTCGCTCCGCTGCCTTGCGGGCAGGCTATTCAGCCAAAGGCTCGGGGTGGTGTCCCCTAAGTCAACACCCTACTTCGGCTTGGGCAACCGGGTAGTATCTCGCCCTCTGAGGAAACCATGGACATTGTTGTGTTGTGTTTTATTTTACTGTTTCTGTACCTTCGTTTGAATCCCATGGTTTCTGATGGCATTATGTCTGTTAACAGACTTTTGCAAATATATATATATCACTCTTTGGTGTTATGCTTCATTTTAATGACTTTCATTCCCCTTTATCTTCCATTTACTTTCTACTTCTTTCTTACTTCACGTAACCTACACAACGCGGACTGCTAGTGCAGGGAACGTGGGCAGTAATTGGTTGATCAGGGTGTTTCGGGTGTTTCGTTTTAGATCTATAAAGAACTAGCACCTTATCATTTCCTGGCCCAACGATTTGCTCAAGAAGGAACACTTAAGGGATTTTCCTATCGTTCCAATCCATCTGAATCTGACCGCGGTTTGTCCAGCTTCAAGGAATGACCGCATAGAACAGACAATCTAGCGGGACTGAATAGCCCAGCTAAATCTGGACCAATCTACCCAGTTAAGATACGGTAGGTTAGGATTAGATCTCCTCTACGCCTTCGGTAGTGCATTGAATGCATTCCCAAACTAAGTAGACGCTCGGGGTACGTCCGTCCCCGTAATCCCTCGACTAACCTAGTACCCACTCGGAAAACCCTCTCTAGCTCCATTTTGTCCCGGACGAGGCAGGGCGGACAAGCCTGGACGCAGTATTCCAGCTGAGACCGAACGAAAGCCGAGAACAGCCTCGTAAAGATGCCGCCCGTCAAGACTCTGAAAGAACGTCGAATTAACCACAACATGCGGAAACCTCTGCTTGCGGCCTTCTTCCAGTTGTCGCCGGATTGTAAAGCCGAAGAGTGTACGACGCCTAAGTCAATCTGGCTAGATACACTGGGGAGTTCGACCCCGCCGACCACGTACTTCGTAGGAGGACAACCTCCTCCAACTCGAAGAACGGAGCACTTTGCTTGATTTATGGGCAGTAACTATAAAGTAGACCAATCCCAACGCTTATCACATGCTCGCTGAATAGCTTCGGAACCCCCAGGAACATCGACAATGTTCCACAGCTTCAGGTCATCAGCAAATAACAGCGCTGGTACCTCAAGCTCCGCGGGTAGGTTATTCACATAGATAGAGAACAGCATCGGTCCAAGGACCGAGCCCTGCGGCACGCCAATGAGGACAGACTGCCTAAACGATAGGCTCCGGCCTACCCGGACACACTGTTCTCTACCCTGCAAGAAGGCAGTCACCCAATGAAGGGCGCGGCCAGATACCCCATAGGAGGACAGCTTTTGCGCGAGCCTCAAATGTGGTACCTTGTCAAATGCCTTCGAAAAGTCGACGAAAAGTACGTCCAGCGCGTGGCCGTTATCCACTGCATCCGCCAGTAGATTCGTCAGACACGAAAATCCCTTCCGGAATCCGTGTTGCACATTGCTAAGTAGATTATATCTACTCAGATGACTCTCCAATGAATGTCTCACCAGTTTCTCGAGGAGTTTGTCTGCTACACTCATCAGACCAACTGGCCTGTAATTTGCAGGCAGATCCCTGTCCCCATTTTTGAAGATGGGACAGATGACAGCTTCCTTCCATTCGGAAGACAATGCACAGCTGTCAAACGATTTCTGAAACACATTAGCGAGCGGCCCACTTAGTTCCGCAGCCACCTCATGTAACAGTTTCGGGTAATGAAAAATGAAATGTGTCAGCTTATACGCCGTAACGGCGCTTCGCTGCCGCGCGACCACCACCAGTCGCGCGCGGGCTGAGTATACCGCGAGGACGCCCACCCCTACGCGGATTCGAACCGGTGACCTTATGGTTGGAAAGCAAACGTGCCAACCACTCGGCCACCGGCCGATGAATTAAATCAGGCCCAGAGGCCTTAGAAGGGTTCAGCCCTTCTAACAGCCTAGGAAATTCCGTCTCCGCTACAACAAATCCAGATAGTTCTGAACCCTCTGGGATCCTGCAAACCAGCTCCACGCCTGTCAAAGAGGTTTCCCTTACAAACGCTGTCGCATATTGCCCACTGACTACACAGGCCTTGTCATAGTCCGTATGCGCATGAGTACCGTCATCACGCATCAATACTGGAATTGACATGTTCGAACCGCAGCGCCTTTTGACATAAGCGAAGAATCTTTTTGGATTCTCATCCAACGTTCACTACTTTTTCAGCTGTGCTCTGTACTGCACTATCGACGCGCCCGGCTATCATCGGTGCTAAACTTTCAGCACTGACTTCAAGGTTGGCATGTGTTCAGAAGACGATAGCCAAACTCGCCTCTATTGCCTGGGTCCATGCGAAAATAGATTTGGTTTTGAAATTCCTGAGTATTGCGATTGGGGACACTGCAATAGACGGCAACCTTGCTGACCATCCATCCGCTGGGGTCTCTCAGTCTGTCAAGAACTCGCACATCCTACCGGACACTCCAGGTAGCATTGCTGACTATCCTCATGCGCCGGTCAAAGTGAAGCAAAATAGGGTGCGGAAATACCAGAAGCCCTCCACTAAATCCAGAGGATTGGTTGACACGGCGTCGAGAAGGATGCCCTCTTTGACAGTCGCTAAGTCATCTGACGGTTGTGCGCCGAGAACATTTCGAAGATGCTGACCGTCTCGGTTGACACTGAACCAGCCCGTTCTGACGAAGTGTTGCTAACTGCTCAATGCGACACAAGGTCAACGGCCCCTGCTCCCGTGAACCAAAACAAGAAGCGGACTAGATCTGCCCGTAAAACTTCAAAGGGGCTTGAAGACCAGGAACTAATAAGATGCCTGCAATAGAGCGGAAAACCTACGCACCGTTGCTTCGACGTCGTTTGCAGAGACAGGGACAGTCCTACCACCAGTTGTGAAAACAGCTGATATAAGTGTCGAATCCAAGGCACGTGGGGTAAACACGCTCCATCGTGCCGACTCTTTCACGGATAGTAGCGTTATATTTCGTAATGTTACTGAATCTGCAGCTGCTCTCCCAATGGAACGCCTCTTGGATGACATCAACTGGCTCAAACTGTGCGTTAGCAAGCTGCTTCCGCCTGGCTTCCCTGGTGTTACTGTCAGAAAGCTGACCAGATTGGGGAACGTCCCTATCGGTACGCCAAATCCGCGACCCCGACTACTTCATGTGGTCCTCTCTACCCCGGAGAAACGCAAATCATTACTTCGGGTTGCATTCAAACTTAAGGGTAGTGGTGTCAGCGTTCAGCCGGACCTTCCAGTGGCAGATAGATTGAAGTTAAAGGAGACTATCAATGACCTCAAAACTGGACGGGCGGCTGGCGAGCAAGGCCTCCGTCTGGTGGGTTTTCAGGTAGTGAGGCGTAAGTTATTTTCAGCTCTATCAGAACCCATATTGATAGCGCACAACCCAGGGGTGGTCATACTGACTTACTTGAGGTAATACTTAGCAACGTGCATAGCCTACGGAACAAGCTGCACTGGTTGGGTCTACTTTAGACAAATTTGGTCCCGACATACTTGCTTTCATTGTAACCTGGTTGTCTCCGGATATCACGGACGGTGAGGTATGTTTACCTGGCTACGCACTGCTTAGAACTGATCGCTCTGTTGGTCGCCAAGGCGGCGGCGTTGTACTGTAATAAAAAAATATCGTGCCAGCTGTGCGCCGTAACGGCACTTCGCTGCCGGTGTACTGTATGTGAGCTGTAAGTTAGATGTGTTGAGGACCTACACATTCCAGTCGTCGGATCAGACTGTCGGAGCCCTGTCGGCTGTTTTGTGCACTTCCTCTACCCATTTTACAGTTGTAGTGATATGCAGGAGTCCTTGAAGTTCCTCCAGAGGGATACTTGACTTTATTCGCACTCAGTCCGCCAATAAGTGTTTGGTTCTAGGGGATTTTAACCTCCCGGAAGTCTGTTGGGCCGATCTTTCTTGCAATTCGGCATCAGGAGCATTCGGTGCAAACTTTCTTGTGCTGACTCTCCAAGTGCCTTTGCACCAGTTCGTGGACTTCCCCACTAGGTATATGGACAACCAAATACCATCTACTTTAGATCTGGTTTTAGCCAAATCCATCGACTTCGTGACTGACGTTTCGTACGGTGCACTTTTAGGGTCCAACAATCACGCATGCATATCCTTTCGGTGTGCTCTTTTAAGGCACCAACAGATCGCTGTTGAATTACTTCCGAATATTTGGCGGACGGACTTTAGTGCAATGCGAGCTAAGGCTTCAGTTCTGAACTGAGAGATCTCGATGGCTGATTCTGTCCAGTTAACCTGGGACAAATTTAAGGCATATCTTACGGAGGTTTCCACTTCCTATATTGTACTCATAAGGAAATGAGAGTTACAGGCACAGCCTTCATGCATAGATACCACAGGCAAGTGCCTACTCAAGAAACGGTCTAGATGCTGGCGAACCTATCAAGCAGCTCCGTCAGCCTGCAGCTATGATAGTTATCGAGAGATTAACATAAATGTGAGCAACGTCTCAGGACTCTTAGTCTCCAGTGCGAGCAGGGTTTAGCGAACTCGGCCGCAGCTAATCCCAAGAAGTTTTTTGCCTACATGAAAAGATGCAGCGGGGCAAAACAGCGTATACCAGCGTTATTGCGAGCAGACGAGATTCGTGCGGAAACTGACTATGATAATGCTTGTATACCTTATGATCAGTGTACTGGGGTCTTTGCTTGGGAGACCACTTTACCACCGGTTAAATTAATTTCAAGAGTTCCAGAGGATTCTTGCATAGCTGAGTTTAACCTAACGGAGACTCACGTCTTCGAGCTACTGCAAGGCGTTAATCCCTCTAAAGCTTCCGGCCCTGATTCATTTCCTTCGAAGCTGTTGCTGAGCCCAGTGGTCCTCACATATGCGTGTTTTCAATATCGCTTGACAGCTACATTCTACCTTCGGAATGGAAGGAAGCAATCATCTGTCCGATTTTTAAGAACGGCGACAGCGTTCTGCCCGCGAACTACCGGCCTGTCAGTTTGATAAGCGTAGTAGTCAAGCTGTTTGAAAAGCTAATAAGGGATTCAGTGGCGAACCACCTGAATAGATTTAACCTTCTCAGTGTTGCTCAACATGGATTCCGCAAGGCATTCTCGTGTCCGACTAATCTACTTATAGCTCGTGAAAGCTGGGCCGAAGTGGTAGACAGTGGCTACGCTGTAGATGTGCTATTCGTTGCCTTTTTGAAAGCTTCTGTTACTGTTCGTCATCTTCGACTCTCACTAAACTTGAGATCTTACGATATATCTGGTCGCGCCTTTAACTGGATATCTGCTTTCCTTGAGGGGAGGGAACATTGCGTAAGGGTGGTGCGTAACCTTTCGCTCAGGCAAGCTGTCTTTAGTGACGTCCCGCAGGACTCGGTATTAGGGCTAATGTTGGTTGCGATCTATGTAAATGACTTGTCGAGGGAGCTAGTAGTGTCATCACTAATGTTTGCTGACTACCTTAAGCTCTGGAATATTGTGGATATTCCGTGGGGTCCTGAGGCAATTCAGCGTGCTCTGGATACGCTCTGGGAATGGTCTGTCTTATGGTTGATGCCCATAAATAGTGCCAAGTGCTCTGTTCACCGAATCGAATCTGCTAATCCTCCCACCCGAGATGTTACCGGCGGCGGTGAACTCCCTGTTGTCACACAGCAGGTTGATTTAGGGATCGTACACTCATCGCACTTCATTCTGGCGACAGTTGGAAGGAGGCTGCTTGTCAGGGGTTTCGTATGATGTGGTTTATCTGCCTCTTTCGGAGTCCTAACGGCCAATTTGTTTGTGAAGCTAATCTCGATATTCGTCCGACCCCATCTGGAAGCTTGTATCCAGGCTTGTCCACCATGTCTTATCCGAGACAAAATGGACTTGGAGAGGGTGTTACGAGTGGGCACTCGGTTAGCGCAGGGTCTACGGAAACAGGCGTATCCTGAACGCTTGCTCAGTTTGGGGATGTACTCAATGTACTACCGAAGGATAAGTGGGGACCTGATTCTCACATCGTATTTTGACGGGTAAGATCTGCCCGGACTTGTCAGGGCTATTTCGTCCCGCTATGTCACCCACTGAAACTGCATAAACCACGGTCTGATAGGATTAGGACGGAAACTCGTCTGTCGCGCCGAGTTATAGATCGCTGGAATTCGCTTCCAGATCATGTGGTTAGGGAACCTACGGTTAAGGGTTTTGCGCGTCAGCTCGATGCTCTTGAGTGGCAGCACCAAGCCTTCCCTTTTTCCTGACTCAGCTTTACTTTTCAGTTCTTTTTAATGACTCAAATATCTTGGTATTCTATTTGCTTAACCCTTTATCTCTTCTTGCTTCTGAGTTTACTTTTTTGTCTTTCTTTGTCCATGTAACCGGCCCAGCAGGGACTTCTAGGGCAGAATGCGTAGACATTAATTGGTTGGGCAGAATGTGATGCGGTTTTTTGGTTTAGGTCCATCAGTATTTCAAAGTCTGCCAACTCCTGGTTCAACGACCCGCTGAAGAAGTAACACTCACGGGATAATCCTATCGTTCCGGTCCCACTTAAACTTGCACTTCTTCGTCGGCCGCGAATGCAGCGGTTCGAATATCCTTTAATCGTTTATCGAAAGCAATTTCTTACTATTGATCTTCAGTTCCTTTCCTTCTTAACTACTCGTACTACATTTCTCGTCATGTTTTGTTTCTCTCCCACTTTATGTCGACTTGCAAATGCGTTAGACTAATCAGAATGGAACGAAAATTAACAACCAGATGAAAGAAACCGAATGCAGAAGCGCCACTGACTTCGTGACTACACCTTATCTGACACGGTCTTCAAGCATCGGTGTAGGCAGTCCCAAGGCACAAGCCTGACCAAATCTCAGTCAATTTTTTCATGCCTCGATGCCACGTCATGGACTGGCCACCTCGAAGTTTCTTCTAACTCAGTGCAGCCACAGCGTACGATGCACGCTGAGGAAGGTGATCAACGGGGATACGGAGAACATGGTCTATCCAACGCAAGCGACTAAGATTTGGTAAACACTCCCGTGAGGCACCAGAAGGCTTCTTGCCAAAAACCAACTAGTGGACCTCAGCATTTCTCACCCGGTGTTCCCACCAGATGTGAGCAATACTCCGCAAGCACCGGTGCTGAAACACGGCCACGCACTTAATATCTTCGTCGCGGACTGACCAAGTCTCTGATCCACATAGTAACACCGGCTTTACCACAGCGTTATACATCCCACCTTGTCGGCCGGTGGCTAGGTGGTCTGCGCGCCTGGTTTGCAGCCGTAAGCTCATCGGTTCGAATCGGCGTAGGAGTGAGCGTCCTCGCGGTATACTCAGACCGTGCGCCACTGTTGGTGGTTGTGTGGCAGCGAAGCCCCGTTACGGCATACAGCTGACGACTTCCTTTTTTAGTTATACACCCAACCTGTCACTGGCAAGCTGCTATTCCGCCGTCTCCATAGATGTTTGGGCATCTGTAAAGCCACACTGTATTTTCTGATACGCGAGATAACCTGTTCAGTGATGTGATCACCAGATGTGACATAGCTACCAAGATAAGTGAACCAATTTGCAACTTCCAGTGGTAGTTCGGAAATAGCTAAAACCGGAGGAGTGTCAGCCGAGTCCTGCAACCTCACTCTGCACTTTGAAGGTGCAAAGCACATGCCGAAGCGTGCAGCGTAGTGCATTGCAGTAGTATTTGCATAGCCAATGCATTTGACCCACGGAGAACTGTGCCGTTGGCATACTTTTGGAAAGTGGCAGACCACCGCAAGATTGGCGTGTTGCATCCTTGGCAGGCTATTTTGAACGGGAATATCTTTTATCACCGTAAAAGTAACGAAATGCGTTGGCAGCGACTGTTGCAGTTTTGTCAGATTCTGGCTTTGTGAACGAGTCGGGGTCGGTGGCGAGTACTCGGGGTCCTACACTACACGGAACTGAATCTAGTTTAGAGTGTTCTGTAGACTGTGCGTGTGCCAGTTTCACTTATCTGGCTTCAACAAGCGCTGTCTCACAATCCAGTGGTCTGTATTTCAACAGCCTCTGTCAAATTTCACTTATTTTATCCCACCCATGAAGGTATCTCGAGTGGCGTTGCCCAATGAGTTCGGCAGTAACGCATGAAACTTGCAGTCCTACGCAAGTATTTTTGACGTCTGTCGAGTAATTGTCCGGAATCTCATTTCACGATACACTGGAGGTGTCATGCGTATATCTTTCGGGTGTGCGTAAAGGGAAGATAAAGTCGATATGGCTGCATCGTGAGATGTACGATAAGCGATTCGTTCAAAGTTGAAAGCAGTACTGTAACGGATAAGTGTTTTAACATCGTCTGGCTGTGATGCTCGACTTTCGACAAAACGTTTCCTATATTATAGATTCGATGTTCCCATTAGGAAGCAGCATTAGGACTATCAGGTTCAATATCGCAGCGATCAAGTCGAAGATGATCTTCCATGATAGATCTTCAGATTAGTAAATTGTTACGACCGAGTAGCAAACCAGCGCGTCGGATCATCCTCATTATCAACATTACACACGTTAACTTGAAGGGTTATAACCCTCAGCTACTGTGCCGCAATTCATAATAGAAAAAAGCGAACAAATGCGACAGTTGCATGCCAGCTGAGCTACCAGCAACGGATGGGCATCGTTCCGGAAAGCTACCAGCCGGCTGCTAGGCAACAAACAAATTCTTATGTAAAATTATATTATGCTACGAAATGAGATCCTGGCTGGAGGGGGGAGGTTAAAAGGGATGGAGAGGAACAAAGAAACTCACAGCAGGAATGCCACTGAGGTCAGCTCCTAGCTATGTCAGCTAGCGTATCTAACCAAACGTGTTCATCGTCTTGCGGACCCCAACCAGGGAGCCGTGATGCTCCAACCGAGGCCAGCTTCGAAGTAAGAGCCTTCATTTCTTTCGAACAAGTCATCGCTTGGCCACCTGTCCTCTTTTTCCATCCACATCCCCAGTGAGCAAACAACGCACGTCACGGAAGTCGGTGGGCTGTTATACGCAACACGTGGCCGAGCCATCGAAGCCTGGTGTGTGAATTGACAGTGCTGAGCGGTTCAGTTCCTTTTCCTGTGCCGTAAACAAGGCGGCGAACACGCTCGTTGCTCACGCGGTGTTCCCATCAGATGTGAGCTAAACCTTGAGGGCACCGATAGTCGAACGTAACTAGACTCTTTATGTCCACTGTTCTAATGGGACAGGTTTCGCAATTATACAGTAGGGTCGAATGTACCGCTGCATTGAACACTCTACCCTTCAAGGCGAGAGTGATGTCGCGCCGCCACCATAGGTGGCGAAGGCTTGCAAAAACACCTCGAGCTTTAGATATTCGGTTCGTGATCTCATCTTCAATGCCAAGGGCGCGGATACGACTTCCCAGGTAGTTGAATTTCTGAGCGACTTCTAGCTGATCCCCACCAAGGGTCAGCGCAGGAGGCGATCCCTGCCAATCTTGGAGGAAAGCTTTGCACTTCGATGGTGCGAAGCAAAGCCCGAAGCGGCTGACAGTCAGTGCTAATCTGTCCAGTGCAGCTTGGCACGTCTGGGAGCTGTCACAGATGAGGGCAATATCGTTCGCATACTTCAAGTTTAGAAGTTATTCTTCTGGGAGTAGCTCCACACCATCTAGGTCGTGTCCTGTGAGTGCTATCTCCATGACTTCGTCAATAGCGGAATTGAAGAGGAAAGGTGACAACGGGCATCCTTGGCTCACACCGCTGGAGATACTGAAGGGCGACGACAGCCTGCCGTAATCCTTCACTCTGCCCGCGCTACGTGCGTATAGTGCGCGAATAGTATTTCAAATTTCTCGGGCACTCCTTTCCTGAGTAGACAGTTCCAAAGGGAAGATCGATTAACCGAATCGAAGGCACCTTTGATGTCGAGGAACACGACAACGATGGGTTGCCAATATGTGTGATGATGCTCCAACAACTGACGCCAGGTGAAGATGTGGTCAATGCAGCCACGACTCCGACGAAACTCGGCTTGCTCCTCACGAATCTGGCTTTCACGAGCGCCAGTCAGTCTGTGAAGGCTTACAGAGGCAAGTAATTTGGAGGCGATGAGGATCAGACTGATTCCTCTGTGGTTGCCGCATTCCGATCGTCAGTCTCCTTTGAAAATTGCGACTATAACGGAGCAGCTGCAGTCGGATAGGACAGTTTCCTGCTCCCACAGTTTCACTAATAATTCGTGTAAATCATCCACAAGAGCAGGTCCCCCGAATTTGAAGAGGGCTTGATGTAGATCGTCTGGTCCCGCGGCTTTGTTCAATTTCAGCAGTCCGATCTCACGTTCGATTTGTGTGCGAGTGGGCGGATCCAAAGGAACAGCCCAGGGAGCAGGGCGATCACTGGCCGGTGAGGAATCAAACAATTCCGGCCGATTAAATTGCTTTTCCAACTGCTCAGCCCAATGCTTCAAACGTTTTGACAAATTGTGGATAGTCTGTCCACTCTCATCACAAATTGTTTCACTAACACCAGGTCTCCTGCTGCCCGTTTCCCCTACCAGGCTGAATAACTTATGATAGTTACCAAGGGCAGCGGCCATTTCCATCTCTGATGCACGAAGAGACCACCAGAATTCGCGGTCTCTCTTCAGGCTAGCACGGAGTTTTGCCCGGATCTCTTTGTGAGTTTCATTGTGTTCGCTTCGAGCCTTAATATGCCGGCGAGCATCGATAAGTTCCAGAGACTGCGAGGAGACCCAATGTCCATGTTAGCTATTAGACTTACCACATGAGGATTTACCTGTTGCTAGTAAGGTCTGGTGAACATGCAATCAGTGATCTTCAATCGTCTCCAGTACGCGCTTACTCACATCGCATGTCAGCGTATTTCGTTACGCATTCAGAACAGCTGGCTTTGTCATTTGGCTGGTGTCAATGCGCTCACAGCGTCGTCGTGGGCGTCCGCCAAAATGCATCCGCATGTCAGTACATACCAGTTCATAGTCGGGATCCACACATGTGCTCCAAATCGAGCGAAAGTTCTGAATGCAGCCTTGCCATCGGTAACTGATTGCAATGTGATCGATTTGCGTCCAAGGCTGGTTCGGCGCTGTTGGGCGCCAAGTCACCCTCCGGCGAGTGCTGTGTTGGAGATTAGTGCTCGCAAGAAATAAGCGAGCATTTTTACACAAATGAAATAACCGCTGACTGTTATCATTACGGGAACCTTCACCATGTTGGCTTCCCAGATGCAGTTCCCCTGCTGATAATTTTCTAACTTGAGCTTTCAGCTCCCCCGCCAACACAACAGTGTCCGTGCTTCTTCTGTGGCGAAGGAGCTGGGTCAGTTGGCGCTAGAGGTCCTTTTTTGCTGAATCATCGTTAGAGTTTGTGGGCGCGACTTCGAAGCTTTAAACGAGCCAGCAAATCGGACCGCACATCTGGCTACTGATTGGGATCCAATCAACTAGAGCAGCTTCAGCCCGGGGACTCACACCGGCTTGGCTGGTGCTGTAAGCCACGTCGTCACCGGATAGGCGCAATGAGAAAGTGCTATTTGTGTCACCTAAAGTGGATCGCATAGTGAGCACAGAGCTCGAGCCTTGCAGGCGGGTCTCCGATAAGCAGCAGATATCGATCGAGGCGGGCTCTAATGTTCGGGCAAGTGCTGCCTGTTGACCGATCTGTAGCATTGTGCGTACATTGAGGTTCTGGTGCTCCAAACGGAAAACGATCAACTTGGCTGGAACACTTGGTTGGTCATGGGCTTGTCGACAGGACAGGAGTGAAGCTCTGCGTTTGCTTGTGAGTTGAAACTAGAAAACAAACTCTTAGCCAAGGATTGGGGGATCGATAACTGGGGAGGGGATAAAAGTGGAGTTGGAACTGGACGACAAGGGTGAAAAAGCGTAACTGGGGGAATAAGAAGATTGGAATGCTTGAGCAGTAGCATCCAAACCTTTATCCACTCTGCTCGATGCAGCAGATAGGGCACCGTTTATTATCCTCTGCGATGGTAAGAGCATTGGGAAACTGTTTGAAGAGAAATTCATTGTATTTCGTGAGCAGGATGCTTTCAGGTTGTCCAGGCCTAGACAGTAGAACGATTACGGTTCTCAACCAAAGTCTTTGTTTCAAAAACCTGACCGCATGGCAGCGGATTTGGCGGTAGGCTACAAGGAGTCCGTTTTAAGGAATAAGGAGCCACTCTCATTCCAACTCCCAATCTGGAGGACTAGGAGACCTCTAAATATTGTCCAATCTGGTATGGGTGACTCTAAAAGTACAAAAAAGCACCACCCAGCATAGCTCAAATGATCTCTGAAACACGCAAACCATCGCACCACGGTAAGGTCCAGCCTCATTGCTATGGGCGCGTCGGTTCAGATACAAAGTAGATGAAGGCCCAATTCACATGATTTTACTCATCTGTGAATCAGAGTATATAAGCTATAAAGTCAGATATTGTGTATGCAAAACAATCTAAGTATAGTAACTGCAGGACAAACACGACAATGTCACGGAGATCCTCCTTTTCCTCTATGGAATAATCCCCGGTAAGCAAATAAAATGCCACTTGGTGCTCGTCATTAAGGTCTCACTTGTTTCAGCATTTCACCCCTACATGCATCCTCAACTATACAAAGCGTCTGTCTACAATGTTTTACAAGTGACCGCAAAAGCAAGCATGCTGTTCCATAATATTTATCCTTGTTTCAGCTGTACAGGCGCAATTGTTGCGTGAAATGTAGCTTATTCGTGAAGAAATGCACGCCATGCGCCTCGAGCTGAGGATCCCTCGGATTCAATCCACAGGAGATATCCGGTTACTCTTTCAGTGGACCCTGTGGCTGACATCACACTGTTGAATGCAGATCTGAAAAATCCTCAATTCATGGCACATATGCTAATGTAGTTATGCTTAGAAAATATGTAGGGTCACTACTTCCCGCACGATAGAGGAAACGCACTCGCGGAAGCCACGCGCAATGTCATGATCATAGCCATGGCTATCTTTCTTGCACGCCAGGGTCAGTTGTTGTGGCGTGAACGACCGGTGCCGCCTCACAGAAACTCATTTTTCAAAGGCTGTCGTCTTTAAGTGGCTTATCATTTCATGAAGATTCAATTTCAGATGCCATCCTCTGCCAAGGTTTCGCCTTAAGCCAGGAATTTTTAGTGGTATTTGTGATACTTCAATAGATTCAACACGCAGAAGAGCAAGAAACTGTCCTATCTATATAAGATACAAGTTGTTCTCTGGATGGGCACCTGTAATGCATAGTTCACGCAAATATAACTTGCATTTTACACTTTGTTGTTTCTCCATCATTACGTAGGCGCCTACTAACATGATTTGAAAGTTTGTACGTATGCAACATGGAGCGCATGGTTACTGGTGTGTTCATTGGTCTGCCTACATTACAAATTCGGTTTCGAGCGTTTTTGGGTGTCCAATTTGTGTCCGAAAAATATCTAGTCGGGACTTAGATCCCGCACTAAACGGACATCAGTGAAACACTCATCCGACATTCGTGTTGGCAGGGCACGTACATCAAACGTGGACAAGACGATCATCCTAGCACTTAGTCTGATTAATGTGCAGTAACTACTAAGTATGCAAGTCCCATAGCCTATCCAAAGCATGTTGAATGACCTTCAAACCCTCATGAACATATACATTTCACAGATCATCAGCAAATAATAGCGGTGATCCCCGAGCTCCCCATGGAGATCACTTACATGTGTAGAGAGTAGCAACGGCCTAAGCTTCAAGTCTTGTGGGACACCGTTAAGGACCGCTTGCCTAAATAATAGGCTGCAACCAACGCGAACACACTGATCTCCTTCCTGCAAGAGTGCAGACAGATTTGTGATAGTCTCAAGTGGTGTACCTTGTCAAATGCTTTCGAAAAATCCACGAGCAGTACCTTCACTACGTGGCCATTGTCTGTTATATCAGCCCAACTCTCACGAGTTTTCTATCCGTAACTAGCTCAATTTTAAGTTGATGCTGAAACAGTAAGCTGTATTACTGTGCATGGACTTTCGAAAACGCATTATTGAGCCAGGATAATAGTCCTCCGTTATTTTTGCAATCTAAGAGAGTCACATCAGCACGCGGTGGTCGATACGGTTCAGGTGACCTGGGATAAATTTAACTCTTATGTCACGGAACTGTCTTCCTCCTACATCTTGCTCGCGGGGTGAAATGGGACACGAACATAAACGCCATGGGAGGATACCACTGGCAGTCAGATTCACGAAGCGGTCTAAATGCTGTAAGACATACCGAGCCGCTCCATCAATTAGTACCTATGATAGGTACCGCGATGCTAGAAATTGTTGTAAATAACACCTGAAAGAAGCTAGGCTGTTGTGCAAAGAGGGATTGGCTGATGTAGCCTCGATTTTTCGCTTCTGCTAAGCGACGCAACGGTTCGAATTCGGCCATCCCAGTGTTTGTGCGGGCCCATGGAACTCATGAGCAAAACGACTCCGACAAGGTTTGTGTACTTGATGAGCAGAATGCAAAAACCGGTAGTTGTGGAAACAGTGCGCGTAAGGTTGCGTGAACTCCCGACTTCAAAACGACAAACATCATAAAAAGACAAAAAGTTGACAATAACGGTGTATGCAAAAGGCAAAAAGTTCTTTACTGATTCTTCATTACTTTCTGGCATTGTTTTACATATTCCTGTTCCTAATTAAATTTCCATGGGTTCGTGTGACCCAATGTCTATCTTTCTGACTGCTCCATATATATATATATATATATATATATATATATATATATATATATATATATATATATATATATATATATATATATATATATATATATATCCTGACAGGTGGTCTACCCACTGCTTCTACTGTTGTGCCATCGGCTCATGTCCTTGGGCGCCTCGTCGTGTCTACCGCTGGTTGGAGTTGGGTTACGCCCTTCTCCCTACTAAGATCCAAGACACCAAACCGCATGAATCAGTGGACCGACCATGTGCTAGACCCGCTGCCTTTCGGGTGTACATTTAATCAAAGTCTTTGTCTGAGGACCCGAGTCGTTCTTCTGTCAAGTGTGGGCGCCCTGACATCCAAGTCCAAATCCCATTCTCTTCAGAGGTTAGAAAATGGTCAGTGGACCTCTTCCCGTAAAACCTAGCCATGAGAGACAACCGGTCTACTGCTTATATGCTCACCGCTCGATTGGCGTAGAGCACGAGCGCATTATCTCTGACGTTGGGAGGACACCTCCGGGTGCTCAATGATTTGCTGCTGCCCACCTCAAGCTATGCAGCTCCTGGTCAAATTAGTGCAAACCCGCCAAAACCGTGGTCGCACGTGCCTATCCCACTATGGTGGTAAAATATATATGCACTGTTCCAGATCTTCAAAGGCTGTCTGTGACGGACCTCAAGCAGATCCCACTCTGTCTCTGCGATCACATTCCCGACCTGGATCTGCTCCCCACTGCGTTGTCGGTCAGGTTATTGAGCGAAAGGCTGCGGGTGGACTCCCTCAAGCAAACCTCCGAAGCACAACCACCTCGTCGCGTTCGATTGCCCAGCAATGCAATCGTATGCCTGCGCGCAATGCACTCAGCATCGGGTGTTGGAACGTGCGCCAACTGCTAGACTGGAACTCGAGTGATCTCCCAGAGCGACGCACTGTACTGGTCGTGTAGGTATGTATGTAATCTCAGCAGTCTAGCAGCTTGACACAGAGCCAGTAAAAAACCATGGAGATCAGCGGATAAGAGACAGCCATTGCGTCATAGTCATCGCGACATAGTAGTTCAAGGTGAACAACACACTTCAGCTAATATGCCGTAGGAAGAAAGGAACGTTTTGACAAAAGTAGAACACAGGTTGCGATATGTTAACATTTCGATTGTTCTCATCAGTCGCATACACACCACAAGCAGAAACACATAAACAATTATATACATGGCAAAAAATTTGACAAACCAATCAAAACGTCAAAATCAAGTCCAAGGCAATCGGATTGATTGCCTCAACAGTTTCTGTGCACACAGCCCTGATTAGCAACGCTTCACTGATTGCCAACATTATCGGGTTCCGGTTACGTAATAGCACTTTGAACGCAGTCTTGGAGTCCACACTGTGACCAGTTGTCACGAGGTGCTTAGTGATAGATGATGACAGAATCCGCACGTACACGGCTGCGCAGTTGCGAGTCATGCACACGACTCGAAAACTGGGCTCTTCATGACCGTCAGACCTACCCTTCGGCTAGTTCACCCTTGCATGTGGTCTATCATTTCACCTGCCGTTGCAGTGACGTTCACATAGGCAGGACCAACCGTCGGTTGGCTCAGAGGTTGGCTGAACACTTGCCAAAGTGGGTAGTGCAAATGATGACGCAACAAAATGGAGCGCCTCCCAGAATGAACCGGATTTTGTCATCATCTATTACTAAGCACCTCGTGACAACTTGTCACAGTGTGGACCCCAAGACTGCGTTCAAAGTGCTATTACGTAACCGGAACCCGATAATGTTGGCAATCAGTGAAGCGTTGTTAATCAGGGCTTATCAACCAGTGCTGTGTGCACAGAAACTGTTGAGGCAATCAATCCGATTGCCTTGGACTTGATTTTGACGTTTTGATTGGTTTGTCAAATTTTTTGCCATGTATATAATTGTGTATGTGTTTCTGCTTGTATTGTGTATGCGACTGACGAGAACGATCGAAATGTTAACATATCGCAATCTGTGCCTGCTTTCTGCTTTGACCAAGTGGCTGAAGGGGACCAAATGTTTTACGTTTTTGAAAAGTAGAACAAAACACTTTTAGTTTGTTTTTCACACACTGATATTTCTCTCTCTTTGTCATTTTCAATGCTTGAAGTATTAAACATGTAAATCAATACACTACTGTACACAATTCTTCCACTGATTCCGGTTGCGGGCCATCTCTTCAAGTATGTTAAGCCATTGACACTCCTCATCTTCGGATCTCCATCCAGCAAGACGTACGGACCCAACAGCGGCTTTACACGACGTCAGCGATTCCATGTGCTGCCGCCATGTAGAAGGTTGACCACCATGCGATCGCCCCCAGCCAGGTCCTTGACGTGCGAATAGAGCGCGACACGGTAGACGCTCAGGTGCCATGCGTAGGACGTGACCGAGCCATCTCAACTGGCGCAACAAAACCAATTTGTTGAAGGGAATACTTGTATTCCCTAAGATGCTAGGTTGAACGTCATTACTATTAACTCGATCTTGCGTCCAAACACAAGCAATCCTCCTTAAGCAACCGTTATCGAAGGCAGAAAGGCGACGCATGTCTTCCACGCGAATCGGCAAGGACTCGCTGCCATACAACAACGCTGAGCGTACTGATGCGCTGTAAACGCGGCCCTTTAACGACAATGAGACGTCGTGACGACGCAACAAGTGCCTTAGATTGACAAATGCTGATCGAGCTTTAGCGATGCGAAGAGAGACTTCTTTGTTGGTAGTGCTGTCAACAGAAACAGCTTCCAAGGTAGACGAAACCATCTACCTGTTCAAGTTGTGCACTTTCAAGAGTGAGCACGGGAGCAGGTGTAGGCCAATCCTGGAGCAGCACTTTACACTTCGATGGGGGCGAAGCTCATGCCATACTTAGATGCATCAACCGCCAAACGATCCAGAATGAGTTGCATACCTTGAGGATCGTCACCAAGTAAGGCGATATCATCAGCATAATATAAGTCGGTCGCGCGCTCACCCGGTAGAAGTTCTAGGCCAAAATGTTGTAAATCTAGAGCACTTGACAGGACGTCTTCGATTGCGAAGTTGAAGAGGGATGAGGACATAAGGCAGTCCTATCGCATACAACTATTGGCAACGAATGGCGAGGAAAGCTTCTCATAGACCCACACTCTGCCGGAAGTATGAAAATAAAGTGCACGTAAGATGGCGACATACTTCTCTGACACCCCGTTCTTTAGCTAGCAACGTTATTAAGCAGGTCGATCATTGGAGTCAAATGCAGCACATATGTCTAGGAATGTAACGTAAGTGACCCAGTGATACATATGGCGATGTTCGAGGAGCCGACGGAGCGTGAAGATTTGGTCCACGCATCCGCGGCCGGAACGAAAACCAGCTTGTTCTGCACGGTAGTATGATTCACGTATTGGGGATAATATGCGAAGCAGAATGGATGCCAATAACTTGGAGGCAACCGAAATAAGACTGATACCGCAATGATTTGCACATGAAGTGCGAGTGTCTTTTTTGAAAATCGGGACAATAACTGAATCGTCCCAAGTGGAAGGTACTTTTTCTTCATGCCATATTTTCGCGAACAGCGCGGTCAGCTGGTTAATGATCGCCACACCGCCGTACTTGAACAGCTCCGGAGGAAGTCCGTCTGAGCCGGCAGCCTTGAACGCTTCAAGCGTCGAATCTCGAGGCAGACGTCCGCTTCGCTGGGTGGATTCAGTGGGACGAGCCAAGGTAGACAACAAGGTGTACTGCATATACTGATGGACGGTGGAGGCCAGTTGAATTGCGAGTGAAAGTACTCGTCTCCGCGGTACGAAAGTCTCCGTTGGTTGGTGATCGGAGACTCATCCACCTCACAAATAACCTCAATGACATGAGCATTTCTGAGGCCAGTGGACCGAATGAGTTGGAAAAGCTTGCGTGTGTTGCGATAGAGGGCAGCGGTCTCTATTTCTAAAGTACGCGCAGACCACCATGCCTCGCGATCCTTGCGTTGACTTTGCTTGAGCATCCGGTTGGCAGAACGGCGCAGCTGGTTGGAATCTGCTTTCGCTGGGATATCTTTGCGGCAGTCGAACAGCTCCAGAGAACGAGCAGAGCTCCAAGCCTTTAAGTAGCGTCTAGGCCGCAGCTTGACTGTCCAGAAATGGCCATCGCTTTCTGTATACCAATCCAGTGTTGCTCTATGTCTTGCGGTGGATTGCAACTGTGTGCGTATGTCAGTGAAGACTGATAGCTAGCCTGGACAGAGCAATCAGTTATTCAGTTTACATAAACCTTGCCGTGCTTCGCCTTGCGGGACCCCCGAAACACATGCAGATTTTCGCGCAGACCAGTACATGATCTGAGTCAACCAAGATGTACCAAAAAGACCCGCAGTCCAGTACGCTGCCACGCGATCAGATGCTGACTGCAATGTGATCAATTTTAGACCACGGATGTATTGGTGAAGGGGGACGCCACGTTGCGGAATGCTTCTTCGTACGACTGAAGTTAGTGCCCGAAAGAAACATATGGTTGTCTTCGCACAATGTGAGAAGTCTCTCTCCGTTATCAGAGCTGTCCACATCAAGCGCGTGGTGATCACTAGGGTGGCGTTCGTATGCTAACAGGCGGTTAATCCGTGCACTGAAATCCCCAGTAAGGACAACGACAGCCGACATTTTAACATTAGTCAAGAGCTGTTGTAGATCTCGGTAGAATTCGTCCTTGACTGAGTCACCGCTGCAGTCATTTGGAGCGTACGCGGAGAGCACAAACAAGATTGCGTCTCTCTTCGCGGTGCGTTTTGCTTCTGTATGAACCCGAAGCCGACCTGCACATAGTCGGCTGTTAATCGTGAACCAGTCCAGTAATGCAGCCTCGGCGTTGCCACTTAGTGCTATACCTACACCAGCCAAACCCGCTGAGGCTGCTTCTTGATCTCCAGAAAGACGCAGGTGCTATCTGGCTTCGTGGTCAGTGGGTGTGTCAATGTAAGTACGGTGCTAGGATCTTGCAATCAGGTTTCTGAAAGGCAGCAACATCATGTCTAGGATCTAGATGCGTGAGACCGGCTTGCTGTCCAATCTGCATGAGTGTCCGAACGTTGAAGCACGCCAGACGGAACGAGGATCGGGGACGAAGGAGAGCCATAGGTTGAACTCCTTGGTCCGCGGCGCAACCGGAATCGCAGCCAGATTGTTGAACACATGAATCGGGTAACGGAAAGTGAGGATTGTTAGCAAACAAACAATTGGCGTGTGATGAAGTCGCGTGAATGTGAGAAGCAGAAACAGTAGCTGATGAGCACGTTGTAGTACAGTCCATGGTTTTGTGAGAGGGCGTGATACTACCCGGTTGCCCAAGCCGAAGTAGGGAGTTGACTTAGGGGACTCCACCCGAGCCTTTGGCTAAATAACCTACCCGCAAGGCAGCGGGGCGAATTTAGGGAATCGCGCCCATTGGGAGGCGCTGACTGAATGTTCAGTTCATGCGTCTTTGTTTGGTAGATCACCAAACAGGGCCCAATACTCCCATGAAATCAGCACAATTGCTGGAATACAATGCCCCACCGAGGTGGAACATTGTCGCCGAACACTTCGCTGGAACAGGGTACACCCGAACCACCCAGCTAGCACCACGAGGAGGTAGTTCGGCAAGCCAACCGCACTAGTCATGATAGAACTGGCACAACTACATCGATACTGCGGTGTACAGTGAGACTCGGTTGGCTGAGTAAGGTAAGTTGCATGAAGCTGGTGCCGGCTATACGTTCTACTGGGTGAGAACCGCCACATCAGCACCACATGAACATGGGGTCGGCTTTGCCCTATTCGGTCGTCTCAGTGGCGAGCTGGTAGGTGAACCCTCTGTTGACTGTTCACCTACGACTAGGAATAGGTAAGTTTGCCACATTTGTAAGCGCGTACGGTCTGACCATGTGTTACCCTGATGACATCTGTCATTATACCCTGTAGATAGAGGTGTAAAACACCTCAGCTACTGTGCCGCAATACATAAAAGAAAAGAAAATAAATACAACAGTTGCATGCCAGCTGAGCTACCAGCAACGGATGGGCATCGTTCCGGAAAGCTACCAGCCGGCTACTAGGCAACAAGAAAAATTATTATGTAAAATTATATTATGCTACGAAATGAGATCGTGGTTGGAGGGGAGGCTAAAAGGGATGGGGAGGGACAAAGAAACTCACAGCAGGAACGCCACTGAGGTCGGCTCCTAGCCATGTCAGCAAGTGTATCTAGCCAAACGTGTTCATCGTCTTTTGGACCCCAACCAGGGAGCCGTGAAGCTCCAACCGAGGCCAGCTTCGAAGTGAGGGCCTTCATTCCTCTCGACCAAGTCATCGCTTGGCCACCCCTCCTCTTCTTCCATCCACACCCCGGTGAGCAAACAACGCACGTCGCGGAGTCGGTGGGCTGGCATGCGCAACACGTGGCCGAGCCATCGGAGCCTGGTGCGTGAAATGACGGTGCTGAGCGGTTCAGTTCCTTTTCCTGTGCCGTAAACAAGGCGTCGAACACGCTCGTTGCTCACGCGGTGTTCCCACCAGATGTGAGCCAAACTGCGAAGGCACCGATGGTCGAACGTAACTAGCCTCTTTATGTCCGCTGATCTAAGGGGCCAGGTTTCGCAACCGTACAGTAAGGTCGAACGTACCGCTGCATTGTACACTCTACCCTTCAGGGCGAGAGTGATGTCGCGCCGGCGCCATAGGTGGCGAAGGCTAGCAAAAGCACTTCGAGCTTTTGATATACGGTTCGTGATCTCATCTTCAATCCCAAGGGCGCTGATACAACTTCCCAGGTAGTTGAATTTCTGAACGACTTCTAGCTGATCCCCACCAAGGGTCAGCGCAGGAGGCGATCCCTGCCAATCTTGGAGGAAAGCTTTGCACTTCGATGGTGCAAAGCAAAGCCCGAAGCGGCTGACAGCCAGTGCTAATCTGTCCAGTGCAGCTTGGCACGTCTGGGAGCTGTCACAGATGAGGGCAATGTCGTCTGCATACTCCAAGTCAAGAAGTCGTTCTCCTGGGAGTAGCTCCACACCTTCTAAGTCGTGTCCTGTAAATGCAATCTCCATGACTTCGTCAATAGCGAAGTTGAAGAGGAAAGGTGACAGCGGGCATCCTTGTCTCACACCGCTGGAGATATTGAAGGGCGGCGACAGCTTGCCGTAAGCCCTCACTCTGCCCGTGCTACGCGCGTATAATGCTCGGATAATATTTACATATTTCTCGGGCACACCTTTCCTGAGTAGACAGTTCCAAAGGGCACATCGATCAACCGAATCGAAGGCACCTTTGATGTCGAGGAACACGACTACGGTGGGCCGCCAATATGTGTGACGGTGCTCCAACAACTGACGCAAGGTGAAGATGTGGTCGATGCAGCCACGACCCCGACGAAACCCGGCTTGCTCCTCACGAATCTGGCTTTCACGAGCGCCAGTCAGTCTGTGAAGGATTACAGAGGCAAGTAATTTGGAGGCGATGGGATCAGACTGATTCCTCTATGGTTGCCGCATTCCGAACGCGAGCCTCCTTTGAAGATGGGAACAATAACGGAGCGGCTCCAGTCGGTTGGGACAGTTTCCTGCTCCCACAGTTTCACTAGTAATTCGTGTAAATTAA
>OX104064.1:128170102-128212328 GCA_944474145.2 Dicrocoelium dendriticum
ACTAGAGTCGGACACAGCGGACTGTATTCGATGGGCTAGAACAAGAAACGGACGGATGAAGCGAGGCAAGAGCGTACACGTGAGCGCGGGGACTTACAAGACAGTTGTGTGTCGAGCCGGTTGTAAGATTAAAACAAGAAGGAGTAATGTACAAACGGTCAAGAAGTAAATTGTACACGAAAGATAAGAGTTATCTTTTTGGGCGCTACACAAGTACGTACTACCACAGTGACGAATTATTCGTCACACGGTACTATAAATGTCACTTGCGCCGAGAGAAAGTATGGTAAAAAGAAAGATTTTACGCCCTAAACAACGCCGATAATAAATAAATAAATAAATGTTATATTCCTCGGTGTTTCGAGGTGCAGTCCAACTATGTGGTCTGATCAATGATTTAGATTAATAGGTAACAAAATCTATGGACATATAAAAACATTTATCTTCATCTCCTTTTGTTTCTCGGCCAGTGGCCAAAAGCACGCTTTAATGGAAGGGCTCGCTGTCCATAGGTATGGATAAAATGATAATTCATAGATACCATAATTCTGCATAAGTTTCTTATATTTTCACAAAATCTTCGCTGTTAAATAAACCACTTAAGTATGTCTGTTATGATGTATCAACTACTACGAAACCCACAAACCCCTAGTGTTACATCTTTCATTATATTAATAATGCGTTGCACATTAAAATTCCGAGGCTAGAAATATCGGCCCAATAGGAGACTAAATAAATAGTCCAAGACGAGAGTATCAGTACACGGCAATTATTTTTAATAAATGGACTCAGAAATAGTACGCTTATATTTTATAACTTGTAGTGAATACTTTCTAATTTGGTTACCAATATTGCATTAGTGTTACGCATGTTTAAGGCAAATATAGCTGCAAGAATTACACACTTGGATGTTTCATCATCGATACGTAGATACATAGGAATGCAAGTTGAACATTGACACTTTAGCAACACAGCGTGCACAGCTGATTGACTGGGCACTATTTTGCATTCCTTTCGAAACCGTTTTGTTTCACATCTCGTCTGTGTTCTGTGTTGCGTCCAACGACCTCCAGACAGGACGCCGGGAAAACGCATAAAGGTAACCCAGTACTACTAACGGAAGCTCGCGCCAACACGTTTGTCACAAAAGAAAGCTTTTACAGTATACGTTGCGGAAATCCAATGTTTTTAACGGACTTCCAAGACTGCGAGTTAGTTAAATACCGCATCCAGGAAAACAGGCAGCCAAACTTTGATTTTTAGCATTACAATGCGCTCACTGTGCAATTTTGGACATAAGGGTGTAGAAATTTTATTGTCTAATTAATTTACCAAATTTACAGCGTTTTGTTAAGCGTATTGCCAAGCATTCGAATCAGCGGCAAATGGTTGATTGCTTTTTAGCACACTAAAACACAGTTTTATGGTTACACCAGAGTAAATGTCGGAGTCTAGAGGTTCATTGTTTCACCTCCGTGTGACCAATCAACAAACATCACCATCTTTAAAGTACCCTGTTGGGTCTGCGACTACCGGGCAGCGGTGTAGCAGACCCAGATGTAGGTAGGGAAATCGATAATGCGAGGGACTCATCTTCCGTATTGTACATGTCCAGAGCGGCAGGACTGCATATGTTGAGGGGACGATGGTTAGCCGGAAGGCGTTTGTCATTCACTATTACTCGACATGAGTCACAATGGGAGCTCTCGACCTCAGAGGCAGTGCGTCAACAAGATGCTTCCACCTGGTTTCCCCGGTGTCACTATCAGGAAATTAACCAGATTGGGGAACGTCCCTGTTGACACGCCAAATCCGCCACCCCGACTACTTCGTGTAGTCCTCTCAACCCCGGAGGAACGCAAAGCGTTAGTGCGCTTTGCATTCAAACTCAAGGGTAGTAATGTCAGCGTTCAGCCGGACCTCCCACTGGCAGCTCGACTGAAGTTAAAGGAAGCCATCAAAAGCCTCAAAAGCAGGCGGGCGGCTGGTGAGCAAGGCCTTCGTCTTGTGGGTTTTCAGGTGGTCAGCCGGAAGTCAAATTCTGCCCTACCAGAACCTCTTCTGGTAGCGCACGACCTAGGGCTGGTCGTGCCGAGTTCCTTCGGGTAGTGCTTAATAATGTGCGTAGCCTAAGGAACAAGGTACACGAGGCGGGTCTACTTGTAGACAAACCTCGTCCCGACATACTTGCTATCACCGAAACGTGGCTGTCCCCGGATATCACAGACGGTGAAGTATGTTTGCCTGGCTACGCACTGCTTAGATGCGATCGCTCCATTGGCCGCCAAGGTGGAGGCGTCGCTCTTTATGTGAGTTGTAAACTCGATGTGTTGAGGACTTGGGTGTTCCAGTCGCCGGATCAAACTGTTGAAGCCCTCTCGGCTATTGTGTGCACTTCCTCCGCTCAGTTTACAGTTGTAGTGGTATATCGAAGTCCTGGTAGTATCTCCGGGGAGGTTATTGAATTTATTCGTACTCAGGCTACCAATAGGTGTCTAATACTGGGTGACTTCAACCTCCCTGAAGTCTGCTGGGCTGATCTATCTTGCAGTTCGGCGGTGGGCACTTTCGGTTCGGATCTCCTTGAGCTAACATTGCAACTGCCTTTGCATCAGTTCGTGGACCTCCCGACTAGATATATGCGCAACCAAATTCCGTCTACCTTGGATCTCATTTTTGCGAAGTCACACGATTTCGTAAGTGATATTGCCTACGACTGTCCTCTAGGAGCCAGTGACCATGTCTGCATATCCTTTCGATGTGCTCTAACTAAGTGTCATCAAGCTACCGCTGAGGCATGTCCAAATATTTGGCCGGGCAGACTTTAACGCAATACGAGCCAAAGCTTCAGTTTTGCGTTGTGTGATCACCGTGGCTGACACCGTTGAGACAGCCTGGGAGAAATTTAAAGTGTACCTCACTAAGATCTCTGCTCCCCACATCCCATTCACTAAGAGAAGGGTGACACGGGCGCAGCCTCCATGGATAGATCATACAGGTAAATATCTGCTCAGGAAGCGCTCTAAGTGCTAGCGAACTTACCAAGCGGCTTCATCAACCAGCACCTACGAAAGCTATCGAGCGGTTAGAAATAAATGTAAGCATCATCTTAGAACTCTTCGTCTTCAGTACGAGGAGGATTTGGCTAACGCAGCCGTAAAAAAAACCAAAGAAGTTCTTTGATTACGTAAAGAGGCGTAGCGGTACAAACTCGTCTATACCGGCTTCACTACGAGCGGACGGGACCTATGGGCATACCGACTATGATAATGTTTGTATACTTAGCGAAGAGTATACTGGTGTCTTTTCTCATGAGGCCTCTCTACCTCAGGTTGAGATGGTCACAAAAGTTCCGGCGGATTCTTGCCTAACTGAAATCAGCATAACGGAGACACAAGTTTTCGGGCTATTGCAAGGGCTAAATCCTTCCAAAGCTTCTGGCCCTGATTCAATTCATCCGAAGCTGATGCATGAATTGGCCGCTGAGCTAAGTGGCCCTCTGACATGCATGTTTACAATATCACTCGACAGCTGTGCCTTACCTTCGGAATGGAAGAAGGCAATCATCTGTCCGATTTTTAAGGGCGGGGACAGAGTCCTGCCCGCGAACTATCGGCCTGTCAGCTTAACAAGCGTAGTAGTTAAGTTGTTTGAAAAATTGGTCAGGGATTCGGTGGAGAATCACCTGATTAAGTTTAACCTTCTCAGTGCGGCCCAGCACGGATTCCGTAAGGGATTTTCATGTCTGACAAATTTGCTTGTAGCTCGTGAAAGCTGGGCGGAGGCAGTAGACAACGGCCACGCCATCGACGTGCTTTTCGTTGACTTCTCGAAAGCCTTTGATACTGTCCCACATCAACGACTATCATTGAAGTTGAGATCGTATGGGATATCTGGAGCAGCCCTTAAATGGGTTTCTGCTTTCCTAGAGGGCAGAGAACAGTGTGTACGCGTAGGGCATAGCCTTTCGCTTAGACAAGCTGTTCTTAGTGGCGTTCCGCAGGGCTCGGTTCTAGGGCCGTTGCTTTTCGCAATTTATGTCAATGACCTACCTGAGGAGCTTGGAGTATCGTCGCTATTGTTTGCTGATGACCTCAAACTCTGGAATATTGTGGATATCCCTGGTGGCTCTGAGGCACTTCAGAGTGCTTTGGATAGGCTCTGGGATTGGTCAACCTTATGGTGGATGCCCATAAATCAGGCGAAATGTTCTGTCCTCCGCATTGGAGGTGCTAGTCCCCCCACGCGCTATGTAGTTGGTGGAAGTGAACTCCCTGTTGTCATTCAGCAGATTGATCTAGGTATCACCCATACCTCCTTGCTTCACTCTGGGGAAAATTGGAGGAAGGCTGCTTGTAGAGGGTTCCGTATGATGTGGTTTATTCGCCGCTCCTTCGGTGTCCTAACGGCCAATAGCTTTGTGAAGCTTTTCTCAGCTTTCGTGCGACCTCACTTAGAGTACTGTATACAGGCTTGTCCACCTTGTCTTGTAAGGGACAAAATGGAACTGGAGAGGGTTTTGCGAGTGGGTACAAGGTTAGTGCAAGGATTACGGGGGCAAACGTATCCCGAACGTTTGCTTAGCTTGGGTATGTACTCAATGCACTACCGCAGAATTAGAGGAGACTTGATTCTCACTTGCCGTATCTTAACGGGTAAGATCGGTCCAGATTTATCCTGGCTATTTAGTCCCGCCAAGCTGCCTAGTCTCCGAGGTCACCCGTTGAAGCTGCACAAACAGCGTTCTGACCGGGTAAGGACGGAAACTCGCTTGTCGCGTCGAGTTATTGAACGTTGGAACTCGCTTCCAGCGCACGTGGTTAGGGAGTCTACGATAGAGGGTTTCGAGCGTCAATTAGATGCTCTAGGGTGGCAGTACCAAACCTTCCCCTTCTCCTAACCGACTTGTATCTTCAACTTTCCATTCGTTCTTTTTTAATCTTCTTCTCACCTTGGTATTATCATTATTTAGCTGTCATTCCTCCTTTTCTTTTCTTAACTTACCCTTCACTCTTTTACTTCACATAAACCGGCCCGGCAGGGACTGCTGGGCAGGAAAATGTGGGCAGTAATTGGTTGGACAGGGTGTGATGCAGTCTTTGTTTTAGGCTTTTCAACATCTCAAGCAGGCCTGTCATTTCCCGATCCAACGATACGCAAAGGAAGGAACATTCACGGGATTATCCTATCGTTCCGGTCCCAACTGAACTTGAACTTGAAGGCATTCATATAGGGCGTCATCGATTTACAACACGAAGTGTGTAGCCACCCTTCGCATAGAGCGCATTGAACGGCTTTTGAGCGGGAGGTGCCTCGTTTGCTACAAAATATGCACTTGGATTTCATAGTGGTTTGCCGTATTGATACAGAAAACTGAAAAATGCAGAGCAAAATCCTCCACGGGGGATCGTTATCCGCAGTAAAGTTGTTGGCAGCATTCCGAAAGGTCTTGCGTTTTTTGAGTTTATTGCAACAGGGAAAACGCTGGTTTCCTTAAAAGCTATGGCCGTTGCCTTTAGAATGAGTTTCAGAGTTTCATAGACAACTTTAACTGTGCGGGAGGCGCACAGAAGAAACCGAAAGAACAACGATGCTATCTGGTTTATCGGAACTAACCAGGCACACAAAAGTTCCTTTAGAGTAGTTACTAATTTTTTCGCTTAATTTATTATGTCTCATTCCAACAGTGCAGGCAAAAAACCGTTTGTACCCAAACACTTCTTCCGGGTTACCTTCGTTCCGTCACTGTGCACTTGCCGAAGCCCGAAGAATCATTAGTTTTATCGGTGCAGTGCTTCGTCTTGAGCAGGTGATTTTGTTTTTTCGTCATGCTGCCTGTCGTATCGCTGTTATCAATGAAATTTTTATCGACGTACAGTCGCACGGTCCCTAAATGCACTTGACTCATCCTGTGTGTACTACGTGGTAGCCATTTTTTAGCTTGCCATACTTATCTAGCTTTTTAACTGAAGTAACGTGGAAAAGTGTTTGAATAAACACTTAAACGAAATTTGACTATTGTCAAATTTCATCTTGGATCGATTAAAGTGGTACTGGCCAAAGCATCTTTGGCACCCTGCTTATACCTTTTTTGCGGTGGCGTTGTATTGTTTGGCCCTGACCGCTCTTCATAGTTCATAGTTCATAGGATTGTAGAGAGCAGAAGGAGAAATCCTTTGTCAGCTCCATCACTTCCCGATCATTGTGTGGAGGCCGCGATTCGATGTTATGCGGTAATCCACAAGGGACCTTGACAGCTACACTGGAAACTGCAAGGACCCATCGTACTCAAAAGATAAGAGTCTAACATTCGCTTGAAACATTCCTCCGTCTGGGCCTCGACCACATACTTCGGCAAGTTATTCCAATCGTTGACTACGCGAGTTGATAGAGCGAGAGCAGGATGAATCCGAAGTCTTCTGGGTTTAAACAGTTTCCAGTTGTGGCCTCGAGTTGAACTGTTTGGATTGGATTGAAAGCACGCCTGCAGCTCCGTCCCCATCTCTCCTCTCAGGATGCGCCTGGTGAAAATCAGGTCACCGCGACGTCGGCGATAATCCAGGGTGAACAGATTCATCCGCTGAAGTCTCCGGGGATAAGGCAAGTCCCGTAATTCCAAGATGTATTTCGATGCACGCCGTTGCACCTTCTCAATTAGGTCACATTCGAACTTGGTGAGAGGGAAGAGGGCAGGTAATCCGTATTCGAGAATGGGGCGGACATGGGAAGTAAACAATAGTCGGAAGATATCCGGAGTCAAACGCGAGAAGGCTCGTCGTATGGCGTGGGACATCCTGTTGGCAGCAGCAACCCTTCGTAACGTGTCCTGTATAGTCCGAGGTCTTTTTCTAGGATTGAGGTTCTGAGCAACGTCCCACCGATGTGATACGTCCCGAAAGGCTCAGAAGCACCAATGGGAAGGACCGAGCACTTATCGCGATTTATGGGCAATCGCCATTTGACTGACCACTCATGTAACGTGTCAAGTGTAGCCTGTAATCGGTCCGCCTCGTCAAGACAGGATACCTCCATCCACAATTTCAAGTCATCAGCGTAAATCAAGCAATCCAACTGAAGTTCCGCCGGAAGGTCATTGATGAAGATCTTGAAAAGTTCTGGGCCCAGGACCGATCCCTGTGGGACACCGCTAGTCATGAGCACGGGAGCGGAGTAAGTCTCGTTCACGTCGACTCGCATTGTCCGGTTATCCAAGAAATCAGCGATCCAAGAGAGAACGTTCCCAGAAACACCGATTAATCGTAGTTTATAAAGGAGTCTTTCATGAGGAACCTTATCAAAGGCCTTGCTGAAGTCGACAAAAATAACATCCAGACGTTTCCCAGCGTCTAATGATTTCGCCCATCTTTCACGGGCCACAAGCAGATTCGAAGAACAGGAGCGCGCCCGCCAAAAACCATGCTGCGCACAAGAGATGACGTTAAGGTCCTCGAGGTGGAAAAGAAGTGCCCGCTTGAGAATCCTCTCCATTACCTTGCACAATATTGACGTTAAACAACTAAAATCCTGCTACTTATGTGTACAATAAAATCAAATTGCCTCTCCTAGTTTCAAAATGCTATAGGTATAGCGTCTAGTGAGAGGACGTCATCACCTTGCAGGCTAACCACTGTCCGTGACAGTGGTAGATAGGTGGTGCTATATCCCAGCTAGTTTGCAAATTATGTAGCCCAGCCGACGTCCCCCATGGCTCAGTGGCTTAAGCTGCTGGCTAGTTGACATCTGACTCTAGCAGTCATGGGTTCGATCCTCATTAGAGGACCGAGGGAATGCGCGCCACTGACGAGCCCCAATAGGGCGAAACGCGTCTGGCGCTTTTCCGGACTAGGCTCTGCTATGTAGCTTGTGAACTGTTGGGATGAAAGCCTTATCAAATTTACAACTAAAATCCTGCTACTTATGTGTACAATAAAATCAAATTGCCTCTCCTAGTTTCAAAACGCTATAGGTATAGCGTCTAGTGAGAGGACGTCATCACCTTGCAGGCTAACCACTGTCCGTGACAGTGGTAGATAGGTGGTGCTATATCCCAGCTAGTTTGCAAATTATGTAGCCCAGCCGACGTCCCCCATGGCTCATTAGCTTAAGCTGCTGGCTAGTTGGCATCTGCCTCTAGCGGTCATGGGTTCGATCCTCATTAGAGGACCGAGGGAATGCGCGCCACTGACGAGCCCCAATAGGGCGAAACGCGTCTGGCGCTTTTCCGGACTAGGCTCTGCTATGTAGCTTGTGAACTGTTGGGATGAAAGCCTTATCAAATTTACAACTAAAATCCTGCTACTTATGTGTACAATAAAATCAAATTGCCTCTCCTAGTTTCAAAACGCTATAGGTATAGCGTCTAGTGAGAGGACGTCATCACCTTGCAGGCTAACCACTGTCCGTGACAGTGGTAGATAGGTGGTGCTATATCCCAGCTAGTTTGCAAATTATGTAGCCCAGCCGACGTCCCCCATGGCTCATTAGCTTAAGCTGCTGGCTAGTTGGCATCTGCCTCTAGCGGTCATGGGTTCGATCCTCATTAGAGGACCGAGGGAATGCGCGCCACTGACGAGCCCCAATAGGGCGAAACGCGTCTGGCGCTTTTCCGGACTAGGCTCTGCTATGTAGCTTGTGAACTGTTGGGATGAAAGCCTTATCAAATTTACAACTAAAATCCTGCTACTTATGAGTACAAGATAGGTCGATAGTTGGCAGGGTTTTGACGATCCCCTCCTTTGTGTATGGGTTTAACAATCCCCACTTTCCAAGCGATCGGGAGCCGTCCAACTTCAAGGGAATGTCGAAATATCCGGCAAACGGGAGCGGCAATGAAATCGGCCACAGTCCTGAGGAACAGCGGGTGCAACCCATCAGGACCTGGCGAGGAGTTCGGATCTAATTCACGAATACCTTTGGCAACGACATCAGCGCTCATTTCTACATGCTCCAACGAAGAAGGGAGTTTTGGCATCGCGTCACTGGGAAACGGCGTCTCCATCGAGTAAACAGATGCATATTGCATGGCCAGGAGACTGGCTTTCGCAGCATCATCGTCAAGCAAACCCACACGAGCCAAGGAATACAGAGCAGGAATACAACTGCCTGCTCTGGTACTTCTCTTCAGGTAAGAGAAGAGTGCCTTGGGCGTTGTCTTGGATTTCAAGGCCAAACCGAGTTCGTACTTTTGCCGTTTCTCTCGTTTTTTCAAGTTGCAGATATTCCTGGCCACTTTATATTCCGAATAGTCAGACCCGGATTGCGTAAGCTTAAATCGGACCCACAGTTTCCGTCTTTTGTTCATTAGGCACCTCAGTTCTCGATCAATCCATGGAGGACCCCTGGCAAAAGGTCTTTTGTAGACAGGAACGACCTGCTCAACAAGCGAAATCATTTTGGAGTGCAAGAGGTTCCACTCATCGTCCAAATTCAGGGATTCGGGCATACTCCAGTCTACACTACTGGCAGCCGTTTGTAAGCGTTGGGGATCAACACGCCAGAAATTTCTGCGGAGGCGACCTTGGTTGTGGAGAGTAAGTCGTCGGGTCCAGAGGAATGTAATGACACAGTGATCGCTTTTACCAATAGGCTGAAGAACGGCTAGGTCGGTGACATCTGATTGTGCCGGTGAGAGTACAAGGTCGAGGATATGGGGTGTTTGTCCTGCAATTATACGAGTAGGCGCTGTGACATGTTGGAATAAGTTACATTCGATAACCATCTCTAGAAGAGCGGAATCAAAAACGTTTGAAGCGGGAACACAATGCAGTTGGTCCCAGTCGATACCCGGGGCATTAAAGTCACCCAGTAATAAACAGTCCTTACCTCCACCATGCATTTTGATCGCGTCCAGCAGACAAGCTCCGGAACCCAATGGGGCCCTGTATACTACACCGACCATGAGAGATCTGCATCCGTCATGAACACGGCACCAGAGAGTTTCGAAGTCGCCATCGCTGCCACAGGTAGCTTCAACCAGATGGGCCTTGAAGTCCGTCTTCCAGTAGAGTATCACGCCTCCCCCAGGTCTTCCTCCATGGCGGTCTGCCCGGTAAAGGTGGTATCCAGGGATCTGCACCTCCGAGTCCAGGGTATCCGAGGACAACCAGGTTTCGGTGAAAGCTATAAGATCCGGCCGATTCATGGAGGCAAAAAGCTGAACTTCGTCTAGTTTGTTTCTGAGACTGCGCACATTGGAAGAAATTACGCGCAGTCCATTCTTCAACTCTAACGCCCGGGCATTACAAGGAGTGGCCTCCAACGAGTTCTTGGCGTTTTTTCGAACCACGCGAAAATCCACGATATGTAGGTCCGTCTCACCGTTATCACGACGACATCTAAGTTCATCCACCGCTTTCTTCATTTTTACTCGGTCCTCCGGAGAGAGGTCTCGTAATACGAAAAATGGTTCTTTAAGACGCGGAGCTCGTCGGAGAATGCGATGGACTTCATCGTTCTGACATACAATCTTCAGGGGACGGACCTTAGAGGAGTCCTCCTGTTTCTTTCCAAGGCGGAAAGCCGAGACGACGTTGATTCCTGGCTCACCTTCATCGAGCAGTAAGGAGATCATGCGTTTTAGAAACTCTTGATCATCCATAACCCTTTCAGCTGGAGTGGTTTTGGACGACTCTGCTGTCACAGATTACGACAAAGCTTGTGTACTCAGTGAACAACATGTAGGGGTGTATTTTCTAGAGGCTCCGATGCCGCACATCAGCCTGCAGTCACATGTTCCTGAGGGTTCTTTCTTGGAGTTGGTTTTTATATCGGGGGCTCAAGTGCTCCGGCTTCTGTGGGTACTAAAGCCCAACGAAGCTGCTGGAACGGATACTGTTCATCCCAAACTGTTGTGCGAGTTGGCGGACAAATTTTGCCCTCCGCTTACGCATGCTTTTATGAGGTCTCTACCCAGCTGCTCTCTACTCACTGACTGGAAGGAGGCTGTTGTATGTCCCTGTTTTAAAAGGTGACCAACACCACTCTGAAAACTATCGATCAGTTAGCTTGACGAGCGTGCTGGCCAAGCTGTTGGAAAAACTTGTGAGAGACGCTCTCTAAAGGCATTAAAGAGCGTTTGTGTTGCTCAGCCCCTCTCAACACGGCTTTTGTAAGTTATTCTTGCCTTACTAACTTGTTGGTAATTCGAGAACATTGGGTCGAAGCTGTCAAGCGAGGGAAGACAGTGGACGTGTTGTTCATTGACTTTTCCAAAGGTATTGACTCCGTTGCGCATTCACCTCTTATGTACACGCTTCAATCCTACGGTATTACTGGACTTATCTTACGTTACATTTCAGCTTTCCAAATCGTAAGAGAGATGAGGGTTTGTGTGGGTTCCAGCCTGATTTTACGACCATGCGTTCTCAGTGGGGTTCCGCAAACTTCAGCCCCTGGCCCACTTCTCTCCACTGTGTACGTTAGCGATTTACCTGATGAGCTGCGGGTGACATCCTTAATGTTTGCGGATGACCTAAGATTACGATGAGTCCACTAACCGTATAAAAGGGCTGTGGATAAACTAAGGACTAGTCCCTTTTTGGCAGTAGCGCTTGAAGCTCGCTAAATCTTCAGTCTTACGCGTAGGACCAAATGAACCACGGACGCTTTATTCGCTTGTTGGCAACGAACTACCGCGGGTGAAAATCTAAGCTAACCAAAGAGTCTTGATCTTACCCGACTTTACGTCCAGGAAACATTGGGCAGCAGCTGCTCGCAAACGATTCAGCATGTTATGGATGATCCGGAGGTCATTCGGGATCATGATCACTGAAATGTTCATCAGACTATTTTTGGCTTTTGTAAGGCCACACTTGGAATACTGTGTACAGGCTTGTCCCCAATTCCTTGTTCCTGACAGGATAGCAATTGAACGGGTCATGCGGTATAGGACGACAATGGTGCAAGAGTTAAAGAAGCTGACACGCTGAGAGGCTACCTAAGTTTTCCATGCATTACAGGGGACTTTGGGACGACTTGGTCCTCAGATATCACAGGATAATGGGCCATATATTGGTCCCGATTTAACTGGACTGTTCCACCCAACTCGAATGTCAACTTTCGTGGCCACCTAGTGTATTTGCACAAAGCCCGATCTGACCGGGTTAGGGTAGCTTTTCGGTTATCGCGTAGCATCATAGATTTTTAGACCACGCTGCCTGCAGAAGTTGTAATGGCGCTGTTGGTGAAAGTGTTCGAACATCTACTTGACGCACACGGTCTTAGTTCAAAATATTTCCCCTCATGTCTTAATCTTTTACTTGTCTATTACGGCTTACTTCTACTTGATTCAGTTACACTTACATCTCAATACTACTTTGATAAGTTGATAGGCTTATCTTTCCTCTTGCCTTCTTTTGTTTCTTTTATTCACGTGACCGGCACAGCGGGGACTGCTAGTGCAGGGCACGTGAAAGTTGTTTGGTTGAACACCGTGTGTGCTCATCCGGCTCTCCTTTGGCAGATCAATTTACCACATTTCCTGTTGGCTCAACAACGAGTTGGAAGATGGAACATTCACTGTATCTTCTACTGTTCCGGTCCCACTTGAACTTGACCGTAGTATGGTTTTCGCGTGCTGTTCTTACTCTCCTGGATTGCAATCAACGCAAACGAATGATACCCTGCGTCAAGGGCGCTCAAGTTCAAGTGAGACGGGAACAGTGAGAAGATCCCGTGTATGTTCCATCTTCAAAATCGTCGTTGCGCCAACTGGGAATGCAGTGGATTGATGTGCCAAAGGAGCACCAGGTCATCAAACACGATCTACATGTTCAACTAAACAGTGCCCACGTGCCCTGTACTATCAGTCCCCGCTGTTCCGGCTATGTGAATAACAAAACGAAAGGAAGTAAGAGGAAAGATAAGTTTAGCAACTTACCAAAGTAATATTGTGATGCCGGTGCAATTGTATTAAAGACAAGTAGGCCGTAATATATGAGCACAATTTAAGCTAAGAATATTTTAAATTGCAGACCGAGGTCGTCAAGCAGAGGTTTAAACTCTTTCACCGCCGGGGCCAATACAACTTCTGCGGACCGCACGTTCCATTTACCTGTGCGATAATCGAAATGCTGCCCTAACCTGGTCAGATGGGGCTTTGTGCATCTGCAATGGTTGGCCACGAAGTGTTAACACCCGAGTTAAATGGAACAGTCCAGTTAACTTAGGACCAATATGGCCCATTATCCTGTGATATCTGAGGACCAAGTCGTCCCAAAGTCCCCTGTAATGCATGAAAAATTACCTAGCCTCTCAGGGTACGTCAGCATTTTCAATTGCCATTCTCACGAACAAGGATTTGGGGACCAGCCTTTACACAATATTCCAAGTGTGGCCTTACAAAAGCCAAAAATAGTCTGATGAACATTTCAGTGATCATGATCCCGAATGACCTCCGGATCATCCACAACATGCTGAATCGTTGGCGGGCAGCTGCTGCCCAATGTTCTCTGGACTTAAAGTCGGGTGAGAGCAAGCCTCCTAGATCAGTTGAGAGTTGCCCACGCGGTAGTTTTTCGTTACTAAGCGAATAACGCGTCGGTGGTTCATTTAGTCCTACGCATAGGACTAAACGTTTAGCGAGCTTCAAGGACAACTCGCAGGGAAGCAACACCCACGGGAATTTATCGTACTGTTCCCATCCTACCTGAACCTGAACTTGAATGATGTTTGATAGGCTTTCTCGACCGAAAAAATAACTTCATGTGCAGCAGGGTGTTTTTCGATGCGGGTGCAATTTTTAACTTGTCGTCACGAGGCCATCGCAATGAGGTATTGCGGCACAGTAGCTGAGGTGTTCCCCACCTCTAACGTGTATGGATGATGATGATGATGATCGCAATGTTGCTGAACCTTACCGTGGTGCGATGGTTTTACATGCCTCAGAGATCCATTGAGCTATGCTGGGTTGTGCTTTTTCGCGCCTTTAAAGCCACTCATACCAGCTTTGTCAATGGTTAGTGACCAGACAAACTCAGCCTCCTGCTCCTCCAGGTTAGGGGTTGGAATCAGGGTGGCACCTTATTCCTTAAAACGGACACCTTGTAGCCCAAGGCTAAATTTGCTGGCTTGCGGTCAGGTTACTGACCCAAAGGCCTTGGTTGAGAACAATGATCGCTCTCCTGTCTAGGCCAAAACAACCTGACAGTATCCTGCCCTTGCGATACCATGAATCCCGTATCAAATTTCTGACTCTCTGGCCACCGCAGAGAATAATCAACGGTGCCCTAACTACTGCATCGAGCAGGTTGCACAGGGTTTTGGATGCTATTGATCAAACCTTCCCATCTTATTATCCCTCCGATTACGCTTTTCACCCTTATCGTCCCGTTCCAGCATCAGTGTTATCCTCCATGTTTTCAACCCCCAATTCTTGACCCTTCCTCACCTTGCATTGATAGGTGTTTGCCTGCTAGTTTCAACTCACATATGAACGCGGAGCGCCTTTTCTGCCCTGTCGACAAGCCCATGTTCAGGCAAGCAACCAAGCTCAGTTTATCGGCTTCCATTTGGAGCCCTCGATCATCCTTCAAATTGGCATGCCTCAATGTAAGCACATTGCTACGGATCTGTTAACAGGCAGCACTTGCCCGAACTTTGGTGACCCTCTCGATCGATATCTGCTACTTATCCGAGACCGGCCTGCAAGACTCCCAGCTTTGTGCTCACTTTGCGTGACACCAGCAGCACTTTCTCATTGCGCCTATTCGGGGATGATGCAGCTTCGATCATTAGCCAAGATGGTGTTGGCATTGCCCTGAGTCTCCGGGCTGAAGCTACTCTGGTTTATTGGATCCCAATCAGTAACCGGATGTGTGCGGTCCGATTGGCTGGCTCGTTCAAAACTTCGAAGTCGCGTAGGACCAACAGGGGTCTGTTCGTTCTCGCTGCCTATGCACTCACAAACTTTAGCGATGACTCGGTAAAAGACGACTTCTATCGTCAACTGAACGAGCTCCTTCGCCACAGAAGAAGCACGGACACTGTAGTGCTGGGTGCTGGCTGGGGATCTGAACGCTCAAGTTGGAAAATTGTCCACTGATGAACTGCATCTGGGCGGCCAACATGGTGTAGGCTCCCGTAATGATAACGGTGAGCGGTTACTTCATTTGTGGGAAGATGCTTGCTTATTTCTTGCGAGCACTAATTTCCGACATAGCACCCGCCGGAGGGTGACTTGGAGCCCACCAGCATCAAACCACCTATGGACGCAAATGGATCACTTTGCGATAAGTTACCGATGGAGAGGCTGCGTCCAAAGCTGTCGCTCGATTTTGAACACATGTGTAGACACTGACCATGCACTTGTATGTACTGACCTGCGGATGCGCTTTGGTGGACGCGCTCGACGACGTTGTGAGCGCATTGACACCAGCCAACTGGCGAAGCCAGCTGTTCTGAATGCCTATCAAAGTACGCGGTCATGCGAGTTGAATAAGTGCTCACTGGATACAACTGAAGTTCACTGATCTCATATTCCCCAGACCTTACTAACGGCAGGAAACTCCCCATGTGATATGTCTGATAGCCAACATGGACATTGGGTCTCTTCACAGCCTCTGGAGCTTATAGATACTCGCCGGCATATTCCGACTGGAAGCGAACACAGTGAAACTCGCAAAGGGCTCCGAGCACAACTCCGTGCTAGCCTGAAGAGAGACCGCGAATCCTGGTGGTCTCATCGTGCTTCAGAGGTGGAAATGGCCGCTGTTCTTGGTAACCATCGTAAGTTATTCCGTCCGATACGACAAACGGGCAGCAGGAGACCTGGTGTTAGTGCAACTATACGTGGCGAGAGTGTACAGCCTATCCACAACTTGTCAAAACGCTTGGAACGTTGGGCTGAGCACTTTGAAAGGCAATTTAATCGGTCGGAATTATTAGATTTCTCCCCGGCCAGTGATCGCCCTGCTCCGTGGGCTGTTCCTTTGGGTCCACTCTCTCGCTCAGAAGCCAAACTTGAGACCGGACTGTTGCAGTTGAACAAAGCCGCGTGACCAGATGATCTTCCTCCAGCACTTCCAATTTGGGGGGCCTGTTCTTGTGGATGATTTACACGCTTTACTAGTGAAACTGTGGGAGCAGGAAACTGTCCCAACCGACTTGAGCCTCTCCGTCATAGTCCCAATTTTGAAAGGAGGCTCACGATCGGATTGCGGCAGCCATAGAGGAATCAGTCTGATCTCTATTGCCTCCTAATCGCTTGCCTCTGTCATCCTTTACAGACTGACTGGCACTCGTGAAAGCAACATTCTTGAAGAGTAAGTCGGGTTTCGTCGAGGTCGTGGTCGCATTGGCCACATCTTCACTTTGCGTCAGTTGTTGGAGCACTGTCACATATATTGGCGGCCCACCGTTGTCTTGTTCCTCGATATCAAAGCTGCATTCACTTCGGTTGATAGTCGTGCATTTTGGGACTGTATACTCAGGAAAGGTGTACCTGAGAAATATGTAAATATTATCCGAGCATTATACGCGCGTAGCTTGGGAAGAGTGAAGGCTTACAGCAAGCTGTTGTCGCCCTTTAATATCTCCAGCGGTATGAGACAAGGATGCCCGCTGTCACCTTTCCTCTTCAAATTCGTAATTGATGAACTCATGGAAATCGCGTTTACAGGACACGACTTAGTAGGTGTGGATCTGCTCCCAGGAGAACGACTTCTTGACAGAGTATGCTGATGATATTGCCCTAATCTGTGACAGCTCACAAACGTGCCAAGTGGCACTGGACAGTTTAGCACTGGCTGTCCGTCAATTCGGGCTTTGCTTCGCACCGTCGAAGTGCAAAGCGTTTTTCTAAGGTTGGTCTGGACCGCCTACTTCGCTGACCATTCTTGGGGATCAGCTAGAAGTCGTTCAGAAATTCAAGTACCTGCGAAGTTGTATCAGCGCCCGTGCGATTGAAGATGAGATCACGAACCGTATAGCAAAAGCTCAAGGCACTTTTGCTAACCTTCACCCCTTATGGCGCGGGCGCGACATCACTCTCGCCCTGAAGGGTAGAGTGTACAATGCAGCGGTACGTTCGACCCTACTGTGCGGTTGTGAAACCTGGCCCCTTAGCTCAACGGACATAAAGAGGCTAGTTAAGTTCGATCGCCGGTGCCTTCGCAATTTAACACACATCTGGTGGGAACACCGAGTTAGCAACGAGCGCGTTCGATGCCTTGTTTACGGCACAGGAAAAGGAAATAAACCACTCAGCACCGTTATTTCACCCACCAGGCTCCGATGGCTCGGCCACGTATTACGCCTGTCAGCCCACTGACTCCCGCGACTTGCGTTGTTTGCGCTCCGGGGGTGTGGATGAAAAAAGTGGAGGGGTGGCCGAGCGATGTCTTGATCGAGAGGAATGAAGACCCTCACTTCGGGGCTGGCCCCCTTTGGAGCGTCTTGGCTCCGTGGTTGGGGTCCGAAAGACGATGAACACGTTTGGCTGGAAACACTTGCTGAGATGGCTAGGAGCCGACCTCGGTGGTGTTCGTGCTGTGCGTTTCCTTGTATCACTCCATCCTTCTTAACCTCCCCTTCCAACCACCGTCTCACTATTTAGCGTTATATAATTTTGCATAGTAATTTTTTTGCTGCATAGTAGCCGGCTGGTAGCTTACCGGAACGATGCCCATCCGTTACCGCTAGCTCATTTGGCTTGCACCTGTTGCATTTTTCTCCTTTTTCTTCTATGTATTGCGGCACAGTAGCTGCGGTGTTTCCCACCTCTAGCTAATGTGTATATTGATGATGATGAGCACTGCTTTTAGACATACTGGGCGCCGAAGTGCCACTTGGATGGAGGTGATATCCTCTGCAAAGCACTGACCTTCCTATTCGAACGTATCTGGAAGGAAATGTTCCGGCTAACTGGAACAAATCGATTATAGTGACAATATACAACAAGGGCAGTCGCACCGACTGGACTAACCACAGGGGTATTAGCCTAACGCCAGTTGTGACAAAATTACTGGCCTCGATTCTTGTTCGTCGCCTCACTGTGGAACGAGCATCTCGGATTAGGGAAGAGCAGGCAAGTTTCCGCTCAGGACGTGGCTGTATAAACCATATTATTCACTTTGCGGCAGGTTGTAGAACAGCGCCACGCATACCGCAGACCGACAATAGCTGTGTTCCTCGATTAAAATAGTGCGTTCGGTTCCGTCGATCGATGCATTTTCTTCGAAGTACTTGCGCGCATAGGTTACCACGAAATATGTGAACATCCTTCGTGCTCTACACTCGAACACTACAGGCCGCGTCAATGTCTACGGTGGCCTATACGATAGCTTTCCGACCACAGGTGGCTTTCGTCAGGGTTGTCCGATTTCCCCGTTTTTGTTCAATTTCGTCGTGGATTCTATCATGGGGTGTTCCCTTGCGGAATCTCACGATGTAGGCGTTGAAGTACTGCCTGGTGAAAGATTAGTTGATCTTGATTATGCAGACGATATCGTCTTGCTTTTCGACGATATTGCGGCAGCACAATAAACCCTGAATAGCCCTTCTAGAGTGGTCCTATTATTTGGTATGGACTTCGCACCTTCAAAGTGCTGCAGGACCACCATCCCCTCTCTGACCCCTTGACCCTTGCTAACGAGGAATTCGAGGTGGTTAATCAATTCACTTATCTTGACAGCTGCATCAGCAACGATGGACGCATTGAAACTGACGTCAGTTCACGGATTGCAAAGGCCAGAGCTGCCTTGTTGAACCTGCGGCATCTTTGGCGACAGAAGGGAGTTTCCCTCCGTCTGAAACGCAGTGTACAAGGCCACAGTGAGGGCCGTTCTGCTCTAGGGGAGTGAGACGGCCCTTTCGGTTTAAAGGTCTGAGGCTCCTTCAAGTATTTGATCATCATTGTCTACGAAACATTGCTGGTGTCGGATGGCGCGTCCGCAACGATGATGTGTGTAGGCGAGTACTAGGTAGTTATAGTCATGCTGGCTGCCTAGAACAACAGATAGCACTGAATAAGTTGCGTTGGCTCGGGCACGTGCTACATATGCCTGCTCAGCACTTATCTAGGAGAGCCTTGTTCAGTCTACCAAGTGTAGGGTGGCGCAAGGTTCGATGTGGACAGAACTTGACTTGGCAGCAGGAAATGAAGTCACTGACGACCAAACTGGCTACCCTTGGTCCGTCTTGCATTCCGGGCTGGAGTCCACGTGACTCGCCTTGTGCTTGGCTGGAGACTTTACAGGACATGACTCGCAACCGACACCAGTGGTGCGTCTGCTGCCGTCTCCTAATCGGATTGCCTGTTTAAAGTGTATTTGGTGCTGAGTTATCTGCGTGGTAATGGCTGATTATGACGCGGGACAGTGAAAGCCGCAAGGAAACTATCTCGCCAATGCCGCCTTATCTTTGCACGATAGCCAGCTGTTTGTGACGGTACGTTGTTAACACAAGGTGTAGGCGTCTTGACCCTGAATGTTTTCTTAGGGCATTAAGGTTTTCGGGTAAATCCCCCTTCTCTCCCTCTTATTACTCTTTATTTCATAGGTTCTCAAGATTGTATGACAGCGAAGCATCAGTTCAAATGGCTGATGTACTGCTGTTCTTGATTGATTGATTGTGGTTGCTCGGCATCATCATTATTATACACCCTAGCTAGAGGTGGGAAACACCTCAGCTACTGGGCCGCAATACATAAAATGAAAAAATGCAACAGATACATGCCAGCTGAGCTACCAGTAACCGATGGGCATCGTTACGAAAGGCTACCAGCCGGCTACTGTGCAACAAAAAAATTATTATGCAAAGTTATATTAGGTTTAGAAGTGAGATCGTGTTTGGAGAAGGAGGCTAGGAGGGATGGAATGGGACAAAGAAACTTACAGCATGAACTCCATTCAGGTCGGCTGTTAGCCATATCAACAAGTGTATCCAGCCAAACATGTTCATCGTCTTTCGGACGTCTACAAGGGAGCCGAGGCGCTCCAATCAAGACTAGCTTTGAAATGGGGGCCTTCATTTCTCTCGACCAAGTCATCGTTTGGCCAACCTTCCTCTTCTTCCATCCACATTTCCGGACGCACAAGCAGCGCGGGTCGCGGGAGTCAGTGGGCTGGCATGCGTAACACGTCGCCGAGCCATCGGAGCCTGGTGCGTGAAATAACGGTGCAGAGCGGTTCACTTCCTTTTTCTGTGCCGTAAACAAGACGTCGAACACGTTGGTTACCCACTCGTTGCTCCCACTAGATGTGTGCTAAATTGCGAAGGCACCGGTGGTCGAACCTAACTAGCCCCTTTATGTTGGTTGATCTAAGGGGCCGGGTGGTTGTTCGGCTGCGAAGCATCAGTTCGATTGCCTTATTTACTGGTATTGATAATGACGATGAGAAACCATTTAAGTTCGCTGGCTTTCCAACACCGACTTAAGTTTGAGGCTAAGCATTTCGAATGGCGTTTTATCTTGCTAGCAGCCCCGATGAGTTCCAGTTCATAATCCACAGTGTTCTCTATAGTCTAGACGTTTCACCACCACCCGAGCTTGAGGTTACTTGTGACTTTTGCCTCCTACGGCGTTACAAAGCGTCTGCTTATATGGTTTCTGTCTGGCCGTTTCCAAATATGGTAGCTCATTGGCATCATAAAAAATGCTTGGAACCGATCGAAAACTTATGGTTTCGGATATATAGCTCCTTACTTGTTCGCGAGTTAACTTCTCCAAGAAATGGATCACCGATGCACTCTTGTCCGATTGTAGCCTATCGGATATCGGGGCCTTCTTCAAATGGGGTACTCGAACCGACTTGCACTAACCGGATCAGGTTCCAAATATGAAATAAGCTCCCGATCAACAAACGTTTTGTTTCTCGTGCCGTCAAGCAAACCAGATCCCTCGGTACTTCGACCTTTGAGTTGCTTTCTTTTCCTCTGCAAAAGTAGTGAAAGTAGAACAAGAGTAACCATCGCAGGGTTAATCTCTCCTTTCGTTACGTCCAAAGTACTCTCTGCCATGCTTTTAGGGAGCCTCTGTAGTGCGCTAACAATGCATACGCAAAGAACAAGCTGGGTTTCGCTCAGGTCGGCATGGGGCTCGAAAAACACTGAACACGTTTAGTAGTATGCACTTGTTGACCTGGCGAAAGACCGAGGTTAATGGCGTTTGTGTTTTAACTCTTTTTTTCTCCTCTCCCACTTTTCTCCTGCGTGCACCATCTCACGCTTGATGCGTGACGTGAAACTAAACATTACTTGTTTTTGGTTTGTAGTTTGTAGTGCTTGGTATCGCTTTCATATATCTTATATTTTTGTATTGCAGCACAATAGCTGAGTTGTCTCTCTGTCAATCGTTTTGGGCTGTGCTTTGCACCATCGAAATGTAAAGTTCTTCTCCAAGATTGGCAGGGACCCACTCCTGCACTGACCCTTGGCAGTGATAATTTAGAAGTCGCCGAGAAAGTTAAGTATCTGTGCAGCTATGGCAGCGCCAGTGGAGCGGAAACTGAGATCACGAACCGTATAGCAAAAGCTCAACACGTTTTTGCTAATCTCCCCCATCTGTGATGCCGGCTTGACGTTACTCTCACTCTGAAGGGCAGCGTTCACAATGCAGCCGTCCGTACAATCCTCCTGTACGCTTACGAAACTTGGCCCATCAAGTCGACAGACATACAATGGCTAGTTACGTTAGATCATCGCTGCCTTCGCTCAAGTTTGATAAGGGCACCGCGTGAGCAATGCACATGTTCGGCGTCGCATATTTGGTGCAGGAAGAGCGAATGTACCGCTCAGCACCGTTATATCACCCACTAAGCTCCGATGGCTCGGCCACCTGTTGCGCATGCCAGCCCAACGACTCTGGCGACGTGCATTGTTTGCGCTCCGGGGGTGTGGATGGAAGAAGAAGGGTAGGGCAATCGAGGAATTAGCCGAGAGAAATGAAGTCTCTAACTTCCAAGCTGGCGTTGGTTGCTGTTTTCCGACTGTCTGGCTGGGCACCGAAGGGTGATAAACATATTTGGTTGGATACGCTGGCCGACATGGCGAAGGGTCGACTTCAATGGCGTTGGTGTTGTGAGTCTCCTTGTCCCTCCCCTTCATTTTACCTTTTATCTCCAACAATGATCAGACATGTGATATTGGTCTTGTTACTGTTTTATATCCTTAAGTGCACATTGTTTAATGTCTTGCTTTTTTGTTTTGCCTCACGTTAGCTGAGGTGTGTTTCTCACCCTCGGCTAACATGCATTGGTGATAATGATGTCTCTCACCTTTAGTTAACGGTTACTTAGGATGATGCTCTGGTCGGAACTGTATTGATCACGGCTTTACGGTACACGTCGTACGTTCGGCCGGCCAACAATCGTTATCTTCCTGGATATGCAATCCGCGTTTGACTTAGTTGAACAAATTGCTTTCTACGGGTGTCTTTTGAGAAGGGAAGGGCCTAAGGTGTAAGATAACATTCTCAAACCTCGAGTCGAGTGCGGGTTCGCGGCGGACTTTCATTCCCTTCAGTATCACAACTTGAGTGAGACAGGACTGCTAAGTATCATTTTTCGTGTTCAACCCCGCTACGGACGACAACCTGAAGAGTGCTCTGGATAACTGTGGCGTTGAACTGCTTCCGGTAGACCGACTTCACGATCTAGGGTATGCACCTGTTACCGCCGTTACTTGAGATTCCTCGCAGGCCGCCCAAATTACACTGCGTAGGTTTGAGGTCTCTGTCTCAGTTCGGAATGGCCATCAAACATCTAAGTGTAGTCTTTTTGTAAGACTGGCTAGGAACTGTCCCTAATCTGTACTTCTCGGGTCATCCTTTTAAAGTAGTAGACAAGTCCGTTTACATGGGATGCTGCATCAGTGTCAGCGGTTTAACGGATAAGGTATTTTTGCGTCTCTAAGACTTGGGTTGCTTTTGCTTACCTCCCTATTTGTCGTCAACACGCCCTGAGCCTCGCTCTGAGGAGCCGAGTTTACAGTGCCACTGTGAGAATGGTTCTGCTCTGTGGCTGCAAGACAGGGTATCACTGCAGTCTGTTAACAGGATGTTTGTTTTTGTTCATCTCTATCTTGGGAGCGATTCTGTTGTACGACGGCATTACATTCTTAATGGTGATGTTCACCGACGGACTTTCAGACCAGAAACATTTCTTGCTGTTACACTTACGTCGGTGGCTTAGGCACGTGCTTCACATGCCAGCTCAACCTTGCTCCGCTCTCTTTACGAGCGCTGAGGTCGACTGGGAAGAAAAGCAGAGTGCTCAACGAACGATTTGCGCCTAGAATACAAGGGGCGCGAACCTCAAAGCTAGCCTTTATCGGGCGCTCTCAACTCCCGGACTTGGGACGCAAGGACCACAAACATGCATGGCTGGAATCCCTACCAGGCATGATAGGAATTCGCATTCAATTGCGGATATGTGAAACATTAACCTCCCAGTAGCCCTTTCTGCATTTTTTGTCCTCTATTTTTCATATGTATATATATATATATATCCGTAGCCTGAAGGTAATGAGCTTGTTTTGTAATCTGACGGCGCGCGTTCTAGCCTGTGTCAGGGCAGCGAGACCCTCGCAGTATCCTTACTTCACGTGCGACCGGTGGTGGTTACGCGGCAGCGAATCGTCGGTGCTGCGTACCGGTTTACTCCTGATGTCTTTTCTTTTACTTTTCTTGGCCAAAAACAGAACAACCAGTAATGGCGCATGTGGATAAATACAATATAGTATATAATGGGCGAAAAATTCAGCAACTGTTACCTGGGGAGTTAAGATCTCACATGTCCGCTATTGAGTGCGAATTCTTACCATGCCTAGTAAGGTTCCCAGCCATGCGCTTTTGTGGTCTTCGCGTCCCCAGTCCGAGAGTCAAGAGCGCCCGACAAAAGCTAGCCTTGAGGTTAGCGCCCTCGTATTTTAGGCCCAAATCGTTCGTTGACCACTTTGCTTTCCTTCCCAAACAATCTCGGCGCTCTCAAAGAGAGCACAGCGATATCCGTGCCTTCACACAAACCTCGATAGCTTACTATGTCGCTGTTATGATTGACGTCCAACCACTCATGGAGTTTTGTTTTCCATTCTAGCTCTAAGACCTTATATACCTCGTAATTCCGGACCTGACGCATTTTGCATTTTGTTCTGGTCCCTAATGGATTTACCTTGCGTAAATGGTGTTGTCGATAAAAAATCGAAAAAGGAGCTGCGGAAGTTAAAGCGAGATGTCCAAAGACCATCTGGGTTAGATGGGTCTCAGGAGGTGGTCATGCTTTCGGTTGATGCCGACGGGGGACTTCAATCGATCTCAGAGCCTTACGGTCACTTGCCCCTCCACCAATCACAGTACAATGTTGGACCTGATTATGTGGAACTTCGGGATTTAAACAAAGAGGCGTTTATTGACAATCACTTATGGATTCGAGGACGATTGCACCGAAGCCGCATGAAGGGAAAGTTGTGCTTCTTCATTGTCCGCTTTCAAGAGTTTCGTGTTCAAAGCGTCCTGTCCACAAGTGAGAAAACCCCGAAAGATATGCTAAACTTTGTTGCTAGGTATGTTCAAAACGTTGTCAATTATGACTGTCCAGTGACATTAATGTTTCTTTCCTATCCACCATATGACTTTCTTCTTCTGACTTACTTATTCCGTTGTGGTTAACAGACTGTTGTTCTTGCGCAACCAAGGTTGCTAGGTTGACTTTGTTTGTAGACCTTTCGACCGTTCAGCCTGGCACTGCCGGCGGTTTGAGTGTTTATTCTCATAATTCACTTTTGATGCTCTGCCGTTCTCACCATTTGATGTCCTACGGTAGGTTACCAGATGTTCTTATCTCGTTAGTCAGCGTTCATTTTATTGTCTGTGCCCTTGTGTAGTTGTTCCATTCGGTTGAACAAAGTGACCTTGATCACCACTTCCTTTATTGCTTCTCGTCGCCATGCACACCTCCCTGCGACTATAGGTGGGCGATCAGTTGTACTAATTTTTTATGAAACCTGCACATATATGATGAACATATGAAAAGAAAGGTAATATGTCCTGATATAATATTGCATAATTCATCGACGGCATCCCCAACAATAACCTATAGATCTTTCCGTAAAATAGTACATTCAGTCAGCACCGGTGACCGATAGACTGTCGTTATGTGACCGATGCCCATGGCTGTCCCAGTGAGATAGATTTCGTACTGATTTGAGCTACTCAAAAAACACTTCAGACGCAGCCTTATATATATTTATAGTTATTCCCATGTCTGAGAACCATGGTTGTAATGGTATGGAAAAATGATTGTTCAAGAAACAAAGCAATTAAAAAGATTGAAATTTGCGTGGAAGGGAAATTTTAGAGCAGCATTGAGGCCACTGATTTCGATTACAAACCATAGCCTCCAAAAGTTCCAACCGTTTGGAGTCCCCATCACGTGATCCCCAACCTGGAAGACAGCCATATCCTGCTGATGCCAAACATGAGGTGAAATTATTGATGCTCATTTTTCACATCGGTTATCCGCCTCGGGCTTTCAACAACACGCCCAGGGATTGCAAATAATACGCGGTGAGGAAGTCGATTGGCTGGTATGCGCAAAACCTGACAGCCAAAGTAAACGGTGATTGAGAGTAACGCTTTGGAGGCCAGGATTGTTCGCTCCGAGTACTCGACTTCTAACTTTCGAGTTGCTTACATAGAGCGTGCGTTAGCAGGCAGCGTTCGTCGAAAGATGATAGTCGTTCCAGATCTGTGCGAGTAGGCCAGGCCCGTCGCAAGGAGACTGAATCTTAACGGAGTGCGACGGTTTGCGTACCTCTGACCCATTGAGCTATACTGGGTTGTGCCTCCGGGTCCCTTGAGAGCTACTTCTACCAGATTGGTCAATGGTTAGAGGTCAAACAAACTCAGTCTCAGGGTCCTCCAGGTTGGTGGTTGGATATGGTAAGGCGTCGATTTCTGTAGAATCAAATCGTTGCCACCTCCTCGCTGCCTTGAGGATGGGCTTTTGAGCCAAAGCCTTTGATTGCGGACCCTAATTGTCTTCCTATCTATGTCTGGGCCCCCCAGCAGAACCTCAGCATACGTTCAGTCAGTTACGTTCGACTATTGGTGCCTTCGCAGTTTGGCTCACATCTGGTGGGAACACCGCGTGAGTAACGAGCGTGTTCGACGCCTTGTTTACGGCACAGGAAAAGGAACTGAACCGCTCAGCACCGTCATTTCACGCATCAGGCTCCGATGGCTGGGCCACGTGTTGCGCATGCCAGCCCATCGACTTCCACGACATGCGTTGTTTGCTCACCGGGGATGTGGATGGAAGAAGAGGAGGGGTGGCCAAGCCATGACTTGGTCAAGAGGAATGAAGGCCCTCACTTCGGAGCTAGCCTCGGTTGGAGCCTCACGGCTCTCTGTTTGGGGTCCAAAAGACGGTGAACACGTTTGGCTGGATACACTTGCTGACATGGCAAGGAGTCGACCTCAGTGGCGTTCCTGCTGTGATTTTCTTTGTCCCTCCCCATCCCTTTTAGCCTCCCCCTTCACCTACGATCTCATTTCTTAGCGTAAAACAATATTTTTTTCTTTTTGCCTAGTATCTGGCTGATAGCTTACCGGAACGATGCCTATCCGTTGCTGGTAGCTTAGCTGGCATGCAACTTTTGTATTCATTTTCCTTTTTCATTTATGTATTGCGGCACAGTAGCTGAGGTGTTTCCCACCTCTAGCCGACGTGTATAATGATGATGATAATGTTCAGTCATGACCACTACCTCAACCTTCAACCACATCCTGCATCGACAGTCGCGCAGTTTATCAAGGGTCGCCTTATCTGCTGCATACAGCAGTGCGAACAAGCGAAAACATGTTACTGCTAGCGCCTCTCTTCTTTCTTTTCCATCTCTTTCTCTTACTATCCTCATAACTCCATCTTTCATCTAAACTTCTCAGCTTAATTGACAGCAACAAAAGTGCCACTGGGGTAGAACCATGTACAGCGACATTCCAGCAACAACCACCGAACGCCTATCGGCGCTGTCCCGTTTCCCTGGCGGCGTTCAGCGTTCGCACCTTAAGACAATTAGGTCAACAGGATGCACTCACACGCACGTTATACACACTAAGTATTGACGTGTGTTGTGTGTCCGAAACTAGGATCAATGATGCTCACGGGGTTGTTGAATTAACTGCACCCGGTTTGCCCTTTCGCTATTGGTTGTCGCATCCAGTGACGCTGATGCAGCATTCACGGGTCAGGCTGGAGTGGGTATTGCTCTCAGTTCCAAAGCTGAGCCACCGTTTCTGTGAGCCAGTTTGACGACATCAACTAAGGTTGATTCACCAGGTGGTACAAGATGCTATTTATTTGTGTTTTCCGCTTATGCTCCCACCGAATGCCGTTCAGATGCTGTCAAGGACACATTCCATCACGAAATGAACGTGCTACTGCGCAGTGCTGCTACTTCGGATATTATAGTACTTCCACGGGATATGAACGCACAAATAGGACGTCTGAGCTCTTCAGTAGCGTAGCTGGGTGGTAATTATAGACTTAACTCCGAACGGACTCACAACAGCGAGTGTCTGCTGCAAATAGTTACGGAACACCAGCTATTTCTTAGCAACGCTGTTTTTAAGTACGTTGGGCGCCCAAGTGCCTGTTGGCGTCCTTCTGTAGCTGGCCAGCGATGTACCCAGATTGACCACATTGCCATAACTTACAAGTGGCGTGGTTCCGTCATTGATTGCCTCGTTCTGTAATATCTGACCACTCACAGAAGTGAGTGGTCAGTGGCTCTATAGCCGGTCACATTGTCCGTGGCAACGCTGTATGTGCTATTGTGGTATTTACTGGAAAGCCAGGTGGCCAGCCCAGAACTCACCACGCTCAGAGACACTGCCGCTGATTGTCCTCGACCGCTCCTTCATCTCGTATGCAAAGCAAACGAGGCTTATTTGCAGTTACCCCACAAGAGAGGCATTCACCGGTCCGCAACCTGGGGATGCACTCGATAGCGTACAGCTTTGTACGTAGCTTCCGCTCGTGGAAACCGTGTCTCTGCAGACTAACGCAGTCTCTTCAACGTTCGTAACTTGATTAGCAGTGGAGCATGAAATACGGTATATCACAGTTAGCTGTTTGACTTTAGTGAGAGTAGGGGATATTTTCGCTCTCGGTCTTCTTTTTAACCCTTATATGGGAGGAGGTTCAGTTGTGATGCAGAGGCGTGCGTCTCTGTTGCATCTCTTGCTGCATAACGAAAAGTCTTCATTCATTCTTCCATCGACTTCGATTGCTGCGCTATCCTATAAGCTCGCCTGCGCATTTTGTAACTATTGTCAGACCCACCGATCTGTGTTGTGTATCGGTTGAAATTTTATGTAGAATGCAATGCATTTCACAGTTCCATCTGTTGGTTCCAAAAATCTAACCTTCCAATGCTGGTTTATTACTTTTTAAGACATTTCCCGTCAGTCAATGCCGTTTAGACTTGTTGACTATGCCACTCATTGCAACTTATGACCTGGATTTTCGCATTTGAGTTTCCACTGACCTTAATAAATGGTCAATTGATCTTACTTAGAATGAGAAGCCGGAAATGCATTGTTCCGCCCTGACAACTACCTTTCCTTCTCTCCGTTTCGAAGTTGCATGACATCATCATATTTAACGTCATCATCATATCGACATCATATTGAACGTCTATATTTTCTTCCGTCAGCATACCGAAGGAATCCATAGTTGATGTGTACGGTTGTTTGAAGCGTAGTCCTGTTCTGATCGATGGATGCAATCCGGATAATGTCGAATTGCAATGCGAACGGGTTTACGTCGTCAGTGCCGCTCTCCCAACTTTGCCCTTGCAAATCGAGGATGCCATGCGACCAGACGGTGATGAATCCGTATGTTTCTTTTTGGTTATATTGTTGTGCATCCTATCCCTCATTAACTTATCTGCCGAACTTTATATTCTCAATTGGTAACATTTGCATGCACGTCATTTGTGCGTGCAGGTGGTACACAAACCCTCCACTCGCAATGTTGTTGCACAGGCACTGTACAGACACCCATCACTCCTTCATTCACTCTTAGATTATGCGGTCGAGTTATATTACTGCGTGGTATAATCACCCCTCCTTGTCATATGCAAACGCCTAGTAAACGTTTCAATTTACTTCAACTGAACAACTATGATCTGGGCACCGGTGTGCTGTGAATTTAATTGGCACGATTTACATCGCCAGAATAGCAAATAACAGCGGCATGAAAATTGGTTGCATGCAAGTAGAATGTCAGGAAAATGGAATCAAGTAGATAGAGCCTTAAACTAACCGCAGCTAGATGTAAAAAAAACGAAATTAGGAACGCCACCGACTACGCGACTGCGTCATGCCTAGTAGAGTCTCTAACCGCAGACGTGGACAATCTGGGGGCCCTCATCTGGCTGCCTGATCGAGTCTCTCGGGCGCTTTCTTCATGCTTCTGTGCCACGTTATTGACTGGCCAACTCGCGGTTTCGCCCATCTTGATCAGCAAAGACATAGAGCGCACGCCAAAGAATCTGGTCACTGAGCGTATGGAGGACATGGCCGAGCCAACGTAGGCGTTTGAGCTTCAACCGACACTAAGGCACTTGAATCTTCTGGCCAAAAACCAACTCGCCGCCTTCGCACCTTAGCTGGTGTCTGGTGGGAACACCGCCTAAGCTATGAAGGTGTTCGGCGTCGTGTATTTGTCGTAGGAAGAGCGAGTGAACCTCCCAGCGCCATTATATCACTCACCAGGTTCCGATGCCCGTGCCACATGTTGCGTATGCCAGCACACCGACTCCTGCGACGTGCGTTGTTTGCTCGCCGAGGGTGTGGGTGAACGAAAAGGAGGGGAGGCCAATCGATGACTTGATCGAAAGGACTGAAAACCCTCAATTCCAAGCTGGCTTCCGTTGGTGCATCCCGACTGCCTGGTTGGGGTCCGAAGGACGATGAACACCTTTGGTTGGACACACTTGCTGATATGGCGAAGAGCCGGCCCCAATAGCGTTTGTGTTGTGAGTTTCTTTGTCCATCCCCTCCCCTTTAGATCCCCTCTCCAATTATGATGCCATCCCAACTTCCTAATATGTTATGTAGCATTAGATCACTTGCTTTTCGAACTTTTGCATTCTGTTTCTTATCTTTTTAGTCTGGCGGCACATTAGCTGAGTTGTGTTTCTCACTCTCAGCTAATGTGTATTGATGATGAACTGGCGGATCTCAGCATTGCTCACCCGGTGTTCCCAACAGACGTGAGCAATACCCCGCAAGCACTGGTGATCAAATACGGTCAAGCTTTTAAGGTTTTCGCCGCGAACTGGCTAGGTCTCTGATCCATACCGTAACACTGGCCTTATCGCAGCGTTATACACCCTACCTTACACTGACAGTCTGATACCAGCCGTCTCCATGGATTGTTGAACGTAAATTAACTTTCTCAGTTGTGTGACCACCAGAGTTGACACAGCAACCAAAGTTAGCCGACGCACCACTTCCACTGGCTGTTCGGTGGTAACTAGAACCGATGGCATGTCGGTCAGATCCTAAAACGGTACCTTGCATATTGAAAGTGCAAGTCTCATACCAGATTGTGCGACGCTACACTCCAGTCTATTCGGTAATGTTTGCATAGCCACTGCGTCAGACCCAAGAAGAATTATGTCACCCGCATACTCAATGTTTGTCAGCCGGTAACCTAGTAGAGCGTCCACTCCGGTAGAGTTTATATGGACCCAGCCATTCATAATCATTTCGTTCACAAAATTGGAGAGAAAAGATATAGGGCAACCCCGGCGAACCTGCAGTGGGAAACTCAGGAGACAGCTTTTCGTTGATCCTTACTCGGCCTCGGGATGCTCGGCAGAGAGACTTCAGGATGGAAAACAGTTTCCCTAACACGCCCTTCACCGAAAACCACTGCCACAACCCGATACGATCAACAGAGTGAAAGGCAACTTTCAGGTCAAGGAAAACCACTAATCGGTCTTCTGTACATGTGCTTGTTCTAACAGATGATGGAGAGTAACTATCTTGTCGATATAGTCATGACCAGGGCGAAAGCCATCTCTCAAGAGGACTAGTAGATCCTCCATGGATAATACCCTTGCGAAGTTTGGAGGCAATAGAAATAAGGCTACTTCGCACTAAGTCCGTTGACCCTTTTTACAGATGGTCAGCATAGTTGACACTCGCCAGTCTGAAGGTACCACTTCAGTGCCGCTAATAGTGTTGAAAAGAGCAGCGAGTCCTACCGACAAACAGTCACCTCTATCTTTCAGCAAGCATGTAGGAAGGTGGTCGGGTCCAGGAGTCTTACATCGTTTCAACCGGGCAAGTAAACAAGTGGGAAGTATGATGTCAATTTTCCATATGGGCTCAGGTGATTCAGCAAACGACAGAGTCGCAGCAAGCCTGCTGATCTTCTTTTCAAAATGATTCGACGCGGCTGAGTATGGATCAACTGTCCATCTTTCTGAGTTGTTGTCTCGTTAACTGTGAGCCTTCTTGGACCCGTGTTGAGAATGTGCTGGAACAGCACTCGACTGCTCCCCTTAACATCAGCTTTCTCCATCTCACAGGCCCTTGATACCCACCAAACTACCTAGTCAATTCGACGACTCCTTGTCAGTTGTCGTTTCAGGGCGTTACTGACACGCTGAAACTCAATACCAAATGGAATCTGTTTGAGTGCTTCGATCAAACTGATCAGTGCCTCAGAGATCCCTATGCGAAGCCACAAATGTCTGTTTAACAACACTGTGACGTGGCGGATATGACTCGCCACTAAATAAAGTCACTGCTTCCTGCCTTTCCGGAGGATCTTACCCCACTCATGGACGTCAGCCAATTCGAAGATATTATTTGATCCCTTCCTATGTTGGCGAATTCACCGAACACAACCACAAATTCAGCACAACAGTAACAAATTCACTCAACATGATTACTAAACCATGCACTTACATATATACATAAAACATAACTCCAGTATGTACTGGTTACATAGTAACACTTGTGACAATTACTGATTATACGCTCTGTATTACTATGATCATGCCTTTTTAGGCGTGTCCCGCACTGTCGGGAATAAAACATTTATTTATTTATTTACTATCGCTCGTCTCATGGTAGGCGCACAGTAGGCGTCAAAAGCATTCTTCGTTGATCATTTGAGACGACTCGACTCAGGAGACGTATTCACCAGTGATAATCGGTGAGCGATTTCCTCATCTTGTTGTTGAATGTGCTTCTTTGAAGCGGGAAGTCTGACCACCATCCGTGTGCCCACTAGAGCGTGGTCAGAATCCAGGCACCTGCTCCAAATTGGCCGACAGTCTTGGTCTGATGTGCGCCATCTATAACTTGTGGCAGTGTGGTCATTTCGGGTCCAGATCATAGAGGAATTCTGTTGGTGCCAGGTAACACGGTGTGAACGTTTGTGCTAGAAAATCATACTGCAAGTATAAACATCGTGGTCGGCACATGGTTGCAGAAAACGATCACCATTGTCTTTTCTACGCATCGACCCCGAAGTGACCACCCAGGTGTTCAGAGCCCGAACTGCGACGCACTTGCACATTCATGTCACTAGCAATAGTCACCATGTTAGAGCGAACGTTTAGTTTATTACTGGATGTGTTTACTACAGGAATTTTACTAGTTCACGCATGGACCCTACTGTATAAATATGTGCGAGCTGCGATACCTGTTGTGTAAGTGATATGTTACGCAACACGCAGCAGCACCACGGTTTCCCCCATTCAGGTATGAGTCTTTTGGCAGGTCACTGGTCATTGATCTGCCAGATCTTATCAGCAGCAGGTATGTTTTCATGTGGTAAATCAAATTACTAACCTAGATATTGGGTCTCTACGCAGTCTCTGGAATTTCTGGATGCTCCCCGAGACATTTCAGCTGGGAGCGAACACGAGACTCACGAAAACTTCAAGGCGAAACTGCATACTCGCCTGAAAGGAGACGGCTGTTGGTCTCATTGTGCATTGGAGATGGAAACAACCGATGCTTTTGGTAACCATCACAACTTATTCCGTCTGATGCGTGAAATGAGCAGCAGAAAACTTGGTGTTAGCGAAACCATACATGACGAGAGTAGATAACCAATCCACAGCTTGTCAAAGCGCTTGGAGCGTTGGTTAGAACATTTTGCCAAGCAGTTTATCGGTTCTTTATCGCCCATCTCCCGCAGTAGTCCGGTGGACCCGCCCTCACACGCGGAAGTTGAACGTGAGATCAGAAAATTGAAATTGAATAAGGCCGCAGAAGCAAATAGGCTGCATCCAGTCCCCTTCGGATTCGGAAGACGTGCGCTTTTAAATGATTTGTACAATTTATTTTTGAAGCTGTGGGAGTAAGAAACTGTCCCAGCAGACTGGAGCCGTTCCGTTATAGTCCCAGTATCTAAGACGGTCTGCTGTTCGGCATGCGTTAGTAATAGTGGACTCAGTTTGATCTCAGTTGCCTCCAGGTTACTTGCCTCTGTCGTACTTCTTAAAGTTATTAGCGTTAATGTAAGGTAGATGCGCGAGGAGCAAGCCGGATTTCGTCGAAATCTAGGCTGCATCGACCACGTTTTTACTTTACATCAGTTGTTAGAACACCACCACATTTATCGGTGACCCAACTTAGTCGCGTCTCTAGACAATGTGCCCTCAACTCGCTTGACCGATTTGCTCTTTGGTACTGTTTTCAGTATGGTTGTGCCCGATAGATGCGTGAACATTATCAGAGCGCTGTATGCGCATATTTCCGACAGTGAGAGTTTACGGCGGACTGTCGCTGCCCTTCAATATCTTCAGCGGTGTGATAAATGGTTGTCCGCTGTCACCTTTCTTTAACTTTGCCATTGACAACCTCATGAAATCAGCGTTCGCTGGATTCGATCTACAAAGTGTGGAGCTGCTTCCTTCTGGTCGACATTTTGACTTGGAGTACAGACGCCATTACCATTGTGACAGCTCTCACTGGACAGATTAGCACTGGCTGTCTGTTGTTTTGACTTGTGCTTTGCACCATCTAAATTCAATGTCGTTCTCCAAGATTGTCAGGAGCGCACCTCTGCGTTGACCCTTGTTACTGATCATCTGAAAGTCGTTCAGTACTTCAGTTGTCTAGGCAGCTATATTAGCGCCTGTGGTTTGAAAGACGCGACTCCGAATCGTATAAAGAAAGCTCGAGGTGCTTTTGCCAATCTCCGCTACCTGTGGTGCCGACTCGACATTAATCTCTCCCTGGAGGGTGGAGCTTACAATGCAGTCATCCGTTCCATCCTCGTGTACGGTTGCGAAACCTGACCCATCAGATCGACAGATGTAAACAGGCTTATCAACTTTGGCTATCGCTGCCTTCGCAGCTTAGCTCATATTTGGTGGGAACACTACGTGAGCAATGAACGTGTTCGGCGTCGCTTATTTGTTGCAGGAAGCGCGGGTGAACCGCTTAGCACCATCATATCACGCACCAGGTTGCGCTGGCTGGGTCACGTGTTGCGCCATCGCGGCACGCCGACTCCTGCGTTTTGCGTCGTTGGAACGCCGGGGGTGTGTGGATGAAAGAAGATGAGGTGAGGTCAATGGATGACTTGGTCAAAAGGAATGAATGCCTTCGTTTCGAACTTTGCGTCGGTTGCTATATCTCAACTGCTAGGCTGTGGTCCCAACTGCGATGAACACTCTTTGTTTGATACACTAGTTGACATGGCGATATGGCGACTTCAGTGACGTTTGTGTTATGAGTTTCTTTGTCCCTTCCCTTCCCACTTAGCTTCCCCCTGCACCCACCATCTTCCACTTGATTCATAATATCATATTTAGCATTATATTGCTTTTTAGTTTTTGTATACTGTGATATTTGCTATTTTACCTCTGTGTTTTGGAGCACATTAACTGAAGCGTAGGGGTTCTATGTTGCTCTCTTCCCTCCCTGAACTCCACAACCGACAGTTTTTTTTCCTGGTTTGGACTCATCATTTAGAGATAGCATGAATTGGGAGTAGAACTGCGCATAATGGTTGTCGGCTATCGCCGGGAACACTAGACCATTGAGCCCCGCGAGCACAGCTGAAGTGTGTTTCTCACCCTCAGCGGTCATGTATCAATGATGATTATCAGGGAAAACCTTGAGTATGTAGACGACATAGATACACATTCAAACTCGCTTTATTGTCTACACGGTTTATATCCCATCTCGCTTTATTACCCAGTTTTTTAAAATACAAATTCTTTTCTCATAAATAGGCTAAATTTTCACCGTCTAATTGCTTATTGCCGGAGTCGTTCCACCGCTTAATTGCCCAGCTGCGTGGGCTGTGCTCTTGTCGCTTTGTCAATTTTATGCCCTCTGACTCTTTTATTAAGATTGCCCCACAGTTAGCCAGTCCAATCGACTCAAGAACAACAAATATGTCGGCGGCGTTATTAACAGATCAGAAAGGGTTACCTATGTCATTCAATACACGAGCAAGCCAAATGTACAGACGGCTTTGGGCAAACCCTCGACCCTATTCAAAACTCGAGAGCTGAGCGAAGTCGGGTAAACTTTCCGTGCCACATTTGTCACAACTCTATTGGTACACACTAGTATGCCAAGCAACAGGAAGGATTTGTCCTTGACAGAAAAGTTGGGTGTTTTGGATAAACTAAAACATATCCACCGAGAACCTCGCTGGTCAAGATATCGTGCGATCTACACATTTCGCGTCGTACCCTAACCAGGTTGCTTGTCAGCGAAAGGGAACTCCGGCGGAATTTATCGCATGGCACTGCAAGCTCTCTGAAAAGGAAGCGATGTGGAAAGTATGAAGAAGAAACTGCAGTGGATGATTGGATAATCTCTGTTCATGAGCACAACCAAACAGTTACAAGTCCGCTTCTGAAGAAAAAGGCAGAAGAATTCGGGGAAGGACTTGGAAAATCCTGTGCTCCCACAGAAGGACGGTTGCGAATATAGAAGAATGGAAGTCAAATTGTGTATAAACGTGCACATGGCGAAAAGAGTTCCGCGGACAGAGCAGTCTGATCAGATTGGCTGAAAAATCGGCTGCCTGAACTTTTAAATGCTTTTTATCATGACAACGTGTACAATGCAGACGAAACAGGTCTTTTTTACCGAGCAGCTCCAGAATGCTCTTTGTGTTCTGCTGTCGACAATCCCAGCAGATCGAAAAAGTCATGGATAGGATCACTTTTCTGTGCTGCGCGAATGTCTGGCACGGATAAAGGAAAACTGTTGTTGATTGAAAAAAGTAAGAAACCACAATGTTTTTATGGCGTGAACGTACTTTCACTTCTCGTAACTTACAGAGCTAACAAAATTGCGTGGATGTCGAAACCGGGTAGGTTCACGAATGGGACAAGGAGCTAGGCCAATTTGGCCGAAAAGTTATGTTGCTCTTGGATAATTGCACAGCGCATCCACAAGTAGAAGGACTGAAAGACATTTAAATGTATCTTTGCAGGCAATCATGGCCAGCGTTCTACAACCCATGGACCAACGCATGATTATGAATCTGAGAACCCTTCACAGAAAGGAGATTGTGGACCGAATTCCTTATCACATCGAAAACAACATGTTATCTGGTTCATCATCGGCGGTGGATCTCAACGCCAAAATTTCTGTGCGCAATGCAGTTAAGTTCCTTTCAAAAATTTGGAGACAGGTTACCGGTGCAACAATAAAAGCGTGCTTTCGGCATGCTATCTTCAGTCGACTAGAATCCAATGCACTTTCTGATGACGCCGTCATCGCTGAAGACGAGATCAGCGCTTGTACAATTCCAGTCATTAATGCATTAGAGTTCGTCGCCATGGTCAACGATGTGGAATGTGCCTCAGATCTGACAACTGTTGACGATAAAATCGTCAGTACAATTTTAGCGAACCGACTAGAACAGAAAGAAGGCAGCGAATCAGAGAATGACGTGCCGGATGTCTCCGTGAGTGACAGCAATCAGCGCGTGTCGCATTCAAGAGCAAATAACTTTGAATGATCTGTGTAGCTACGGACTTTTGCAATGGCAAGGCAACGATTTCTTCTCCCGATTGGACTTCATCAGAGCAAAAGTGACTGGGATATCTACAAGAAATAATGTACAACTGACGTTGGATTGTTCTCTCAGTAAAAATATACAGTAGCGCCATTTTCTATAGCTATCCAGTTAAAATGCTTTATGTTATAACTTTTACATTATAGGTCATGCTCTTCTGAATAAATGTCTTTTGTAGGCCTCAGTTAAAGTATGTATTTTATCTTTCTTATCACGTTACAATTCGAGTGACATACTGTGCAATAATTCAATGGTTGTTTCCCTTTGGAAAAAATGGCAATATCGATTAATTGCTCACCCCGCTTTATTGCCCACTTTTGAGATATCCCGATGGTGGGCAATAAAGCTAGATCGACTGTATAACTACAACTGGTTCGGTCTATGCTTACCACTGCACGTCTCGGTATCTGCTAGGCTTTTTCATGTTGCATACTGTTGTTGTTGATCTGGGCCGACACTCCCCGTGTTCCAGCTATCAACAAACAACCACTGGAGGTGTTCGATCGGTTCACTTCCCTCTGTTGTTCACATTATTGAGGTAGTTACTTCGCGTAGCAGCAACGCCCTTGTGGCATTCCATAGGTTGCATAGTCTATGGAGGAAAAGTTACATCAACTTTTCTTCAAAGGCAAGATTTTGGACGCTATGATAAGGCCAGTGCTACTTTATCTATTAGAGCCCCGGGTGATCAACGATTAGCCATCTTTAACCAACGGTGCTTGTGGAGTATTTCCCACATCTGGTGGGAACTTCGGGTGACCAGTGCTGTGTTCCACCAGTTGGTGTTGGGAAAGAAAACATTTGGTGTTTTATTGGAATGCTTACTAATGCTTCCGCGTTTGTCTTGCCTAGTGCTGTTCTCTGTATGCCTGTTGGTTGCCTTTTTGATGTGCAATATATATATATATATATATATATATATATATATATACATGCTTTTGCTACGCGAGTGTGGGTGAAACCACGAGGTGGTAAGTCAATGACTTGGCATGAGGCTAGGAAGAACTTCACCGAAAGACGTGGTCAGTCTGGTGCTTACCTTCTTCGTGAATGTGCTCTCGGAAGGACGCCATCGGACATGATACTTTTGCACAGGCGGCGTCGGCTCTGCGTCCAGTTTCTTGCATCGAACTGTTACTATTCCATGCGGATTAGTTTTCCACTGTTCGTAACTCCATTTCCTTGAGTGCATCTCAATTTTATACTGATAGTTATATACTTGTTATCCTGACGGAGTGATTCGTCGCAACTGGTTCCAACGCACTTCGGTTGCCGGTTCGTAGTTGTTTAACTGAACCGAATGGGATGACGGCGCCATCATAACGAATTTGGTAACAATTACTAACCATGCTTTCTCATTGTCTCGCTTACAAATGGCTAATACTAGATGGGGAAAATACGGTTTTTTTTCTCGTACTAGACGCTTGGTTGAACGCATTCTTGTTCTGTTATGCATCAGTTCGACGCATTCGTTACGCAGATTGGCCGCAACTATTTTCCGTGCAATTAAGGGCTTTCCTAGCTTTTCCTAGCTTTTTGATTTATTTCCTTTCAAGATGTTTCCACTAAATAGATGAATGTGACAGTTGCCTCCTAATCAAACATCCCAGGTTCCATAGAGGTTTATACCCATTGCATAAGATGATCTTTAGAGTTATTTTCCTTTTTTGTCCGTAGCACGTAATATCTTCTTTGTGTTGCGGCACAATAGATGAAGTATGTTTCTTACCCTCAGCTAGCGTGTATTGATGATAATGATGATGACCTTCTTATAATTCTCATGCTTTACGCTATGACTTTTTTCATCATTGACATCTGCATGACAGCAGACGACCATTGCATCATAGTAGCTCATCGAGACCGATTTCTAACTTAACCACATCTTTTCTCCATTTCCCATTTTCAGATATTATTTTTTTACGACGATCTTCATTTCATCGTCTTGTTTTCACCCACAGGTTCTGAGCCACGTCAATCAAGACACCCGTCTGGACAATCGTTGCATTGACCTTCGTACACCGGTCAACCAGGCTATTTATCGTCTGGAAGCTGGCTGTGTTCGCTTTTTCACGGAGTACCTCACTAAAGCAGGCTTTGTAAATATTCAAACCCCCAAAATGATATCTGCTGCCTCAGAAGGCGGTGCCAACGTCTTCAAGGTGTCCTATTTTTCCGGATCGGCTTACTTGGCACAATCTCCGCAGTTGTACAAACAAATGGCGATTGCTGCTGATTTCGGACGGGTGTGTTCCATGTAGAAAATTTTGTGTGTGTTTGCATTGCTGTCTTGTTCGGTGCACTCCGTCCGATCAGCTTTTAAATTATAGTTCATGTCTTGCAATTCGGTCAGCATGTGTCCCCTGGCCTTTTAGAAGAGTTTGCTTTCGTTAATCACATTTATTTGCCATACTTTCTACTTTTAAATGGTTCGTCGTTATCCATGTGGCTTTCTGTCTGCTTAAACGCCCCTGTCGTTGCGCCTGAACCTTGATCACACGCTTTCTCTTTCTCATCACTGTCTAATTTTCCAGTTCGCTGGCTATCCTCAGTTGTGGGTTGTGCATATTGAAATACGGCCTTCATTCTAACTGCGAAATCCAGTGTGACAAAACTGATCGGCCCTAAGAGCATTGTAGCAACATAATATTTCCACTTCGCTCTACTACTTTCGCTTTTTACACCCAGCTTGTGCTCCTCTGTTCTGTCCTCGCGGAAGTCTGATTTTGTGCCATCGGATCAGTGTTGCAGGGCTTTGAGGTATCTGTCTAGTTAATGGACCACCATGAAGCGCTGTCTCATTTTGGATCGAAATTTGCTCTCCGATCATGTTGAACCACATCCAAATTCCTGGTGATCGGAATGAGCTAAATCCAAATTAAGTCAGTGTGTTGCGGTCGTAGCACACGGCGAAAACCCCAGAGTCAGGCAACGAAATCCTAACCGGATTTCCATGCATTGCTCGTGTGCAGCTCATTGGCTTAGTTATCGGCCTAAGCTGGGTACTCTCACATTGTCTGCCATCTCTGCATGAAGAGTGTAAACAAAGACATGACCGGTCATGGAGTCCTGCGTTGGGAGTAAGCGATTTCGAAGCATCTATAATCCAATTCACTTCTTCAACCTTGCTTTTAGCACCGAAGTGCGGAATCTATTTGCTATAACCGTTCATTAATCTAAAAGGCAAAACATCGAAATACATGGAAAACGCGAGCAAAATTGCAAACATAAGTCATTCGTAATGGGGTCAGAAAATAAAAGATGTAGTTGTCGAATGAAATGGTAGATATCATATACACTGGCTTATCAACCACCCACCGTGGTCTACACAATGGCCTCTGTCTATGAGAGTGATACACGCCAGCCATACTATGCCTCTTGGCCTAGTCCCTCATGTTGTTTCGCATTGTCATCAGTTCGCAACTGGACACAATATCCATGACCCTTACAAGCTGCCTCAAGCGGCTAACAGGTATGCGCTGAGAACTTGATCAAACTAATGCGGACCCGATCCACTCCACCAGTACTCATTGGTCTCACACACGGTGTGTCAACTGTCGCACTTATTTCCGTGGTCGCTCCCGTTGAGTCCTCAATTCGTGCTTACCATAACTCCTCTGCACAGCAACATTGACCACATCACAACGTTGCGTACACTTCTTTTGTCCGAGGGACTAATACTTACTTGTCTCCACAGATGGTTGGATTTACGGGTAGCTACGTGAATGCTACCCAGTGTCCTCCGTTATCTCGCAAGTGGTTTGGCTCTGCAGACTTGACATACATGCTGAGATGGCTAACTCGGTCGAACACGCAATTTGATAGCTCGATTGTATTGATCCGACACTACAGTAGTACCGCACGACCTAAGGATACGAGGCACATTCCTAGGTGTTCACAGCTCTACCTTTTTCAACGTTTGTAGGACATCTGAGTCTTCTTCCTAACTTACTTTATCGTATGTGCATGCGATGTACTGGTCAGTTACATAACTGAGTAGTTCAGATACTTCTCGGTTGTTGATTAGTAGTGAAAGCGAGAATCAGAACTTTAGTGTATTCTATGTTCAACAGAGACTTAAGGAGAGACGGCCTAAAGGTAACGACCTTGTCTTGTAATCTGACGGCTCGGGTTCGAGCCTGCGTAGAGGTAGGGCGACGCTCGCAGTATCCTTAGCCCACGTGCGACCCGTGGTGGTTGCGCGGCAGCGAAGCGTCGGTACTGCCTTTTCTAAAATCGAGGACCACGGTTACAAGCATGTAATGCTTACTAACTATTCGCGGGAACTGATAATATGTGTTTATTCTTGATAATTCGTTCAGTTTTTGTGACACTTAATGTGTGTATATGGGTGCTGTTTCACAACCGCCAATCCGAATTAACCTGATCAGAAATGCAGTGCTGTACGGTGCAAACGGACCAGCCACATAGGAGTGTGTGGTTGCGATGAAGGAGCTTTGTCAAACCCAAGCAGCTTTTCTGATTCCGTCATGCGAATTCACGCAGCATTTCTTTACTGAGCGTTGTGCTGTAAGCTTTACAGCGAATTTAGCCGGTTCATCAAGAAATGGTGCCATCACTGGTTAGGTCGCTGGGTAGAGCACACTGCTTTCCAATTTAACTACCTAGCACAGCCCATTCTGACACTTCCGTTTCCCTCGGATGTTGAGTGGCCTGTCTCCACAGATCCTTCAACTGGAGCAGAGATACGAAGCACAATCCAATATTTGAAGCGTCATAAAGCTCCTGGCTCTGTTCACAGATGGCGAGAATGCACCTGTCAGCTGAATCCCATCGCTCTTCACTAAGTTCCGATTGCATGGGCAAAATGGGTCATTGTTCTGATTCCAAAGTAAGGCTCCCGCGAAGATTGCGCCAACTACCGAGGAATTTCGTTGGTCTCTGTTGCGTCCAAGCTTTTTGTATCTGTTCTACTCCGCAGGCTTTCAGTGACTAAAGAAGACGTTTCCCGAGAGGAACAAGCCGGTTTTCGTCAAGACCGAGGTTGCCTCGACCAAGTCTTCACACTCCACCAACTTCTTGAACTCTTTAATGTCCACCCGACGGCCAACAACCGTAAAAAAAGGTGTCAGCTTATACGCCGTAACGGCGCTTCGCTGCCGCGCGACCACCACCAGTCGCGCGCGGGCTGAGTATACCGCGAGGACGCCCACCCCTACGCGGAGTCGAACCGGCGACCTTATGGTTGC
>OX104064.1:128212828-128260054 GCA_944474145.2 Dicrocoelium dendriticum
AGAACGTCATCTTTCACTCTCCCATCCGATTATCAGCTGAGCAGTACGGGAGCCTTCGGTGGCTACCATCCAATGCCTTGCCACGAAACCCGTAATCATTGAGAATCAAGTCGCGTTTGACAAGAATGACACAAAGGAAGCATGGAAGAACTCAATGATACAATCTCTGGACGGGTGCTTGCTTCGGGTGATAATTACGACATCAACTTCTCTCAACGGGGTAAGAAACCCTAAGAGAATTTTCCCCAGACTTAACATCAGATGAACCCAACTTCGAGCAGGGGTACTGTCATCCAAATATAGATGCCCCAAGGGGCGACCACCCCCAAACCCAACCGATCTTCACTGCCGGGGCGATTGCGGACAAAGCGAAACACGTTCTCACGTACCGCATTCTTGTGCAGTAACCCACGGTGGTCGCTGTCACAGGCACAATGATACCGTAAAGCAACCAAACAACACGCTTCGTTGCAAAGGAGCCCAAATCATCCCGGAGCCCCGAATCCCAGCCGCATCAACGTACATCAAGCCCGATTTAATCGCTATTTAGAACTCCACTGCACATGTAATCGACGTGGCAATATGCAACACCTACAGAATGACCCGTAGCTACCGAATTAAAATTGACAAATACGGTGTAGGTGCTCATGCGGAAGCGATAGCCCGCTTTGTGCGCTGGCCATTTTTTACGGCATTAAATGTCATCACCCGTGAATCCTCAACAACCGGGGTCATATATTTTCAGCCTCCGCTAAGCACATTTCGGCACTGGGTCTCACTAAATTTGACATATCCGACTTTGGTGTCTACAATGAGAGGATCCCTTAAGGTGGACGACACCTACATGCGGGGCTCGATGTCACAAAACATTTCACGCTAACACCGTACATCCACACATTCGCGAGCGATTTCGACCATTCTTTTGCTTTTTTATTACTGTTTCAATATTACGCCAGGGCATTTGTCCAATCTCGGCGAATTTATATAATGCCCAGGTCAAGAACCATGCATGAATTTGTCGAAAATATATGCTCATGGACCGTGATTCCCATTGAAGTAGACTTTGGACAATTCGATCACTGAGACGGTAAGTGATGAAACAGATAGACGGTGTCCCAATTGTCCCCTGTTAGTCTGTTGGCCTTAGTACGTAGTAACGAATTCAAGCAAGCACGCCCCCAGACCGCAGTTAGGCAAAAACAAGACACAGTACGAAACAAAGTGTATCGGGCGAAGCACTGCAACATAGGTCAGATAACACACGAGTTAAAGCATGAGTGAGGAACTATTGATTAGTCACTGCGAGGCAAGCCAATAAGAACGCGGTGTGGCTGAACTGACTAGTCAATATCATCGAAGAATTATTCCTTTCTAAGCTAGCGGTGAGTGATCGATCTACAACAGATTCTGAACTCCCCTTTTCTATCTAATCCCTTTTGGAATTGATGCAAGTCACAATAACAAAGTACACGCGTCAAGTGGATATGGCTCATTCGAAAGTCAATTGTGACCTATGTGTAAAAACCGTCAAGTCTGGTTCAGTTTGCTTTAACTGTCGAAAAGCGTACCATTCGAAGTGTTTAAGGATGAGTGCACTCGAAACTAGACAATACAGCAGCAAAACCGAAGCATTTTCGTTCTGCCAGGCGTGCAAATCCATCCCTGTTGTTACTTGTGTAATTATCCTAATGAAAAAGTGTGAAAAGTTGGCGGAAACAGTTGAGCAACTGGCGAACGCTAGCAACGCATCTGTGAAAGTAAACAATGCTATACTTGAAACTTAACGGACACCTACAAACTCCCCGTTTAGGCCGAGGAAGAGGGCCAGGCGTCCCAACCTCACCATCTTCTCTCAGTCTCCAGCGGCCCCCAGCCACATGACTCCACCAAGTGAAAAAGTCGTTTACAACCCACTTGCTTCTACGTTCTTCAAGAGTGTAATAACTAGTAATTCAATTGGTATACTCGAAACACAAAACTCCAGCAAGCTCAGGGTAAAAAATAACTGGACATCCTACGCAGCGGTTGCTTCTAGGAAAACGCCGTCAAAGACGCCTGTGACTCCACTTACTGCAGAGGTCAAAACTGTGCCTCAACATGGATCGCTAGCGCCAGTGCGGTTCACAAATCCATAAAAATAAAAGAATCTAGTGCTCTTAAGTTGCGAAACACTAGGCGGAATCATGGGGCCTTAAGTCTGCTATGCACTAACATTCCTGTGTCTAAATCCAACATAATAGGAGGCAAATTGATAGACGACCGTAGTCAGTGGACTTCCAGCTGTAGTGCCATCAGCATGCGCGCTGAAGCCACTACGCAGAGCCACATCGCAGACACCCAAACTCCTTACACTATGGTGAACCTCACCTACTTCGAGTAACACTACATTCCGCGGACGAAAGGGAATCCATTCTGCTCACTGCAAATCGGCACCACAGAGCCTCGGACGGAGTATGTATCTTACCGGATATTCTGTGGAAAGAATGTTCAAAGGACATGAACAATCAACAGGGAAGTAGAAAACATGCGCTGAAAACCGTCATTATTCATGAGGTCCACGAGTCTCAAGCTTCCTCTCCTGAAGAAGCTCAGGCACATGACCTGGAGCAATGGCGATACATTCGTGAGGCGCTGTCTTTAGAAAATGTCATTGCTACCTCCCTGACCAGGATTCCCGTGTCACCAAATTACAAAGAGTGTGGTCCTAGGTTGCTGAAGTTGGTCTTACCGTCTGAGCTAACTTTACAGACAGTTCTAGAAAACTGGGGTAACTTCCGGAACATGCTACCAACGGCAATTCGACTAAAAGCAGCAAGTTTACGACCAGACGCTACTGTTTACTCCATGGAGAGAACCAACTCAGTGGGAACAACCGTTGTTGCACAGTCCACCACAGAGACTGATCTGACTGCTGTCACAGCATCCGGCGAGACAGTGCAGGAGGTGAGTGACCATCAGGATGATCAAGAATCTGATCACACGGTGCAGAGAGTTATTCCAAGTCATTCTCGCGAGCCTAAGACAGTTCCAAAAAACCAGTAGCAGCCGACCTCAAGTGGGTCGGCCATGTTTTAAACCTGTTGTCTACATCCACAAATAACCTTCTAACCTATAAATCACTCTCCTGTTTTTATGCCAACGCACAAGGTATTTTCAGCCAACTAACGGAGCTTCGCCTACGTCAGGCCTCGATGTCAAGAGACATCGTTATGGTAACCGAGACCTGGTTGAATGAAGCGATCACTTATGCATAAATCGCACTACGTGGGATGTCTATTCTACGCAACGATCGACCAAATAGAGAAGGTGGAGTATTACTTTATTATCGCAACGAACTACACATTGATCTCATCGATGAACCAGAGATTCGGATTATCGATGCCGTTTGGTGTCGTCTTCATCTAAGCCGTAGGGATGCATGTTTGTTGGGTGTGGTGTATTGCCCTCCGTCGGCTACTTTGGAAATGGACGACCGCCTAGCCTCCACAATGAAGACTATTCTCTCGCAGTCGTACAGTCACATTATCCTTGTTGATGACTTTAATATTCATACTACAGAGACCCCAGCCTGTATCAACGAACACTTCAACATAGAAGTACAGTAGCTAATTAGTGGACTACCACTACAATCACATCACATCACCCACAACATTCAGGACGGGAAACAAACCGGGCATCCTGGATCTTGTATTCACCGCTGAAGAGCTTATGATCGAAACGGTATCGATAGAGAGACCTTTGGGTCGTAGCGACCATGCAACCCTCATGTTCAAGTACATCTGTTATGCAGAGTATTCCTCAGAAAACACCTAGGAGTGTCAGCTCATTACGGATTACAGCGCTCCAATCAAACTTATAAATGCCAAACCTGGGCATTTCTAGCAGAAGGATCCCGCGATGTCGCCTGATCTGAATTTGCTCACCAGTTCAACACGTTAGTAACTAGCGCTTCTAGGAAAAGACCTTCGCGAGCGAAGACGGTAAAATCATTCATACGCAGCAGAACACGCAAATGTATCGTTACGGGGAATTTACTCTGGCGAAGATACAAGGAGTCATCGATTGCCGAAACATGGGAAGCCTACACTATCCAAAGGAATGACTGCGTAAACCTAGTACGCGAAGCTAAAATACAGCACCAACAGAATCTAGCTGAGAATTCCTTTCTAACCCCAAGCTTTTGTACAGACACATAAACAAGCTCCGCAAAGTGCAACGAGAAATTCCTGCCTTACACACCTTATGTGGACTTGCACAAACCGCAACCGAGGCGGGCAACGCCCTATGTCAACAATTCGCTCCGAACTTCCAGAGCACGACATCGCCGCATACACTGTTCCCGATCGTTGTACCACCATCAGGACTTAGCCACATTGTGTTTACGAGTGCGGATGTTATGAAAAGACTAATTGCCCTGCGCGAGCATACCTCTCCCGGCATTGATAATATTCGTCCAAAAGCGTTGAAATTGGCTGCAGTAAACCTGGCTGACCCACTCCGCAAGTTTTTCCAACGATACCTCGATGAGATGCGGGCGCCAACAATGTGGAAGCAGGGCATCGTCACTCCCATCCATAAGGGAGGAAGTCGTACAACTGTCGTCGGCCAACTATCGCCCGGTAACACTACTTCCGGTGCTCTCCAAAATCATGGGAGCGATTGTTGCCGAAGCGCTCATGAACTACTTGGAAGAACGCAATATCATAGCACAAGAACATCATGGATTTCGCAAGAACCAATCTTGCACTTCAAACTTGCTGCTTGCTAGATCCAGTTGGACTGAGACCGTCGACAGCGGCGTAGGTGTTGACGCAGTATATCTGGACTTCTCAACCGCTTTCGACCGTCTGAACCACCGTATCTTCCTTCACAAGCTACAGTGTTGTGGAATTGGTGACCCAATCCTCGGTTGGATAGGTAACTTCTTGCTTCAACGACATCTGAATGTAAGAGTTCACGGCGTCAGCTCTGACCCAATCGATGTTAAGTGCGGATTGTCCCAGTGATCATTACTTGGTCCATGACTATTCCTGATTTACATAAACGATCTCGTGACAGTAATCACCTCCAACTCCTTACTCTTCGCTGATGATCTCAAGATATGGCGAGCCATTAGAACAACCAGTGACAATGCAGCAATTCAGGATGATTTTGACAGAGTCTACGAATGTTTGACTCAGAACCTGCTTCAGTTCAACGCTACAAAGTGCAAGGTGTTGAGCATACGCCATAAAACTACTTACGAATACAGACTGGGGGATCAAATCTTGCAGCGCATTTCAACGGAATTCGATCTAGGCGTGATAGTGCAGGAAGATCTGGGCTGTTCCTATCAGGCCGAGAAAGCCTCCAAAAAAGCTAATCAACACCTGGCCTTTTGCGAAGGGCATTCGGGCGCTTCGATCCTCCCATCTTTTCTCAGATGCTCAACGTCTACATTCGGCCTCATTCTGAGTACGCCATCCACGACTGGCAGCAATGGCGAAAGCAAGACCTTACCGCTCTTGAACTGCCACAACGAAGGGCGACCAAGAACGTAAAGGGCCTGTTTCATCTTCCTTACCGATTGAGGCTGAAAACCCTCGGGGTCTACAGTGTACAGTATCGACGCCTGCGTGGCGACTTGATAATGACTTATATGATCCTGAGGAATCCAAAGCATCCTTTTCATCACCTACTAAAGCTGAATAGCAATACCACACTCAGAGGACACCATCTAAACCTGACACACAATACAGTCGGTTGGAATGCCACCGGAATTTCTTTTCCCTGTGTGTGTGTGTGTGTGAACACTGGAACGCTCTTCCCACATACGTTGTTTCTTCCCCCACCCTAACGGTATTCAAAAGACGTCTGGATGATTCGTTTAGCCACTTACATTACGCTATATAACCATAGATGTCTACGTCAACCAAACGCGAACAAACGGTGCTCATTCTCAGCTTTTGTGCTTCACTACTTACACACTGCTGTTGTGGAATACAGTTTCGGATGAATTACAACTGCATTCATCAATTACCTCAGTCCAAGAAAGCGGCGCACGCGTAAGCGTTGTCGTTTCTTTTGTTCTTAAGGCATACCTTCCCCATATTACTTCCCATATTACTCTACAGTAACAATTCAGTACACATTTTAAATGTTGTTATTAATAAAGGGCACCTGATTCGCTAGACGCTTAAATCGACGATTTCCACTTATGTTTACTTTCACTTTAACCACCCTACGGGACTTGTAAAGCAATCGCTTTTTTACCTGTGATATAACATTGTTCATCGATGTATGTAACAGGCCTTCATGTATTTTGTATGGGTGTATGGGCGAAGCTGTGCCCCTGCACTACTACTAGAATAGTGCAGGCCAGCATAGCTCGTCGCTCATTTTTGTCGTTTCGTGCAGCAAAAGGCTAATAAAGCTGTGCTGGGTTTTGGTGGAGTCATGATAGTCTGCACTATTCTACTAGTGGGGCAGCTGCATAGGTTCGCTCACACAAAATACGTGAAGGCCCACAGATTAACAGGGAACAACTTGGTCACCACCTATCAGCTTCACCACTTACCGTCTCAGTGATCAGGTTGTCCGCAGTTTACTTCATTGGGAATCACGGTCCACATTGAGATTGCACCTCGCAATCTATTAACAAAACGAATGATTCGCGATGACCCTCCCATGCTAGATAACATTTGTTTTAGTTATAATAGGCTACGCGTTTCTTGGAGCTTGACTTTCCACTAATCACATAGTTACACAGGCGCATGAACTATGCAAAAGCCGGTGGGGAGAGGGGGGATACTCAGTCACTGTCTTCGATCAAGATGATCGAGGTTCACGATCAAGATAAGGGTTTGTAGTGGCACCCGCTGCCTACACAACTCGGTTGTATTAGCATGACTACAAAGTGGACCGAACATCGTCTAGTCGACTTACTCCTCATTCCTTGCTAGCAAACTGCTGATTTTCTGTTTAGAATACAATGTGTCCAATTTGGTTGGCACAATGTCCAGCTTGGTTGGCAAAACGTCCAATTTTAGTTGAAATTGGTATGGATCCTAATTGTGACTTACACAGTGTTGAAATATTCAGATGTGAACTTTTTGACATTGGTAGAGTGATAACAAGCTAGATTCGTCTTACTGCAACACTAGGCTGATGCATTTCTTATCCTTAGTTATTTATTTGTATGATGATAGTGATGACTATAGTGGAATTGACTTATTTTGCTTTAGACTGACCACTAGAGGCTTAATACAATTTAATCTATTTGTACAAACCGTGCCGAGGTTCTTCTGTATGGCGCATTTGAGATAACTCCGACAGACACATGGCCCACTTAGCTCGTTCATCTGTGATAACTATCTCAGTCGTTGTGCGGAGACTCATATATTTATGTATTTAACACTTGCCCATGAACACTTGGCAGGGGGCCACAACACATGAGTAACAATAACAAAAAGGAGTGAGTCAGAGGAATGGAAGCGAAGTTCCATGTGTTGTGTGGGCATTGAGCTTCCTGGTTGCCAAGGCCGAGGAAGAAGGTTGTTAAGGGACCCCACCCCGAGCCTTTGGTCTAAATACCTGACCCGCAAGCCAGCGGGGTTATTCACGTAAACCATTGACAGCCAAATCGCTCATTCGCCTTCTTTGTGTTCGGAAGCAGTCCACAGAGAAGCTGGTGGCCAGTGAGGTTGTTCATCCGCCCTCCGTTAGATACTCACCCCCACTTACAGGAGTGAGTGGCCAGTGACCCTATAGCCGGTCACATTGGCTTTGACACAGCGCCGTAGGAGCACTTGTGGTATTTAATGTAGAACCAGGTGACCAGCCCAAAACTCCCAACGCTCTGAGACGCTGCCGCTGATGGTCCGCGACTGCTTATTCATCTTGTCTGCAAAGCAAACGAGACTTCTTCGCGGTTACTTCCACGAAGAAGACATTCCTCAGTCCGCAACCTGGCGACGTGCCCGATTGCGTACAGCTCCGCCACGGGGCCAATCACTGTCCACTACACAGTTCGTAACTGGCATGGCAGTGGCGGATGAGCCGCGCTTGTCGTATTAAACTGTCAGTGATGCTGCTCAATCGCCGTCACCCATGGCTTAGTGACACAAGCTGCTGACATCCCGAAGTCATGGGGTCCGAGTAGCGCGCACCACTGACGAGACCCAGAAGGTCGAACCGGCCGTCTGGTGCTTTATTGGACCTGTGGGAGCCTGCCTGACAGAGCGGATTGCGACGAACTACATCTTAAAATATATATCACTCTTGCTTGAATTGGTAGGGCTGTTTCTTGAAGGAAGTTCAGCTGACGAGTAAGGGGCCTTGGTGTTTGCTGGGCGGAAAATATGAACTGTATGCTAGTGTACGCTGAGGCGTGAACGCAAGTAAAGTAAGTGGACCGCTCATCACCATTATACCATGAACCAGGCTCCGATGGCTGGACCATGAACTACGCATGCCTGAACACCAGCACGTTGTTTGTGTGACCAGAGTGTGAATGAAAAAAGATTACGGTAGACCAGCCGAGGATTTGATCAAGAGGAATGAGGGACCTCACTTCGGACTTGGCCTCGGTTGCTGCCTTCGGCCTCACGAGTGCGGGTCTGATGTGCGAAGGTTACGTTTGATTTTCTTCCGTTGTTGACGTGTCGAAAAGCCGACTTCCGTGGAATTTGTGTTGTGAGTCTTTTTCCCTCCCCTCTCGCTTAACTAGCCTCTCTTCCGACCACAACGCCACTCTCGATGCATAATAAAAACGATTGATAGCACTATTTGTTTCGCTTTCTTTGAGATCATTTGATCGAATGTCTGGTGACCCAATTTATAGGATTTCTCTCGCTTCTTGCTAGAATGTAGAATAGAAATAAGGAGACAATCTGTTATCTGCAACCAAACTGCTGGGTGCATCGCTCAAGGTGATAAGGTGTTTCAGGTACCTCAGTAGTTGTCGTCTCCAGTAATTTGGTCACCAAGATGGTTATCGCGCAATTGGTCTGGTTTTGGTAGCCTTATTCGCCTGCGATAACTGTGAATGACAGTGTGTATACCTCATAGGCATTAAATAGTGCATGCGGATAGAGATCACTGGTGATGCGCTCTGAAGACATTTAACAGTCGCTTGTCTTTAACCACCAGGGTCTGTGAAGTATTTCTCATTTTCAGTGTAGTCACTAAGCAATGACATCCTGGTCAGACAACCAGTTTTTTGTAACACACCCCAGGGATCTGCAGGGCTGGATGTTGTATTCGAATCACTCATCTTTGACATGTCTTTTGACTCCCTGTTTCTACGCGCTTTTTGTACACTATCACTGCGAGCGTAGGGGCATGGCAGCTAGGTATAACAGTGGCCGAAGTTTGCATTTCTTCGATATGTATTGTTCTCTCTAAGGGTGATGGACCACATCTGTGGCTGAATTCCTGTCGGATATGGCACATTAGCTTCCACGCTTCTCATTCGTTCACATGCCTCTATACCGTAACTCCCTGCACCTACGCACTATTTTACCACTGTCTTTTACTTTTGTTTTCCCATCGTCAGCGTCGAAGCTGCTGGTCCGTGCCCCAGTTTGTCAACAAACTGCTTGATTCTCTTTTCGTCTACAACCCTCTAGGTCACTGTGCCCTATCCCTATCAGTGTACTAACCACCAAGTTGAACTTAATTCCTGTATCTGTCATCTCATTTTGGTGCAGTGTTAGTGGAGGCTTTTTGATGTGGCACGTTGGCGCACCTTTTATGCATCTATGTTGATGAACACATTTGAAGAATGTGGCGATACTGGATTGCTGCAAACGGTACCAAGCACCCGGGTTAGTTTGTCTGGAGACCACTCATTGCCATACTAACTCTGCCCTTCCGGTCATCCGCAGCTGTGTTCCGATTGCTCTTGTGCGAATCACGTCCATTACCCGTTTTGCCATCTCGCTTATTGTTGCAGGAACTCTCGTGCACTCCATCAGTTTTACTATTAGCCCGTTGATTTGTTTTGTTTTCAACTATAGATTCACTTCTCCTAGTTTTTATTACCCCCAGTCGTTGACCACTTGTCCTCAAACACTGATATATTATTTCCCCTTGAATCTCCTTGCCTTCCCTCAGGTGTTCACTGTTGGTGCTGTTTTTCGAGCGGAAGATTCCAATACCCACAGACATCTGACCGAATTTGTGGGCTTGGATTTGGAAATGGCTTTTAAGAATCATTATCACGAAGTGGTCGACCTGATCGCTGACATGTTTGTGAATATGTTCAAGCGATTGCAAACCGAGTTAGTGTCTGAACTCTTTCCCATCTCTATCTGCGCCTCATTTGACATCAACGTTAGGCCGACATGTGTTGTCTCACATCTTATTACATCTGTATGTACCGTCCACTTTTCGTGGGTTTCATTCATACGATGTGTATTACCGATCTCATCAGCCTTTGCACAAAGCTTGCAGCATTGCATGTCGCTGTCCTCACTGAAGATTTCAATGTACGAGTCAGTTGCTTGATACTAGGTGAACGTCACTTGGGTGGTTAACACGCGCTGAACGAGAAGCACTGAAAGATCGGAACCAGGCTTCTTACTTTGTTTAAGGAGAGCGGTCTGTCTCAAGTACCAACCCCAGACATTCGTTAAGGCGCTCTGATTTTTCTTGTTCTCCTGCACCAGTACAGGCTTGGTCCTAAAGTAACCACATTGCAATCACTTTCCGGTGACGGGGTTGCACACAACTCATTCAGGTCAATGCATCTCACGTACTAGTCTGTGTGAACATCTGCATACGATTCGATGGGCCTCCTAAACGGAAGCACACTAAGTTTGCTACGTACGGTCTAGTTGGCTGCTCGACTCAGCTCAACTATCAACAGTAATTAGCTAGCGCATTGGTCTGCGTTTCGCCCACTGATATAGAATACCATTGGATTTTCTCTCAGAGCACGACGCTAACTTCCGGCTGAATGCTCTCCAGTTTGACTCATCACCCATTGAAAATCTGGACATCTATACGCTTCAGGGCGCTCTTCGACAAACGACGAACTCTTAGCAAAGTCAGAGCAGGAAGAACTTCGCCTCAGTGCATGACAGAAACGTAGGTGAAGTCTTCGTGGCGACCTAGAAGCTTGATAGTCCGAATCGGAGCTACCATCCTCACTTGAAATATCCAAAAACAGTTTCAGCTCATTTGGCCCACTGGCCACATGAGGTTTGGTCTCAGCGAGTTTATCTCCGAGGCGGACGTGTCACAAATCTTGTGTGTGCAGAAACACATGGACAGTTATATTGCGCGTTTTCAATCTCAATTCACATTCTCTCTGTCGGCCTCTTTTGCTCACAGCGCAGCTACTTGTATGTCCTTGACCGCGGCACTCGAATCCCTCGCCAAAGTACGGGTTTCGCTCGGAATTCAACATTCGATTCGCCTTAGCACTATTGGCTCATATGCTTCCCCACCTCCCCCCCCCCGGAACTGTCCAGGTGCAGTGACACAACCACTGTTCAACATTTAACGTCCCTGTTTCTGAAGATTTGACAGGAAGGAATGAGACCCTGTTCTTGCGGAAAGTCACTTATTATCCTATTGTCATACTTCATAAGTCGGTCACAATCATACAGGGATCGACTCGACACCGGTTGCTTCCAAGCTACTAGCATATGTCATCCTCCGCTGGTTATCCCCAACTCGCAAAGCACACTATCGGGAAGAGCGGGCCAGTCTTTGCTCTGTTTGAAAATCTGAAGGTCAACTCGTAATGTTTCATCAGCTCTTCGAAAACCGCAACTGCCACAGATCTACCGTCGTTGTCTTCCAGGGCATTCGGTCATTTTCGACTCAGTAGACGGACTTGTTTTATGGTGTTGCCTTCTAGGTAACGGAGTTTCCTAAAGGTTCATTGCTTTTCTTCCGGCGCTACACTTTCTCATTTTAAGCACGGTAAGAGTCCACAGCGATCGCGTATGTCCTGCTAGATACTGTAAGTGCCAGTAAATGAAATATTGCACTCTTTAAGCCTAATCTCACACGGCTTGATTCCAAAGATAAAGGGAGCAAAACTCGATATAGCGGAAATCGTATGCATGGTTCTTTAACAGTCAATTTGAATGTGCCTAAATGACTTACGACTAGGTTTGTAGACGTAGCCTCAATCTTACTCAACTGTGAGCCGAAGCAATCACAGCAGTCTGTATTCCTGAGCAGCGCTAAACGGGGGGTAGCGATGAGACAGACAGCAGCGGCCGGCACGTCCACGGTGAAGTGTGCGAACATGAGCCACTAGAACGGTGTTTCATTTGACTACAGTGATGCGGATAAATAAATGTCACGGTTGTCCTTTATAATCCTCATGGTTGTGCAGAAAGGGCATAACGAAGGTAATATGAAATATATACGTATGCTGCCGAGTAGGAAAATAAGGATAAAATGAGAAATTTTCAATTTACGAATATGTAATTCACACTCCCCCGACGATTTCCACTGGTGTTCATTCAGCATGTTCCTCCTCCAGCGTCGCTTTTAACAAACATAATTGTCTGACATCCCTGCGCAGAACTCCTTCAGAAGTCCTAACTGTTGCTTCCCGTACGAAGCCGCTTGTTCCCTTCTCGACGCTTTCGACAATACCCTTTGACCACATGCTCTTTGGGCTACTTGTGCCAGAGAAAGTTAGACCACCCATCTCCAATTTCCGACTCTTTGTATACCTTCCCTTCAACTTTCGATAAGACTCGGCCTGATCGCGCTAACCTACAGTATTTTTCATCTTGCATTGCATCCCACCACTAACAATTCGGAAATTCTTTGACCGCTTCACCGCTTCGTTTTTTTATCGAGTGACTAACTCAACTCGCCTAATGAAACCGGCCAAATCGCCTTCAAACCTTTTGCGCACTGCCAAGTGATTGGCACGCTGCTGTCCGTCTCACCGCTGACCACTTTGCAACACGCCGCAGTTAATTCAACGAGCCCCTTCGCTAACCGGGTGACCCTCGGGTTCATTCCAGTAAAGGTGCGCGGATTACTCTCCGTACCCTCAAGTCATCTGCGAACAACGCACAAGGTGATTGTAGTAGCTGAGGCACATCGTTTACATGGATCAGAAACAAAATCGGCCCCTGTACAGTGCTTCGTGGCAGGTCACTGATCGATGGATACCAGTCGGTCAAATGGTTGTCGACCTGGACCCTCCACTTTCGATCAACAAAGAAATTCTCGATCCATCGCTGCTGCGAGCCGCCAACACCGCACACCCTCAGTCTGTCGAGGAGCACTGCATGATTCACTTGTCAAAAGTCTTACTGAAGTCAATGTAAATGACGTCGACCGACTTGCTTTGGTTCTGCGCTTGCAACCATTCGTGCCTCGTCAACAGTAGGTTGGTGGTGCACGAACGACCTTTCACGAAACCATGCTGTGCGGGCGTCAAGAGACCTTTTGACTCGAGAAGTTACAGAAGACTTCTTCACGATCTACTCAAGCGTGTTTGCTAAAACAGCGATCGGGCAGATCGACCGCTAGTTATCCACTTTGCTTGGGTCACCACCTTTCGGTATTGGTTTTACGATTGAGCATTTCCAGTCACTGGGTAATAAACCAGTGGATAGTGACCTGTTGAACAGCTCGGTTACAGAAGACGAGATGATGACCAATAGGGACTTGAGGATCAGTGAGTGAATTCCATCTGGTCCGGCAGGCTTCGCCCCTTCAAGACTTGCTAGCAGCTTGCGTACATCTTCAATGCTGCAATCCAGGCTGTCTAGTTCCACGGGAACGGTACCCCTCGAACTCGGTACAGACACCTGGTCACTTGCAAATACGGTAGCGAAGTGCGCCACTAATGCGGAGGCTGACACGATGCTGGGATGACGGAGTGCACCATCCTCGTGACAACTCAAAGAGTGGTTCCATGTATCCAGTGTAGAATGGGCTACGGCCCAGCCACGGTCTTGTGTACGTCTGGTACGCATGATTCTCGAATTAGATAGACAGGAATGCTGCTGCTATACCTGTTGGAGGAATGTAGACCGACTCCGTTGACGACCGTATATAATACAGCACCATGCGCTTAACGTCGAAGGGCTAGACTCCAATCGTGTCTGCGTCTCCGTACCCGGCGTTTCTTGTCTGCACGCAGTTGCGCCTTCTCCTGCATCTGGGCAACCGCTTACGCCATTCGCGCCGACCAACTGTTGTTGCTTCCCAACATCTGAGATCAACATTAGTTCGTGACAAACTCACCTTGATCCTGTTCAGAAACGTTTTTTACCGCAATGATGATAACCGAGAATTCTTTCACAGTTTTTCCGTAATTGCGTTTCGGTGGTGTTAGAGACAGAGAGACATGAACTATCACCTTTGTGGTTCCACTAGGAAATTCGTGGACTATGACTGTTCTCACTCCACGACTTGACGCGCCAGTTGTTCGTACAGTCAAACCTGTCTAAGGCGAACACTCAAGGGAACGACAACAATTGGTCGCCGTAGACAGGTTCATGCATAGGGACATGGGTCATAAAAGAAAATGTTGGGGTTGTTTCCCGCTTGTCACCATAGACAGGTGGCCGTAATAGCAGATAGGACTTTATAATCTGGAGGAATTGTATCAAATTGCGTCAGCTGAAGTTTAGATTTCAAGCACCTTTTCGTTGGCCTGCGCTCGAGAAAACCTACTCTCCCGGCAACCATAGATTTGTATACCATCCGCTTCGTTCCATTCGTAAGCTGAGGGTTGTTCCATCCACCTTTCTCAAGTCTGCGAAAAGCGGCAGCCGCCTTCGACACGCGGATGCGCAGTTCGCTTATTGTCTACAGGTCGGTTGATATTACGCTCCTAAGGTGACAAAATTTTGATGCTGTCTCCAATACGCCACTAGCTACCGGGTTTTGGGCAGCATCACGTACTCCATTCCTCATAAAGGCTGGAAAAGTTAAACATTCTTGCTTGTGTTTATGCTCAGTTCGAACTCGGCATCTGCCGGAGCGAGAGCCGAAGTCATGTGCTGCAGCTCATCCGCGCTGTATGCTAACAACGCACAGTCATCGGCAGACAGCATCATGCAGTTGGTTGTCTCACACTCCCTTGTTCTCGCTCCGAAACAGCAGTAGTTCAGTAACCCACCAGCAATACGGTACTCCACACGGACACCGTAATCACAAGCAGCGTCAGGCGTACAAGGCAGCTTTGCATGAAGGTAAACAATAAACAGAGCAGGGGCTAAGACAGCCTTGCTTAACACCAAAGACCGTATCGACGTCATCCGTAGTTTGTCCACTCAGCTGCACCCCCACCCGCATATTACTGTGCAGACGCCCAACTAACAAAATTATTCGGGCAACCAAACCAGCCACAGTGCCTTGCGGTTCACCGTGTCAAATGCCTTAGTGAAGTCTATAAACAGCGTGTACAATAGCTGATGTCGCTCTGTATTCTTCCTGTAACTGACGAGCGGCGAACACCGTATCTTTGGTGCTGCGGACCGAACGGAACCCGCATTTCTCTTCTTCCACGTTTGGTTCTACTGCCTGGGTGACGAGGCGGTTGAGAAGAGTTCGGTGGATCATCTTCCGCATACAACACAGCAAGTTGATGCCACGATAATTCATGCAACATTGCTTGCTCCCTTTGTCTTTGTATAGTGGTAACACAAGGGCATCCTTCAGTTCGACCGGCATCTTCCCTACATATCACGCGCGTTGCACCAATTGGTGCACAATTGCCGTTTCTTATCTGAGCAAGGGCTTTCTGCATCTTATGCGTTATCTGCGTGTCGCCACGATACATCTTCATCTCCTTCTGTTACTTCCCGTGCAACCTTATCCCGGTCAATCCCTGAACGTTTGTTCACGAAACAATCGGAGTGCGTCCACCATATCTGCATTATGTCTGCAGTTTGTGTGCAATTAGCACCCTAAGCGGCTGTAACCTGCGTCCATACATCGCCTTCATGTAGTCTTAGAACTTATATTGGAGGCGTTCGGCTTATCATTTCTTCTGTTCCGCATTCTCCGCTCGACATGCAATATTGACGCGAGTTAATTACCACACGCTTCACGAAATTTACCTTTCGCTGTTTTTGCTAGGATGCTCCACTTGTGCAGCATAAGCTGTATTCTTCTGTAGTATCAATACGCTAATGGTCGCACTGTTGTCATCAAAGCAATCGGGCAGCTCACAGCTTACGAGGCCGATCGTCTTCTCACTGTCAGTAATGAACTGTTCCTTGCGATTGTTACATAGATCGCTCACTGAAGCAGTGCAGTTGACGTCGCCTTGGTGGTTTGCGGTTGAATGTTCCAACTCATAACTTCTCAACGGTACCTAAAGAACAGACATTTTATTTGCGCTCGTTCACATCAGAATAACAGCTTTTGGCTTTCCTATTATTGATGTACTATTAGGTCTGCACCAATTTGTTGGTCAGTTCCGCACTTGTCTCCACGCAATAGGGGTATCATGTGCGCTTCGTGTAGACATTTTCCGTTACCATATGTTGAGTCAATACTACACCGCGGCATCATGTCCAACTGGCTCGTTGAAATCTTTCGATACGTTTATTCTGTTGGTCATCAACACGGACTGTACCACAGAGGATAACTGAGAGTAAAACTTATCCTTTGTGTCATCAGGATAACGTACGGTGGGACCATACATGCTAATAAAAGTTACAGGTTCACTCTGTCCGAGGCGAATTACCATTAATTTTTGGCTGATGTTAGTCGGCTGTTCCATCAGGCGTTCACTTACGGGGTCGGGTAGAATAAATCTGGCTTCCTATTCCCGTGGTGCTGTGGTGGAGCGTAAGTTGTAGCCAACACCATCCTCATGCAACTTGCCTTGGTCATCCAGTCGAGTGTCACTAAACCTTGCAATAATAATTCTGTAGCCACGGGGTTCCAAGGCCAGTGCACCGGGCGAGTCTTTGTTTCGTGTTCCGATTCATGAATGTGCACACTTTCCAACACCCGATTGTGTTGGGGCTAGTAGGATGTGTCGGACGATGAATCGGGGCATTGGTGGGGAGAATTTGGAATTGAACTTGAAGAGGAGAAGCGCCAGCGGAAGCGTCATTTTTCTCGTTCATGACGTTGTATACATCATTTAGATCAATGTTTCCCTTATTGCTCGACAGCCGACGTATCATGAAAGTATCTAAGCTTGTGTTAGTTATGTTTCGTTGATATGCTGCTGCCTAAGGCACTACACTTCAGCAGCAGAACGACGAATTTTCCACCAAGGCTTTTAATTTAATGTACTCCCGAATGGCTTAGGGAAGTTTGCCATGAGTCATTCGACCTACGCTGATGCTTCCAGACTCTTAGCTAGGGAAAAGCCGCAGACTTGCTTCCACCCTCCTCAGGTAAACGACGCTCCCAGTCAAATCACGTCACAACCCTGGCAATCAGAGAGCTTGTACTAGTGCCCTCTGTTGGCACAAGTCGGATTACCTCGTCGTGATCACAACGTGCTTTGATAATCCCCCAGTTTTTTCGAAATATCCGGTTGTAAATGAAAATGTTTTATATCTGCATGTGTTGGTACTCGGCCGCTACTTCCTCATGTGCCTCTGGGTGTTCATTATTCCAACTTACTTCGGACTATCCACACACACACTAGTGACGTAGCTGGTGCCATTGACGATGCCGCAATGCGTTGGTACACTAGTCTCGGGATGTTATCTGCCATGCGTACTCTGATGCAACTTGTAGGTTTGTTCCCGTTGTGTTTTCTATTACCTCTGACTCCGCAACATTGATTGGACCCCATTTGACTGCATCACCATCAGTTGCGTCGGTCCAGATTTATCCATCGATTTAAAGCAATTTTCCGCATTCTTAGTCGTTCCATCGTACACGACTGCATAGTATACATATTTTCCGATACCAGCTGAGTGCTCAGCCTCGAGAGCTTTTACTCGTCTAGTGCATACACAAACCCTAAATCCGCTATGCAATCTGTCATTCGGGAATGAATTTGTCCATCCAAACGCAGATTGCAATCGCTTCAATTGTGCTACGGAAAATGCACTTGAGACATTTGACTATTGGAGGGGATTTATGAATATTCGATAAAATTGATTCGAACACGAATGATAGTTCCCCTGGGATGTTGGTCTCAAAGTTTCCATAGCACTCAAGCACGGTTTGGCTGCTGTCGCAACGAGACTGAACCTTAACGCAGTGTGACAATTTGCGTACCTCGTCGACTCATTGAGCTAGATTGGATGGGGACCTTGGGCCTCTAAAGAGCCACCCATACTGGGTTGGTCAGTGGTTAGAGGTCAGATAAACTCAGTTCCCCAGTCCTCTAGGTTTGGGGTTTGAAATGGAGCGGCCTCCATTCCTGTACAAGTAAATCATTGCCACCTCCCCGCTGCGTTGCGAACAGGCTTTTGAGCCAAACGCTTTGGTTAAGGACCCTAATCGTCCTCCTGTCTAGGTCTGGGCGCCCTGGCAGTATCTCAGCCCATATTCAACCATGACTTCTTCTTCAAACCTAAACTTCATCCTGCATCGGTCGTCGCGCAGATTATCAAAGGTCGGCTTATGTGCTGCACACAGCAGGGCGGATAAGCGGAAACATGATACTGCTGCCACCTCCCTTCTTTCTTTTTTTACCTGTTTCTCTTACTCCCATCCCGACTACCATTACTAACCATTTTTCTATAATTCCCAGCTTGATTGACAGTAGCCGTAATGCCACTGGAGTCGAACCATCTGCAGCCACCTTCCCGCACCATCCACCGGACGCCTATCGGCAGCAGTCCGTTATAAGTTCACACTGTGCCGTTTCAGTTGTGGCGTTCAACGTTCGCACTCTAAAACAAACAGGTCAACAGGCTGCACTCGCACGCACCTTGGACACACAGGATGTTGACGTGTGTTGGGTCTCCGAAACTGGGATAAGTGACCTTCACGGGGTTGTTGCATTAACTGCGCCCGACTCGTCTTCTCGCTATTTGTTGCGCACATCCGGAGACGCTGATGCGGCACTCAGGATCTAGATGGAGCAGACATATTTCTCACCTCCAAGGTTCAAATATCGTTGTTTGATTGAATTTTTGTGAACAGCAGTCTATGTGCCCGTTTGATGATATCGTTTGAGGTTGATTCACGAAGTAGTATAAGTCACTGTTTGTGGTTTCCGCTTACGCCCCCCACCGACTGCACTGCTGATGCTGCCAAGGACACCATTGTACCGCGAACTGAACGCGCTATTACTCCTTATTATCAGTTCAGATATCGTAATACTTGCAGGGGATATGAATGTACAAGTAAGTCGCCTGGGCTCTGGGTGGTTAGTATCAACCACACAACAACGGCGAGCATCCGTTGCAGCTGTGCGCGCAGCATCAGCTGTTTCTTACTAGCACCGCCTTTAAACACACTGGGCGCCGAAGTGCCACTTGGCGTCCTCTGTTGCTTACCAGCGATGGACCCAAATAGACCCCGTAACCATAAGTTACGGGTGGCGTGGTTCCACCATGGATTGTCGCTAGTTCTGAGTACTTACGTCGACTCTGATCATGCTTTAGTACGCTATCGTTTTTCCACAAACTTCACGGTGAGGAGTACCATGCTTCTCCCTCGATTGGCAATTGAGAAGTTATCTCAGCCCTCGTGGTCAGGCAAGCCTACCAGGATGCAGTGCGTACTGAACGTTCGCCCTGTTGTCCCAATGACACTGAGCTTCGGTGGAATAGGATGTCCACCGCCATGCACGACGCAGGAGCCTCTACTTGAGGTACTATCAGTCGTCACCTCACCAGTCATTGGACATCCGAGCGGTCGGTGAATCTGTTGGAATCCAGACGGAAACTCCTGACTGGATCTGAGCACTGTTACCAGATGGACTATTAGGCGTGAAGTATAGCGGAGCCTGCGTGCTGGCAAGGAAGTCTGGTGAACCGGTCGGACTCAAGTAACGGTGGAGGCGGGAGAAGTAAGCAATTATCGCGAGCTCTTCCAGCTGCTCTTCAACAGCGGTCCCAGGAAACCAGCCATCAGTGACACAATCAACGACCACCCGGGTGTCATGATTCACAATGCGGAATACAGTCTGGCTCTTTGGGCGGAGCACTTTCGAGAGTGGTTCAATTGCCCCTCTCTTTCTGGATCTCTTCCTACTCAGGTGTTGCAAAATGAGCCATGGGCGGTTGGTTTAGAGGCTCCGTCGGAAGCTGAGTCACGAAACGCGATCACAACACTCAATCGGTTCCGTGGTGCTGTCTCGGATTCCTTCCCATCTGCACTATTTGCGGATGCAGGTGAGGTCCTCTGCAAATCTCTGACCTCCCTGTTCGAACAAGTCTGGAAGGAAGAGTCCATTCCAGCTAATTAGGGTGAATAGATTATAGTGGCAATATACAAGATGGGCAGTCGCACCGACTGTGCTTATCATAGGGATATTAGCTTATCGTTGGCGGTGACTAAATTAATGATCTCAGTTCACGTTCACAGTCTCACTGCGGAACGAGAATCCTGGGATTAGAAAGAGCAGGCAGGTTTCCGCCCAGGACAGGGCTAAATAGACTATATATTCACTTTGCGCCACTTGCTGGAGCTGCGCCCCACGTACTGCAGACCGACAATTGCTTTGGAATTTTCTAATGCAGTCGTTGAGGTGCTGCCTGGTGAAAGGCTTATTGACCTTGATTACACGCACTATATTTTCTTGCTGTTTAACGATGTTGGGCTACCCAGTCAACCCTTAGTAAACTCTCTAGGTGGTCCCATCACTTGCCATTCGCTTCGTAGGACCACCAGACACTTGATGACCCTCTTGACCTTTGATAACGAGGAACTCGTGTTAGTTGCTCCAATCACTTATTTCGGCAGCTGCATCAGCATCATAATCACTGCATCACAGGATCATAATCACTGAAGTCAGTTCACGTATTACCAAAACTACAACTACCTTTTTGAATCTGCAACATGTTTGGCATCAGATGGGCTTCCTTTGGTCTGCAAGTCCGTGTTTACAACGCCACCGTGAGGGCCGTCCTCTATGGAATTGAGACTTGGCCCCTTTGATCTGAGGACCTGAGGCGCATTCACTTCTTTGATCATCGCTGTTTGCGGAGCATTGCTGTTGTCTGGTGACACCAAGGTGTCCGCAACGATGATGTGCGTAGGCGAGTATTAGACAGTGATAATCAGGCTACTTCCCTAGACCAACATAGTATTGAATAAGTTGCGTTGGCTGGGGCACGTGATACGTATGCCTGGTCAGCGCTCACCAAGGATGGTTTTATTTCCTGTTAGATGTAGGGTGGCGCAAGGCTCGAGGTGGACAACTGTTGTCTTGCCACCTGGAAATTAAGTCTCTGACGTCTAAACTGGGCGCCGTTGGTCCGTCTCGCCTTCCAGACTGGAGTCAACATGACTTGCTTTGTGCTTGGCTTGAGACTTTACAGGACATGGCTCAAAGTCGACATCAGTGGCGCGTCCACTGTCCTCTCGTAGTCGGACTGCTTGTTTAATGTGTGTATTGGTTCTGAGTAATCTGTGGAGTACTGGCTGATTATGACGCCGGACAGCTAAAGCTGCGAGGAAGCTGCCTCACCGGTGCCGCCTTATCTTTGCACGATAGCCAGTTGTTTGTGATGGTATGTTGTTGACAAAGTTAAGCGTCGTGGACCTAAATGCTTGCTTACGCTGGGTGCCTCTTCTCTCCATTTTGTTGTTCTTCGTTCCGTAGGTCATTCTGGTTGTACGGCACCGAAGCATCAGTTCAACTGGCTGATGTACGGCTGTTGCTGCTGCTGATGATGATCGTTTTCAAGTTTCCTTATTAGTCAGAAAAGCTGATAGATTCCGGGGATCTGTGAGCTCGAAAAAGCTGTCAAACGTTGGAACATCAGCGTTGTTCCGATGCCTTCGACACATTGGTTTAAAAATGTTCCTTTGTGTCATACGATTGTTGGAAAAGATCGGCAGCTTATTCGCTGCAACAGATGTCGTCTGGAACTCTGGGCTACACAGTCACCATTTTGTCGACCTGTTTTTAAATCGCTGTTGCCTTTGTCACCAACATTCATCCATGCTTTGGCTTAACATTCCCCATCATGGACGACATCCAGCACGATCTGATGCTACTGACGCTCAAGAAAGTCGCTGACCTTACACCCTCGCTGTTGGAGAACGGTGGCGACTCATTAGGGAATGCAGTCAGGCTGGACCTTGTTGGGGTGCGATGGTTTGCGTGCCTCGGCGACCCATTGAGCTATGTACCTTCAGAGCCTCTCATACTAAACTGATCAATGGTTAGAGGCCAGACAAACAGTCTGCTGGCCCTCTTAGGTTGGGTGTTGGTGTGCTGGTGGCACCTTATCCCATAAACGTACTCTTTGTATCCCAGTGCCAAACCCCGCTACTTTGCAGTTATATTTTTGAACCGAAGGCTTTGGTTGTGAGTTTCACTCGTTCTCTTGTCTAGACCCGAGCAAGCTGACAGTGTCCTACCCACGCAATACAATATTATGATTTCTTCAAATAATCTCTTGATGATCGGGCTGCCGCAGAGGATCATAAACGGCGCCCTATCTACTGCATGGAACAGGCGGTTAGGGGTTTCGTTGCGACTGCTCGGATTTCGTCTACTTATTACCCCCTTACGTTTTTTACCCCTTGTTCCGTTGGAACTCCACTTTTATTTCTTCTGTTTTCAACCCGCTAATTCTTGGCGCTCTTCCACCTTGATTTGATAGGCGTTTGTTTTCTAGTTTTAACTCACAAATAAGCACGAAGCGCCACTCCTTCCCTGTCGACAGGCCGTCGTCCAACCAAGCGGAAAATCGCAGTTCATCGGTTTCTTTTTGGAGCGCTTGATCCTCCCTCAGATTGGCATGCTTCAATGTCCGCACATTGTTGCAGCTTGACCAACAAGCAGCACTTGCTCGTACACTACAGACCCTCTTGATCGATGTCTGCTGCTTATCGGAAACGCTTGCGAGGCTCCTGCTCTGTGCTTGCTTTGCGAGCCCTTTCAGATGACACTAGTTGTACTTTCTAACTACGCCTATCCGGAGAAGATGCGGCTTAGAATGCTGGCCAAGCCAGTGTGGTTATTGCCCTGACTTCCCGGACCTTAGCTGCTTTGGTTGATTGGATCCCCATCAGTAGCGGGATGTGTGCCGTCCGACTGACTAACTCATTCAACGCTTCGAAGTCGCACAGGGCTATTGAGTACCTGTTTGGCATCGAACTACGCTGGCATTCGGATTGAGTGAGCGCTCATTGAACACATTTGAACGTCACTGGTCGCATGTTCACTAGACTCTACTCGCAGCAGTTCGCCCGACCTTATTAGAAGCAAGCAAACTCTTATGTGGTAAATCTAATAGCCAATCTGGACATTGGGTCTTCACACAGTCTCTGGGACTTATCGACGCTCACCGGCACCTTCCGGCTGGAAGCGAACACAATGAGACTCGCAAACATCTCTGGGCAAATCTCCGTGCTAGTTTGAAGAGAGCGTGAATCCTGCTTTTCTCATCTTGTGTCAGAGATGAAAGTAGACCCTGTCCTTGCTAATCACCGGAACTTATTCCGTCTGATACGGGAAACGGGCAGCAGAGGACGTGTTGTTAGTGAAACTATATGTGATAAGTGAGGACACCCTATTCACAACTTGTCAAAATGCTTGGAGCGTTGGCGTGAACACTATCAAAGGCAATTTAATCGGCCGGTATTGTTAGATTTCTCACCAACCGGTGATCGCCATGCTCATTCGGCTGTCTCTTTGGATCCGCCGTCTCGCTCAGAAATAGAACATGAGATCGGACTGTTGAACTTGAATAAGGCCGCTCGACCAGATGATATTCCCTGGCCCTCATCAAATTCGGGGGATCTGTTTAATAAATAAAATTTCCTACTACTTACTAATAACCAATAATCTCCTTATTAACTCATATGCCACCTCAGTCGGTGCTGGCTTGCAAATGAAGTCGTAGATTTGACGGCCAACCCTACCCTCGGCACGTTCATAACACGCATGACAGTGGAGGATGAGCTGCGTTACATCACAATTAAAAATCAGCCATTACAGTCCACCGCTGTCATCCATGACTCTGTAGCATGGGTCACTGAATCGTGAGACTATGGTCGAGAATTCAAATCCGGTAGGACTCAGCAGGTGGGCGCTACTGACAAGTCCCATTAGGAGGAAACGGCCGCCTAGCGCCTTCCTGGATATGTGTGGGCTGTCTAACTGCGACGAATCATTTCCAGAAAAATAATCCATCTGCTACTCACTAATTATCAGCGCTTTACTCGCGCAACTGGGTCAGAATGAAGGCTTACGGTAAACTGTCGCCACCCTTCAATGTCTCCAGCGGTGTGAGGTGAGGATGCGCGCTGTCACCCTTCCTCTAACTTCGATATTGAGGTCATGACACTCGCATTCTCCCGACATGACTTGGGGTATGCTGACGACATTGCCCTGATTTGTGATAGCTCTCAAACGTGCTAAGCAGTACTAGACAGATTAACACTAGCTGGCAACCGTTCCGGGCTTGGCTTTACACACTCAAAGTGCAAGCTTTCTTCTAGGATTGGCAGGGACCGCCTTTTGCGCAGACTTTTGATTGGGATTAGCTGGAATTCGTTCAGAAATCCAACTACTTAGGCAGTTGTGTCAGCGCCCGTGGAATCGAAGATGAGGTCAAAGATCGTATAGCCAAAGCCTGAGACGCTTTTGCTAATTTTCACCTCCTATAGCGTCGGTGCGGCCTCACCCTCTCTGAAGAGTAGAATGTACAATGCAGCTGCACGTTCAAGCATACTGTACGGTTGTGGAGCCTGGCCCATCTGATCAGCATACGTAATGATGCTAGTTACATTCGACCACCGGTACCTTCGTAGTGTGGCTCATATCTCATAGGAACACCGCGTGCGCAATGAGCGTGTTCGGCGCCTTTTTTATGGCACAGAAGGAGGAAGTGGATCGCTCAGTACCGTTATTCCATGAACCAGGCTCCGATGATTGATCCAAATGTTACGCATGCCAGCACACCGAGTCCCGCGGCGTGGGTTATTTGTGCCATAAATGTGGATGGAAGAAGAAGAGGGGCGACCAACCGATGATATGGTCAAGAGGAATTAAGGTCCTTAGTTCGAAGTTGGCCTTGATTGGAGTCTCGGCTCCATAGTTGGTTTTCAAAAGACATTTGGCAAGATACACTTTTTGATATGGAGAAAATCGACCTCAATAGCGTTTGTGTTAAGTTACTTTATATCTCCCATCCTGGTTCTCATTTCTGGGGCATAATGCGACTTCCTTTTTCCGGCACAATGGCCGGCTGCTAGATCTCTAGAACGACCTCCATCCTTTGACTCAGATGGCGTGCCTACGTTTCATCTTTTTTCCTTTCTCATCTATTACGGAACGATAGCTGAGTTGGTTCCCACTTCTGGATAGTGTGCATACTGAAGATGAGAGACTGCCTTATTCACTCTACTCGACACTGTTTAGCACCCGGAATAATCGCGTTCTGACCTGCGGATGTCAATCTTCGTTCCCATCTTCAAATAGCATCAGTGCACTTACTGTAAAAATGATCGTGATATCCGTCCTACCCATGTTCTCTCTAAGCTGCTCACGCCCGTCATTCTGAACAGACACGGATCCTCATCCGAGGTGAACCAGTATAATTCAAACGCTTTCGCTTCCTTGCTCACATTGTTCCTCTTCAACATGTGCTACTGCGTATAATGATGCTCGCTTCTGCCGTGGATTCCGCACCTTCAAAATACAGGGTATTGTTAGAGGACTGGGCCGACTTGTCACCGCTTCTCCTTGTCACTGAACCAGCAATCAATTTGATTGGTGGGTTTACTTATTTAGGTTGGTTTATGCCAATTCCGGTGATTACCTCACCCAAGAGGTTGATGGATTTACTGATAATGCTCATGGGACTTTTCAAAGACTCACCTCCCTATCAGAACTGTGACTGTGTGCACTGAAGACACCAGATGATTGGTCTTGTTCTGCCACTGATGCCTGCATAGCTTTACTCTCATCTGATGAGAGCGCCGATTGAGTGACACTACAGTCCATCACTTTGTGTGTGCCAACTGCAGATCATTCCGTGCCCCTTTAGATTTTTGTTGAACTCGCCCAAGCCTTCTGGCTTACGCGATTTGCATGTGAAGAAGCTGTCTATGCCTCTTATTTTCCAGTGCTATATCTGTTTGGCTGAAACTCCGAGATGGTCAGGCAATACTCCAACGGAACGAAGCTCACTGTAGGATCGCTTAGCATTAGCACTTGTCCCCCTTTTGGTTCGTGTTCAGGAGTATTGGTTACATCACTGGCAGCCACAAAGTCAGCGACGCCACCCTATCTGTTCTGAATCTTGACTCTTCTAACTGTTATATTATTTTAATTTCACTCATCCCTTTTTGACTGCCATTTTTTATGATTATTGTTAATAGTATTATCCGGCAGCATGTTCCTAGACGGGTATGCCCACCGCACTTTGTGCACGAGTCATGCTCAGTTACCCAGCTTAAATAACCCCACTGTTGCAGTTTGCTGCCTTTTTTCTCACTACAACAACGACTGCTACCACTACTATTACGATTACTACTACTACTACATAGCTCGATATTGATTTGTTGAAATTCTGTACCATCAGATGGGTAGTGGGTTTTTCCACTATTCCTTGTATTATTATGTTACCAACTCAACTGATCATGTGGTGCTGACCTACTTTCTTCACAATTTGGGTCCTTTTCCCTATCGCTTCATCAGGTACGCCTCGGAGATTGCAACTATTTCCAAGCAATACAAATCGACGCCTTTCGAATTTCTGGAACCTACGTAATTCCCCGGTGTTTTATGTTTTATACGATCCAAAAGTCAACTGCACAACATTTATATTACTTGATTTCCAGCCATTTCCATTGTGTGCTTTCGCTTGATCTCATGAATGCACTTGTGTTCTTCGAATCTTTTATTTGACCGCTAATACCAAGCTCCTGTTCACTTCCGTCGATTACATTTCGCTGGATGATCTACTAGCCCGTGCCTCTCGTGACCCCACTTCGCAGTACTCACCTATCGCTTTGGCTGTTTGTTGTTATACATGTCCTAGTTCCTGCTGCGCTGTCTCACACGAGCAGCGTCTGTTACCTGCGCCGTTGCGCCTGGTAACCTCAGCCGTGCACCTTATTCTCCGGCTGTTACATCGAGCGATTCTTTAAATTCACCAGTCTCAAAATGTATCCACCCTTTGATGTAGTCATGAGTGGGGGATTTTTGATATAAATAATTGTGGTTTCGTCGCAGCCAGTTTTCAAATCAGATAGTCGTCCACATGCCCGGAAAAGCATTAGACTGTAGTTTCAGCCTATTGAGCATCATCCGTAGTGCGCATCCATCGGATCCATCAGGATTCGAATCCATGACCACCAGCGGCTTGCACCGCCAGTCAGCAGCTTATGCCACTGAGCCACGGGGGACAGCTTCGGACCGTCATGATTTGCAAGCTAACTGCGATCTAGCGCATGTGCACGACTATCTGATTCGGTACTGGCTGCGACGGAACCACCATTATTTGTATCCACATTTCTCTCAGTTCCAATTTTCGAGCCGTAATTTTTGTCATTTTGAGGATTTTTCGCTATGGTTTCCAAATCAGATAGTGCACACGCCCGGACGGACGTTTCTTCCTATCGGGACACATCATCAGTGCACATTGTTTGGCTCTATCGGGATCCGAACCCATTATCACTAGCGGTATACTCTAGTTATAGCACTAGGTTACGTAGAACATCGCGGGCCGTTATAACACGTAAGCTTATTGTGATATAGCGTAACTCATCTTCACCTTCCAATCTGGTTACCTATGTTGTAGAGGACAGAGTTGGCATCCAGAATCAAGATTTCCACGGACAAAATATGTGTACATTATAGTATTAAGCTATTAGAGCTCAAATTTGCATATACTCATGAGTAGGAGATTATTTATATGCTTGACTTAGGGTTTTTCCCGGCAGTATGGAGGACTCTGTGGCTTGGATGATACAGCGAAGGACCCTTAATTATATTAATAATTCCCTACTCGCTAGTATCTAGAATCGTTTTGGGCACATTTAATTCCCTTTTCTACAGCTCATAAGGCAACATCTTTTTTGCGTAACATTCTTCATCCACACATACCGCATCTACGACATCTGGGTTGCGTGATGCACCTCTGACACACGACTCAGCGATACTCCTTCACGTTACCTCTACGTCCGCCCTACTTCGACATTTACGAACCATGAGTAACCGCAATGGCCCTAACTTCATTGCCAGTGTTGTGCTCCATTCAGCTGTTTCTTTCTCATCATCGTTCATATCCCTCGTTGATCTTTGCACTTCTCCAATCTTGTTTTTTCCAGTTTGAAACTAGAATATCGTGAGGCGATTCAAATGCTTCGTGATGCTGGATGGGAGTTGGGTGACTATGATGATCTGAGCACGCCAGCTGAAAAGTTCCTGGGGCGCCTGATAAAGCAGAAGTACGGCACCGATTTCTACATCTTGGACAAGTTTCCATTGGATATTCGTGCCTTTTACACCATGCCACATCCATACGAAGAGGTTGGTCTCTCAGCTGCTGTCCTAAGATCCTTTTAACTGAGCTTGTTTATTAGTTTGGGTCAACCTACATAACTAGACCTTTTACTCTATAATACAAGCTCATTTGTTTCGTGTTCTTTGCTTGCGCCCCACATTCCTGACTTTATCGTGTCCAACTGCGACTGCGTTCCCCAAGTGGTCTTTGTTACCATGATGCTTCACCGGTTACCGTGTTGTTCTGAGACAGCTTGAGCCGTTTATTTCAACCTTGTTTAATACCCGGCGGAGCATGCTCTTCACCGAACTTTTGCAGTGTATTTCCCTGCTTTACGGTACCTAAGTGATTACTGGGATCGAAACGATTTCGTGCTGCCTAGAGTAGCCACTTGTCGTATTTTCCAAGATTTGCTTGCTCCCTGACCATAACTCACTTAGTTTTCGGGTTAAGTTGATCTTCGAAACAGTACCTTAAGTTCAATGTGCATATCCGTTTCCCTCTAGTCTCTCTTCTTGTAGTATGGACTTACGCGCTCGGGAATCAGTTGCAGCCTCTTTTGTTTCGCAATCATCTGTTTGTCTTTTGTTCTTTCATCGTATCTCAACTGCTTCTCTCGTGACTTTTCTGACACATCCAATTCCCATATTAGCCCTCTGGTCAATGGTCACCAATCTGATTCTTTCCCATCAATATGTACTCTTTATTACAGAAATATTCCAACTCTTACGATTTTTTCATGAGAGGTGAGGAAATCATGTCAGGTGCTCAACGCATCCATGATCCAACTCTACTTACGAAGCGTGCATTGCATCATGGCGTTGGTAAGCTTTGTGAATTGCCTCTGTGCGATCCTTGTCTTGCGACTTTTAAATTTCCTTTATGGGTTGGATGTGGCAGTTCCATCACCCAGGAGAACATGGGTTACCGAAGGTCACTAACCTTTACCCTTGTTGAAAGCAACTTGTTTTGACACACTCTCACCGATCTCTTCTAGTTTAACGCTCTACTGATTTTCATCCCCCTTCTTCATTTCTGTTACTCTGATTATTATCATCATTATGATTTATTGCTGTGTCTCAGGACAGCTAGATCCTACCGCACCTTAACGCGTAGATGCAAGTTAGTAAGCCGAATTGAACCAGCCCATCCTGCCTTCCATGTCACCTTTTGCCCCGGATTCGAGCGTTGAATAAGCTTACATTCTGTATGTCTCTCCTAGGCACGAAGAATGCTTCCATCATTGGATAAACTGCTTCCCACCCACACAGACAAACAATTTTATTGTCGATCCTTTCATCACCCTTTTACATACTTACATATTTACCAAACACTGGCTTCACATAAGTCGATCATTTACAATCTGTACGCGTATCTTCTTAGTGCACATTACATTTGCTGAGCTTTACTATAACCTCTGGGTTTTTCATGCGAGTTTATCCACTCGAGTCATTGTGAGTTAGCTCCACATTTTCATGATTTCCTTCCTTCGAATTTTCTTTATTGCACTGATTGGGTTTTGCTGGTTACTCATGACCACTCTTATCGTCGCACGGACACCTCTCGACCATTTGTGCTCACTGTTGTAGTCAGGTGTGAAAACATATACTTCCAATCACACAGGGTGGGCATCATACTGGAACCTCCTTTGACGATGAGATTTCACCTGTTCTTCACACCTGTTTTGTGGATGCATTTACCTTTGTTTCAGAAATTGAGAAAATTAAGGCCTATATCGACGCATTCCGTTACGGGTGCCCTCCACACGCTGGGGGCGGCATCGGTGAGTAAAATTCCTTTGCTCTGCAGACCGCTATAGGCGACTTGTTCTGTTAAATTTACTAACGAACTCACTTGTTTTTATTCCAACTTTAACAAGATTTGGTTTTAGCGAGCTTACACGGTTTATGTGCCTCTTCGGTTAGTAGGATTACTTCGCTTAGTTCTTTACACCTCACCCCACTACATTGATTAGTAATTGTACTTCGGATAAGCTCATTTAGCTAGCATTTGTAACGGGCGACATTCATTCACTTGAAAATCATTGGTGTTATATATGCTCTCTAAGCCCCCACCACCTTACAATCAAGCTGATAACCCTGATCATTTCCTGCTTCGGCATTTGCTTTCGGCCAGTAGTTCAACTTACATACAACCATGCTCGTCATATTGGCCCTCAACCACGTTTGCCTTCGCTCAGCTTCGAGATGTTCACCGTAGTTGCATTTTAAATCACGGTGATAAAGCGAAAACAGATGATTACTGATGCTTTTTTCTTTTCCGCCAGCTTTTGTGACATTCCTTCCGATTCTTTTTTACTGATCTTCCTTCCCTAGTTCTCTGCGTAATGGATGGATGCTGCTGTGTCATTGACATCCACATCCCCACAATGCTCAATAAAAACCCACTTAGGTAAAACCACTTGTGGACTTTTAACTACCGGGTATCCTACAGTCTACATACATCAAGATAGATAGAAAACTAGGTCGCATTTGCATGCCCACTGAATATTCTGGACATGAACTACACCTTGGAAACTGCACTGCGTGACTTTTTCGGTTATCCAGTCGGCAACAGTTCGTTCGGTCGGTTGCTGCTAATCCTCCATGTTCGGAACGCTGGCGCAGCAACCGCAGGTCACAATGAAATGGTTGCTACCTGTCCCCGGGTTGTCTCCATGCTGATTGTTTGTATTACCGTAAACAATCACTTGTGTACAGTCTGTCTGGTATTGCCTGCTAAATACACATGAGGCAATTCTAGGTGTTATTTTTTTGTATCTGCTATCTCTACTCTAAACCTATCTGGCAACGCAAATACATGGTATCCTCAACTCAGGTTTATGGCTGCGCAACCTGAATCATGTAGATTCCTTAGCAAGTCAACTATGTTGACGCTAGTGATTTGCCTCTTGATACTCATCGATTCTGTTTCGCATCGCCATGTTCACCGCTCATTTTGACTCACGTGCCTCAACTCTTGTTATGTTCTAGTCTTACCACCGCATTCTCCTCTTACCAATGCTCATTGCGAACAATCCATTTAGTTACGACTTGTAGCTATCCCTTCAAATGACTCCTTCGTCTTTCGCTTTTTGAGTCTTGGCTGTTTGTGGAATAGATGTTCCATTTCAATGTACATAAGAAATGTTTTTAGGTCGCGGTACTATCAGTCGCCACTACTCCGTAGGCTAAGTATCTCTGGATTCAACGGGTGACCGAGTGTTTCGGTTGGCTGGATATACTTGCTGACATGGCAAGGAGCCGACCTCAGTGGCGTTCATGCTGTGAGTTTCTTTGTCCCTCCCCATTTATTTTAGCCTCCCCCTCCATCTACGATCTCATTTCGTAGGGTAAAACAATTTTTTTCTTTTTGCCTAGTGGCTGGCTGGTAGCTTACCGGAACGATGCCTATCCGTTGCTGGTAACTCAGCTGGCATGCAACTGTTGTATCTATTTTTCCTTTGTGTATTGTATTATATGTATGCATGTATTTCCTTCATGTATTGCGGCACAATAGCGGAGGTTTTTTCCCACCTCTAGCTAACGTGTATAATGATGATGATGAGTGGTTCGGACATCTGGCTTGTAATCCGTAGGTACGAGGGATCTTGTACATGATTGTGTGGCAGTGAGGCTTACGCGCGAAGTGCCGACGCCTTGCTGATGTCTTCCAGTGATAATACTGAGCGCAATACATCCGTATGGGCAGTCCTCCATGGCCCAATCCTGGGTTTATTAAAGAACCGACTATGCAGATGGACTGTGCAAGCCAATCAGATCTTGGATCTGTGTTTGTCACAACTGATGGGTCCTACTGGTCCCATGAACTCATCCATCCGCTCCGTTTTTCACATTCACTTTAAGTGGCACTGACTGATTAGGTGACCACTTCCTGGCAGTCAAGAAATCCTTCTTTTTCTGTGCCGCCTTGCACTGGAATAGAGAATAATAATAATAATAATAATAATAATAATAATAATACGTGTATTTCTCTTGATGAGAGAAACTGTGTTTATAGTGGCACAGATCAATTTGTACAGAAGTATCCATGCTCTGGCTTGGATGACATGCATAGGTGGAGTATTGAGATATGCGTTTTAGGTATTAACATTCTGGCAGTTGGTTGAGGCCAAAGCCTAGTTATGTAAACATTGGTGTTTAGATGTTTTTGGGCCCCTCTTGGAATAGCTCATCGAGGGATTTTTTCCATGTGAATATAGAGGTTCTGGTAATTAAATCAAGGGAATTGGCGAGTCTGCTACTAAATGTTGCCACCTTGTCACATGACCCGAGTGTAATCGGTAGTTTATTCCACAGATAAGCTATATGTGACCAGGAAGAAATTAGCTCGGACGTTCGTTCTAGCCTTGGGTATATTCAGTGTAAAACCTTTGTTGCGAAGCGCTCGAGTTGAGAAATGTTGTAAACTGAGTGTAGGGAGGTCGGAATAGGTCTTTTTTGTAGCACGTTGAAAAGCAGTAACAAGTTGTGTTTTAATCGCCGAATCCAAAGTGGTTCGAGATGAAGTTCGTTGCAACGTTCTCGATAACTCAGCAGAGTGTTTACCAGTCGGATGTTTAGTAACTGACCTCTACAGATGCTCCACAGCAATTCTGTCACTCTTTCTCATATTTCCGTATAGTATGCTGCAGTATTCGAGGATGGGGCGAGTGCTTAGCTTGAAAAGCTCAACTGTAGCACGAGTTGTGTGTATTTTGTTTGATATATTAAACATAGACTGTCTGGCACGTGCTACTTGGTATTGGGCCTGTTCGGAGAAATTGAAGGTAGACGAGTACCTAATGCCAAAATCTCGCGTGAACAGTTGTGTAGGGACGCGTTCATTGTTTAGGGTGATAGATCCTTCGGGGATGCCGCAGCCGTAAGATATGATGCTTGATGTCTTAGCCGAGAGGTTCATCGCCCATGTGCAGCACCATGACTTAGGGGAATGTAAGTCATCTTGAATGAGCAGTAGTGTCCTGTGAAGCTCGTCACGCCGAAACTTATAGACTAGTTTGATATCGTCAGCAAATAAAAATGATGTACCATGTTTTACAGATGTGGTGATGTTATTGATGTAGAGCAAAAAGAGTAAGGGACCGAGCACGCTCCCTTGAATGACTCATAGTGATGACGTGAGGCGATAACCTAACTGACTACTGATGACGCATCAGTATCGAAGCCACTAGTAATGGTCCGATCCATCTCACTGTCGTACAGTGGACACGCGACGCTGAAACCCGCGAGGTTGAATTGATGATCACAAGTCATCATCTCTCTGTCCAGTTTTTCGAATGGCCGAGCGGTTATCGGAGTCTGGTAGATTGGTCTGTAGTTATTAATCGTTTGTTTGGGACCTCCTTTATGCCGAGGCATAATAAATGACGTTTTCCATTGGTCTGGAAAGTGGCTAGATTCCAGCGGTAGAGTAAACATGCTCATCAGGAGCAATGGTATATCAGGTCCTCCTAGTTTAATGGTGGTTGGTGAAATGCCATCAGATCCCAGCTTGGAAGATGGCCTGATTAATTTGATAACTTGATGGATAGCGTTGGGCGAGATATCGACTCTGCTTAAGAGGTTTCTTTCGTTGAGCTCTGTGCACACAGGCACACGGTCAGCTTCGCAACTCATTGAAGTGGCAAAAAAGTCACTAAATGCTTCACAGATTTTAGATGGGTCATGGAGTAAGGGACCCTCACCATCAACAATTTCGGTACTCAGAGGAGAGCGGTCACTGGTTCTATGATGCGGTATTTTGCCATGCTCCCTAGCTTTACAGTTTGTCCGTAGGGCTATATGTTCTTTATATTTTCATCGTGTTAATTGTGCGTGTTTGACTCTGGTGGTAAATTCATGCATTTGTAAGTTAAGTGGAAAGTCATGGCCCCTTCTGTATCTTGCAGCTAACTTTCTGGTTTTCTTGCTGAGTAAGTGCTCGACGGAATCTTTGGAGACATGCGGGGTATGAATACATTGTGGAGCAAGAAGGGCTGTAGCGTAATGGATTTGTGTCTAGAACTGCTCCACAGCGATGTAGACACTGGTAGCGAGGGAAAATACATCGCAGTCGGAGAAACTAAGAAACTGTTGAAAACTTTCCCACTTTATCTTCTGGGTTGCAACTGGCGGTGTAGAGGCGAGTTTATTGATTATTTTAAGTTGGAAACTGATCGGATCATTTTATGGTCGCTGCCAGGGAGATTGTTTAAGATCTCGGTCTGTGGTTTGGATATCCCCATTGTAAATAGTAAGTCTAGTACATTGGCGGACCTGGTTGGACTGGTAATCCATTGTGTCCAGTCCTCAGCTCTGATGGAAGAAAGAAAAATAGCGTTCAAACTAAATATTGGGTGGGATGACTAGCGTATTTTCGATAGGTTGAAATCGCCGGTAATGCTCTTCTGGCTGTGTGGCAACTCTGATGCGAAGTCAAATGCAGAAGTGATGTTGGTGATACGTTACACACATTCGATGGGTTGTAGTTAAATGCGAACAGTATGTAAGATGAGACACCTGCAACCGACAGCCAAATAGATTCAGGGATCTTTTCTGATTGTGAGTGGTCTATAGCTTTAGCTGTAAATATTTTGCGCAAGTATATGATACAACCTCCACCTTTTCTGTCGCAGCTATCTTTTCGAAATAGGTGGTAGTTTGGAATCAGCAGAGTAGAGACAAGTGTATCTTAAGAACACCATGTTTCAAATACGAGGATCGCTTGTGGGTCATTGAACTGTGCAAGTGTGTTTATAAAATGAAGTTTGTTGATTATGGATCCGGCATTAATCAGAATCACTGAAAAGGTACCAAGTATTGGGGAATTATCGCTGTCTTTTATGTGATCATCTGCATCTTCGTGTGTGAGCATGGCACACATGGTAGGTAAGTGCGAGTATGATGGGCCCGTGTTAGCTATTAGAACGTTCGTTGATAAGGGTAGCATGTCATGTGTGAATATCGACGGGAACCCAGGCATCATGTTTAGGTTGGCGTTGGTTTGGCAATGGACTAGCCATCTGGTCACATTGGAGGAAGAGTGGGATCAAGGTGTTAACCTCCGCCGTATGTATCTGAGATGGGTATGGGTGCGAGTCCATTCCCGTCGCTGCTAAAAATGGTTGTTGCAAGAAGCCGCTTGATAGGTTGGAGAAACATGGAAAACTGCGGGTGGTAACATAGTCCTACTGGTCGATGTCCTTCCATTATCTGTGCACTTCCTGCGATTGTTTTGGAGTGTAGAATGATAATTAGGCGTAGCCTGGTGGTTGTAGAAGGTTGGTCGATAGGGAATTTTGGGTGCGACCGAGTATTTAGTATCTAAACGTTTTTTAATGACACTGGTTCCTGGGCTGGAGAAGTCGTCCTTGGGTGACAGTAGACTATGAATTACAGCAGGTTGTCTGTTCTTGGACGTGTCTTGTTGGTTTGAATCGGATTGTGATATATTCAATGAGTTGTCATTACTCCACTGTCCACTTAGCTTTTCCTTTAGTCCTTATGCATGTGGAGTTCGATATAACGGGAGTGTTGTTGTCAGGAATAGGAGACCCCACTTTATCCGTTCCTTGTGTAGAGGGTATTTCAGTGGAGCTAAGAAGGACGGCTTTGGAGCTAGTTGACAATGCTGATAAATTATCGAGGTTTAAATCAATGCATCGAGTATCCGCCTTGGATGCACTTGTCTTTTGGACGTTTGGCTGAGATTTCTCGAAGAGCCTAGTTACTTTTTCCGATGTTCGTGGCACTGCCAATTTCGGACCTTTGTAGAGGTGTCCTATCTGGTTCACTCAGTCTCATTAAGTTCAATGCATTGACCTAGGATGGGTCCGCAATGAAGCAATCGCTGCACGTCTTCCTCGCTCAAAAATTTTAAAATGATTGGATAGCAAAGTTTCGGTGTCTTCTTTTTTTTGAACGCTGGCATTTGCAGTCAACGTCAGACATGTTACAAGCTTTCAGTATCGTTAGTTTCATTTTATTTAGACCCAACCTGTCCGGAACATTAAAAACAATCACCTTTTTTGCTCTACATCTTCGTGCACTTCAGAGGCAAGTAACTGTCTTGCTTTTCCCATTAGAACAGCATCATTCTTCTCCAATGGATTATTGACGTAGTCAAGCGTAGTCTGGTGATCTTTGAGGGGTTCAAAGAGTGCCAGCGTTTTTCTCATGTCACTACGTTGTGATTCCGAAGAGAGCAACTTGTTACTTAGTTCTGCGATGAGGTTACTTTTAGCCGATTAACAGATTTGCTTTTCTTTTGGAGCTTTGCATTTTATTCGCTTTGCTGGTGGCGTGGAAAGTACACCACGCTTAACTTGCTGAATACGGCGAGACTTCAGTGCGGCCATTGCGATCTAAGCTTGTCGAGGTTCAGACTCAAGCGCCAAGGTAAGATAATGCAATGAAAACCAACCTTGTGTGATTTCTCGCAGTTGGAGTTTGATAGGTGGGTTAGATTCCACGTCTACGTTTGTCGATAGTATCCACGATTCGACGCAACCGTGGTCAGATCGAGATATACCTAAAGAGTGGGGACTGGAGGTGGAGTGGGGCACGCACCTACGAGTGAACGCACGCGCGCACGCGTCAAGCCACTGATCCTCTGAACTTGGCAGATTGGCTGACGCACGCTAAGCGAACAAAGCGCGAATCGACCATACGGCAGTTACCGATCGATAGCGGCTGCGACCAACCGCTTGGCGAGGTTGGATTGACAGCAGTAAAACGGTGACTGCAATGTAGGACATATCCGTTTAACTGATTTTAATCAGCACGAGTTTAAGCGGATCGTATAGCCTGGAAAAGATCTTTCGAATGAGAGCAAAATTTCCAACGGGAACTTAAATGTGCAGGAGTTTCGCGCTTGAATTCCTATAGCAAGTCCGTCCAAATTGCCGAAGGTGAATGTTCTAGTGTAACATTGGGACTACGCCGACAATTTTATATCCATCTTGTGGAGCTATTAAATCCCAGTGGAATGCGTGTAGGCCCAATGATGAGCATACATATAGTGATGAATTATCTGCAAAATAGTCGCAATCTCTGATTTGGTCAGTTCGCACGTCACCTTGCGCCAATCTCACCGCACGTAACCATAAGCATTCGGGTTAAATACTCTATTTAAAGGGCACTCTCATCGTTTAGCCGCTTCTGCGCTATTTAGGTTGGTGGTGGTTTTAGGTAAAATGTCTTATCTTCTGGGATCAACGTAATGTCTTGGCGATTCTAGAGAGCCTCTCCATTCGTGGAGCTACAAATCTTGATGGATATGATGTAACGGGTATTAACCTCCGTTCTTCGCTATTCTGTCAAACTAGGGCTCTAGCTGCACAGTGAGCAGGTACGATTTTTTCGTTACAGGACTGCAGTGCACATTTAACATGCCTTCCACTCGAAAATCTCAAATCCCCTCGGGATGTATATCGAACTATATTGTGCTTTATTACAGCTAATGGTATTAACTAGCTTTATCCAGCTTTTACCTTTATATTCGCGTTAATTTTGGTACCCGTCTCTCCGTCTCCTGCTCTGCACTGCATTTATGCCCCCTCTCCGGCGGACAACACCCAATATCAATCTGCCTCAGTTACAGTCCCAGTGGTCGAATTGACCAACGTTCACTTCACTGCGAATCACTGTCCATGAACATATATTTTCGGAACATTCTTGCCTGGCCCAAGACTTGGGTATTACATGAATTCGCCGCGATTGCGCAAATCTCCTGGCGTAATATTGAACTAGTAATAATATGGAACACAAAGAAATGATCGGAATTTCTCGCGAATGTGTGAGTGTTCGTTGTCAGTGTGATATGTCTTGTGACATTGCGCCCCGCATGTAGGTGTCGTACACTTTAAGGGATCTTCCCGTGGTAGACGCCCACAAGTCGGATATGTCAAATTTGGTGAGCCCCAGTGCGGAAATGTGCTTGGCGGAGGCGGAGAACATATGATCCCGGTTGTTGATGATTATCGAGTGATGCGTGATATTTAATGCCGTAGGAAACTCTGTGCGCATAGCGGGTTTCCGCATGAGCACCTACGCCATATTTGTCGCTTTTTACTTGTAGTTACGGGTCCTTCCGTAGGTGTCGCACATTGCCACGTCGAATACGTGTGCTGTGGAGTTCTTGATGTCTGTTAAATCTGGATTGATGTGCGTTGATGCGGCTGGGATGCGGGGCTCCGGGATAATTTGGGCTCCTTTGCAACGGAGCGGGTTTGTTAGCCGCTGCACCTCTTACAGCGAGCATCGTGAGTTACTGCGTAAGGCAACGCGACGTGAGAAAGTGTTTCTTTGTGTCTGCAAGTGCCCCGACGGTGAATATCGGTTGGGTTTGGCGCACCAAGATTTTGTTGGCAGCGCCCCTGCTCGAAGTTGGGTTCCTCTGATGTAAAGTCTGGGGAAAATTCTCTTGGGGTTTCTTATCCTGTTGAGAAACGCGGTTGTCGTAATTACCACCCGAAGCAAGCATCCGTCCACAGATTGTAGCATTGAGTTCTTCCATGCTTCCTTTGTGTCATTCTTGTCAAAGGCCATTTGATTCCCACTGATTACGGTTTTCATGGCTAGGCGCTGGATTACGGCCGCTGAAGGTTCCCGTATTGCCTAGCTAATTAATGGATGGTGGACTAAGAGAAGGCAATCTGAATGGTCTTTTCGAAGCAATCAGATCATACTAGAAAGGCACGGAACTCTGGGACATAATCCTTGATTGATGCGTGAAAGAAAGCGATGCTGATGTCCTTCGGGAGTCGTAGCCATTTTCTTATACTTGCCCGAATCAGCCGGTCCATCGATTTTAGGGTTTTCCGTTGCACCACCATCAATGAGAGGCAATGTGTTTGACGCGGTGAAAGATAGGTGCGCAAGATGTCCATGCACTGCTAAGGCTTGCGGGGGGCTTTCTCTGTTTCCATTAGCTGTGCTTTGAGTTGGTCTAGCGAGTTCGACGGGCGTTTATCCCTCCAATCAATTGGCAATTCCAAGTAGCCGGAATTTCCCGGATGGACGGACCGAGGCGATCTGGAGGGTGCCAACAGGGGAGCTGCGTAGTCTCCAAAATAACCAAATCTTTTTCTTTTGTTGTCGACGGTGCTATCCAGTACCATCAATTTCATGTAGTTTACAGACAGTCCAAGATGCTGTGTCTCCTCCCCAAATTGACCTAGGCGTTCGACCAAGGATTCTTTGTCGCGAGCGTAAGCGATATGATCGATTAGACCTGTTGGGGAAATCTACTCTGTGTCAGGCAGTGTGTGTAATGCTTCCTCAAGGGCTATGATGAAGAGTGAGGGATAAACTGTTTCTACCTAACTGATGTCACGCCCTGGGTAAATCCTCAGACCGTTGATGGTCGAGATTCCGGAGGTATTATAAGACTTTAAGTGGTGTCGTAGCAAAGTAGAGGCTGCGCGAAGCAGCGGAGCGTGAGAGATGCATTCAAAGGCTTTTGAAATGACAATAAGAGCGATAGATATAGGCATACCATTCAGGTGTGCTTATTTTAGTGCAGAGTGCAATATCGTGAGTCCTTCAAAACAGCCATCTTTACGAAGAAAACCAAATTGAAGACTGTCAGTTGGCAATGCAGGAATCCAGCGAACAAATAAAATTCTATGAACAAAGCAAGTGAAGATTGGAGTTGCGGAACTTGTGCGGAAGTCCTCAGGGCGGAAGAATTGGGAGTTTTGGAGCAAACGTTACACGGGCCACGTTCATGTGTGTAGGATAAGGAGGACAGGCCAATAAGCAAGTTAAAAATTGTGACGAATCTTGCATCTATCCGAATGTCCTTTGGTCTGGCACAGTACTCCGGGTGCAAATTCATCCATTTCTCGCAGTGCAGAAGTTGTTTTCTCAATTGTTATAGGTTTTACGAGATCCCAGCTAATTTTCGCACAGTCGTGTGTTGCCAGGTACACAGGTGGCTGCGAGAGCACGTCCTTCCAGTATTCGTTGAAGCCCGGGATCATCTCTACATCCGGTCTGAATGTAGGCATCCGATCACCATCAAGTACTGTCGCGGCAGTGTCATTTCTTTGCCGACGGTAGAATCCGTATTGAAGTTGCCGTCGCTGACGGCTGCTTGAGACTGTTACTGCCCGTTGTCCGCGCTTACTGGGCCGCCATGTGTGAGGGAATAGGGTTGATGACATTTTTTTCTACGGCTTTACTAAATTGCAGATCTTCAACAACTATTCGCAAGGTAACTGCACGGTGTCCAGTTTGTGATGAGCATTGTGCCAATGTACCTCTCCCTTCCGTCAGATGACGTTGATAGGCCGCCTAGTCACTTGTGGTCTCTGCAGCTAGGTGCCAGGTATCTAGCGGGCTTCATGTCGTTCTTAGCGTATGATTCATCCAAACCGACCCCCAGATGATTCCTAGTTGCGAGGCGGAGGATAATGATAGACTGGGCGATGGAGCAGCGAGCTGTCGTCAGCCTATGTCTGGGTAACGTATATTGTGTGTGCTGACATTCAGCGTGACTATAGAGTCGTCTTGATACTCACTGAGGTGGTAACCGCACCATGAGAGAGGTGAAATCAGACCTGCGGGGTTCAAATGGAATGGTGAGTGGACCTCCTCGGCCAGAGGATAGTAATGGGAACTTGGCGATTGAGTCAGAAGGAGGTGATGCGGCGTTCGTAATTGAAATAGGTGATCAGTTAGAGAGACGTTCCCTTGCTCTTTTGATGTACCAGCTGAGATATTGCAATCATTTTTAATGCAGTCATTAGATCGGCAGGGAAATCGGATGCGGAGCTGACTGAGCTGATGTGGAATATTGGGGGTAGACGGTGCAATATCCGTGCTACAGGCCAGAAGTGTCTTGTCCTCTAGCGCAGTTCAGTTGCACTTGTGGTGGAATAGCCGCGCCAGAGCTTCTGCGTTGTAGGCATTCAGATGTACTGGACGGTCGTGTAGAGACAAACCACGCCTGCTTTTGAAGGTTTTGACCATTTGAACTCCGTTTAGTTTACGAACACAACAACAACCAGAGGTACCGTTATGTTGGGACGGTGGTAAGCTAGGTGTTGACCGAAGCCTACGCTTGTGGAAAAAGAGCGCGGGCATGAATCACAGTAATGCAGGGGCATGGCATCGGTCATTAAGTCTAGTAAATAGTCCTCTTGCTGTAACTCAGATGACGTGAGCCACTGTTGAGATGGTGCAGCCGTTGATGTTGCTGTAGTGCTATCGGCCGGGGCAGTTGGGTTATCCGGAGAAACAAGAGAATTATGAAATGCTGTGTGACGCGTGGTAGGCGAATGATTCTGAAGGCTGAGATAGACATTTGCAGATGCTGAGTCGTGGATGATTGTTGAACAAGGACCAGCAGGCTTGCTGTCCTGGCATTTCAGAATAGGAGGCGTAGGGCGACAGGCCGAGACCCTCGGCGCGGGTCGTTCATGGGCTGTAATCCGCGGCTGGGGTGCCGGTTGGGATTGGCGTGCGACTGGAGGGATTTCTATTCGCATACTGCTGTTTCCCAGAACAGTGGGAACTTCTGCAAGTGTGGATGGCGTGTTATTGCAGTCCGGCGAATGGTCAGTCGAAAGAGTACACCATGCAGATGACTGCACTGTTGTTGATGCTGAGGTGCCGACTCTTCCTCGTGAAACTCTAGACGTCCGCTTGTTTAACCGAAGCGGTTTACTCCACTTGAGATGTTGCAACCTTCTCCTAATTGTCACTGACATTCTCGTTGGAAAATATCATTGAAGGTAGAGTAACAGGTCCTTCAAAGTTCTCTTTTCGGGCTGCAGCTTGTCGGCTAACCGCATTAATTCTGCATCTTTTTTCGTTGACCAGAAGACACTGCGAATTGCTCTCCTCGATGTCGTGAGGGTGTGGTAGTCTTCGCGGTTTGGCCGTCCGTTTGCATTGTCAGCGCTCTCGCTGAGGTGAAAGTTGGACCGCAGAGAGAACAAGCATTAGGTACTTACTCATCGACACTACGGTGGTTTGAGGGATGTCCCGCATGATATTCCATGTGGCGAGCCGGTCCATCCGCAGTGGTATAGGAGGCACGGCAGATTATGCAGGGGTGCGGAGTGGATGTTGTGGTGGTTAGAGTGGAGATAGCGGGCTGGTGGTTGGAGAAATTTCTCTGTCAAATCCATGGTAAATGTGCTTGACGGAGCGACACGGGTGATCATGGTGCTCGGGCCGGATAAATGCCCCTACGTGAAACGGTCGACGACGTATGCCAATTTCTTTTGAGTCGGAACCTCACTGTGGGCCTTCCTCTGGAGTTCCTGCGAGACTTGATATTGTTGTGCACTGAGAATGTGCGATTCCAGTTTGAAGGGACGGCATACAAACAGATTGACTGCGTCGCTATGGGTAGTCCTTTGGGACCAGTTCTTGCAGATATCTTCTTGGCTATGATTGGAAGGAAAGTTGCTGCCTGCATAGGTGAAGCCAAGCTTTACAAGCGTTATTTAGATGATATTCTCGTCTTCACAATTGGTGAACATTTTGACCGTCTTTCTGCCCTCCTGAACTCAATTCACCCTAACCTTTCTGTATCACATTAGAGGGAACAAGAGGACAGACTGCCGTTTCTGGACGCGCTCATCAAGAGAAGGACCGATGACACATTGCAGCGCACGGTGTACAGAAAAGCGACATGGGGGGGACAATACCTACATTTTTCCAGCTTCGTCCCAGTTGCATACAAGCGCGGCCTCGTATAAACTCTTCTACAGGGTCAGGCGGATTTGCAGTCCGGAATTGCTCAAGGCTGAAGAAGAGTTTTTATACCCGACTTTGCTAGCCAATGGGTATCCGGAGAAATTCATTCAGACCCATAGCAGACCCCCCCCCAAGGAGAAGCTACCAGTACAAACTGCGGAGAAGAAGGATGTTTCTTTGTTCTTACCGTTGAAGGGGATCACTTGGCAAATGAAGTTCGTCCGAAGCTCAGGTCCGTTCTAATGCGCACCTACTCTACCGCCAAACTACGACTTCTCCACACTACACGAAGGATTCCACTCCACAGCCGTCCAAGTAGGTTGCCAATCAGTTCGGCCTCTAACATCATCTACCAGTTCACTTGCAGTTGCGGTAACACTTACATAGGCAAGACTGGTCGCCGGCTTGGTCAAAGGGTGGCGGAACACTTCCCATTGTGGTTAAGGCAGTTGCAGTCTAACCAGGGCGGAGCGAACCAAAGAATGAACCGGAACCCTGCCTCGTCTATCACCAAACACTCATAACGACTCGTCACCAGGTGAACTCATTCGATTCATTCAAGGTGCTATTGCGCGACCGGAACCCGACGTTGTTAGCAATTGGCGAGGCGCTACTGATAAGATTGTATTGTCCCGCGCTCTGTGTCCAGAAACAATTGAAACAATCAATTAGATTACCTTGGACCTCATTACGTCATTCCCATCAGTTTTATCTGCTTATCTATGTTGCTAAATGTGGGTCCTATTTATTGCGTGTTTTGTTCTGCCTGTATTGCGTAGCGACTGACGAGAGCAATCGAAATGTTAACATATCGCGACCTATGTCTTCTTACTGCGTTAATGAAATGTAGATAAAACGATGCTAATTAGGGTAAGAGCAAATACGCGTTCCCTGGTGAACGTTGCATAATGTGGACTAATGCGGACGAAGAATGCTTATCCTGGTCCCTTACACCACCCGAGAAACCATGATAGTACAATGCTTTGGGACTCCGTTCTATAGCATGCAATGCCATGAAATGTGTTAATCAACCGGGCCAAATGCAACTTGAAGGTCTAGAAATGCGACGCTGGTGGACCTCTGATGAATATGGCCGTGTTCGAACAGTTGACTAAGCGGGAAGATTTGGTTCACAGCCGGGACGGAAACTACTTGCGAATCACAGTGTAAGTCAGTGGCTTAAAGGTGATTGAAATGGGATTCCCCCACTGATATTGATGCATGAATTGCGGACAGCTTTCTTGAAATTCGAGCCGATAATTTAATTGTCCTAAGATGGCGAGATGCACTGTTGACCCACATCTGGTTGTGCGGAGTTGGCAAGGTGTACACGCCCTAATTTTTACTGCCTGTTTAACGATGTTAGGTTTGGCATTTGCTCATTCTTCTTTTTTCCCCATTAGTGTGTCGTTTCTTTAGATTTTTGATTGTATGACTGTGAACTGCTGATAGATTAACGACTGCTACCTCAACTATGTGTTGTTGCTACTGCTGGCGATGATAATGTGCACGTTGTTTCATCTGGGATGCACTATCTTTTCCGTTGTTTGCCGAACAATTGCACATATAGTTTCCCCTTACGGTTTTGGTTTCATGTCCTAAGACGATATGTTCGGGTTCCCCTGGTGCGCAATCTTGTCGCATGCCGCACGCTTTCACTCTATGCTTGTGCGAAGGGAGGTTTGCTTAGTTGGATATCTCTTTGTCTAAGGAATGTTCATCCGGACCACCGTACCGTTTTTCTACCGCGATCCAGGTCGTTTGCGTATGTTGTTGACTCTAGCGATCAGCTATCATCTCCACTAGTTGCAATCGTTAGTTCTCTCAGCACTAACGCTTGTTTACTACGAGGTCATGCGCAACATGTCATTCAACAAAGTCGTCACCCTCTTATCTACGACAAATGCTGCGATAGCTCCTAATCAAGATTTCCCGTCTCAACCGCGAAACGTGCTCTTCCCTCTGTTTGACTTAATACATCACTGCCTCTCAAGATTATGATTGTTCAAGTTTATGCTAGAACCTAAAAGCTGTCTCAAAACCCTTCAATCGATTGTACTTTGACCTGTGTTGCCGGTATACTCGCCATTTTCTGAAATGACCATGTTTTTGGTAAGCGAAATATTCCACCGTCTCGGGAGCCTTTTCCCATCGTCTATCATTGTTGCGGAATCTGCGTTAAAGCCTCTGTTCGCCATATTTCACTAGACTTTCTTCAATTTATTTTTCAGGTCTAGAGCGCGTGACCATGTTGTTCCTTGGACTGGATAATATCCGAAAAGCGTCCATGTTTCCGCGTGATCCCAAACGTCTAACTCCGTGATTATTGTCCTTTCCTATTTCGCTATATTAAGTCGAAGCACCTATTCTATTACTCATGGTGATATTTGCCCGTTCCGTATTTTTACCTTAGAAGCTTGGGATCCTCCATCAACTAGCTTGTTTTCTTGATCAAAACCAAAATCGCCAGCGCTCTGTGTATTAAGTGTTAAATTTCGTTTCTTGTCCTTCCTCTAGCTTTTTTTCTCCAAACAATGTCGTATCAAAATCCACTGACTTTCGTAAAAGAGTTTCAGTACTCTGCTAATTTACCACACGTGTCATCTGAGATGACCCATCCCTCTGCACATGAGTCGATGATTCACTAGCGCTCTTCTTGCAAATTTCGAGTTTCCAGTATCAACCAGATGCCAGTGAAGTGCTATAGTTTGGATTATCCGTCTGGGGATTCCTTTCATTGAAGATGGGTTCACTTGTTTAATCTCCTTTGAGTTCTACAGCCGCACTGATTTCGCAATTCATGGTGACTCACCGCGTATTGAATCTCCTAAGCGGACCGGGCCTGTCCTTTAGACTCACATGGTACCTGCTCACTGTTGCCCCAATACGCTCCCCCGGTTCCACAGCTTTACCGTCGGCATAAATATTTTAGAATGGAATCTGCCTATTGCTCACTTAATGAAATTATGATTGTCAAGCTGCGATGCAGTATCATAAGAGGAGTGTCCGTAGCCTCCTGATTCAGGTGTCGTGTGGGTTACTGCAAGCATTCGGCACCTCACCAATACCCGTTATTGTGATATTTTACCTTAGACTTATTGAGCTTGATCACCCAGTCCTTGCGATATTGTAGCGTATGCATGTGTCATTTCATCTAGTTGCCAAATCAGATAGTCGTCCACATGCCCGAAAAAGCAGTAGACTGCAGTTTCAGCGTGTTGGCCCTCGTCAGTAGTGCGCATCCATCGGGTCCATCATTATTCGAACCCATGACCACCAGCGGCTTGAACCGCCAGTCAGTAGGTTATGCCACTGGACCACGGGGAACAGCTTCGGATCGTCATGGCTTACAAGCCAGCTGCACTACTGACGATGCCCAACAGGCTGAAACTGCAGTCTAGTGCTTTTCCGAGCATGCGGACGACTATCTGATTTGGAAGCTAGATGCGAAGAACCTCAATTAATTACAACAAAATCCCCTACTCCTGAGTATATATATATATATATATATATATATATATATATATATATATATATGCCCATTACATTGCTCCGTAGACCCTGACATCCCCTGTGTTCTAGCACTAGGCAAGTAAAGTGTTCATATCTTTCATTGGGACATCTATCCACACCATTATCCCGACCAGTCCACTGAGTCAAAAACACCCATTAAGTCCAGGAACAGCTATTATCGGTCTGCGGTATGCATGGTGTTGTTCTAGCACCTATCGCTGAGTGAATATATCGTCTGTACAGCACCGTCTTAAGCAAAAACCTGACTGCTCTTCCACACTTCGATATTCTCGTTCCACAGCGAGACGACAAACGATGGTTAAGGCCAGTACTTTTGTCACAACTGGCGTTAGGCTAATACCCTTGTGGTTAGCACATTCGGTGCAACTGCCCTTCCCTTCTATTGCCACTATAATCGGTTCATTCCAGGTAGCCGTGACGGTCTCTGTTTTCCAGACATG
>OX104064.1:128260554-128294459 GCA_944474145.2 Dicrocoelium dendriticum
GCATTTGTAAGATAAGTGAAAAGTCATGGGCCTTTCTGTATCTTGCAGCTAACTTCCTGGTTTTCTTGCTGATTAAGTGCTCGGCGGAACGTTTGGAGACATGAGAGTATGAACAAATTGTGAAGAAAGGAGGGCTATAACTTGATGGATTTGTTTATATAAGTGCTCCACAGCGGTGCACACACTGGTAGTGAGGAAAATACATCGCAGTCAGAGAAATTAAGGAATTGCTGAAAGCATTCCCATTTTATCTTATGGATTGCAGCTGGCGGTGTAGCGGCGAGTTTAGTGACCATTTTAAGTTGGAAACTGACTCGGATCATTTTATGGTCGCTGCCAGGGAGATTTTTTAAAATCTCGGTCTGTGGATTGGGTATCCCCATTGTGAACAGTAAGTCTAGTACATTGGCGGACCTGGTTGGACTGGTAATCCATTGTGTCAAGCCCCCTGCTCTGATGGAGGAAAAAAAAGAGGTGTGCAAGCTAAACGTTGGATGGGACGTATTTTCGGTAGGTTGAAATCGCCGGCAATAGTCTTCTGGCTGTGTGGCAACTCTGGTGCGAAGTCAAATGCAGAAGTGCTGTTGGTGATATTCATGTTAGACGCATTCGGTGGGTTGTAGATACATGCGAGCAGTGTGTAAGATGAGACACCCGCAACTGACAGCCAAATAGATTCAGGGATATTTTCCAATTGTGAGTGGTCTATAGGTTTAGCTGTAAATGTTTTGCGCAGGTATATAATACACCCTCCACCTTTTCTGTCGCAACTATCTTTTCGAAACTATTGGTAGTTTGGAATCATCAGAGTAGAGACAAGCGTATCTGAAGAACACCATGTTTCAGTGACGAGGATCGCTTGTGAGTCATTGAACTGTGCAAGTGTGTTTATAAAATGAAGTTTGTTGAGTATGGATCCGGCATTAATCAGAATCACTGAAAATGTACCAAGTATTGGGGAATTATCGCTGTCTTTTATGTAATTATCTGCATCTTCTCGTGTGAGCATGGTACACATAGTAGGTAGGTGCGGATATGATGGGCCCGAGTTAGCCATTTGAACGTTTGTTGATAAGGGTAGCATGTCATGTGTGGATATCGACAGGAACCCAGACAGCATGTTTAGGTTGTCGTTGATTTGGCAATGAACTAGCTTTGCCATCTGGTCACATTGGAGGAAGGGTGGGATCAAAATGTTGACCTCCGCCGGATGTATCTGAGATGGGAATGGGTGCGAGTGCATTCCCATCGCCGCTAAAAATGGTTGTTGGAAGAAGCCGCTTGAGAGGTTGGCGAAACATGGAAAACTGCGAGTGGTAGCATAGTCCTACTGGTCGATGTTCTTCCATTCTCTGTGCACTTCCTGCGATTGTTTTGAGTGTAGGATGGTAATTAGGCGTAGCCAAGGGACAGTTGTTATTGGTCTTATTCAACATGGAAGATTGTTTGCCCTGGTGTTTGTAGGTTGGTCGATAGGGAATTTTGGGTGCGACCGAATATTTAGAATCAAAACGTTTTTTAGTGATACAGGTCCCTGGATTGGAGAATTCGTCCTTGGGTGACAGTGGACTATGAATTACATCAGGTTGTCTATTCTTGGACGTGTCTTGTTGGTTTGAACCGGATTGTGATATAGTCAACGAGTTGTCATTACTCCACTCTTCCAAGCACTTAGACTTTCCTTTAATTCTTGTGCATAAGGAGTTCGATATAATGGGAGTGTTGTTGTCAGGAATTGGAGAACTCGCTTTATCCGTTCCTTATGTAGAGAGTGTTTCAGTGGAGCTAGGAAGGACTTCTTTGGAGCTAGTTGACAATGCTGATAAATTATCGAGGTTTAAATCAATACATCTGGTATCTACCTTTGACGTTTGGCTCAGATTTCTCGAAGAGCTTGGTTATTTTTTCCGGTGTTCGCGGCACTGTCAATTTCGGACCTTTGGAGGGGTGTCCTATCTAATTTACTTGAAGGAATCGCTGCGCGTCTTCCTCGCTCAAAAATTTGAAAATGTTTGGACAACTATGTTTCGGTGTCTTCTTTTTTAAACGTTGTCATTTGCAGTCAACGTCAGATATGTTACAAGCTTTCAGTGTCAGGCTTTCAGTATCAGGTTCTAAGACCCAACCTGTCCGGAACATTAAAGACAGTCACACTTTTCGCCCTACATATTCATTCATGCACTTCAGAGACAACAGATGCGTTTATCTGCCTTGCTTTTCCCATTAGGACTGGATCAGTCTTCTCCAATGGGTTATTGATATAATCAAGCGTAATCAAGTGATCTTTGAAGAATTCAAAGAGTGCCAGTGTTTTTTCATTTCATTAAGTTGCGATTCCCAAGAGAGCAATTTATCACTTAGTTCTGCGATGAGGTTAGTTTTAGCCGAGGAACAGATTCGCTTTTCTTTTGGGGCCTCGCATTTTATTCGCTTTGCTGGTGGCGTGGAAAGTACACTACGCTTAGCTTGCCGAATACGGCGAGACATCAGTGGGGCCATTGTGATCTAAGCTTATCAATGTTCAGACTTAGGCGTTAAGGAAAGATAATGCAATTAAAAGCAACCTTGTGTGATTTCTCGCAGTTGGAGTTGGATAGGTGGATTAGATTCCACGGCTACGTTTGTCGATACTAGCCACAATTCAACGAACATGTCCAGACGTGCTAGCGTGGTCAGTGGGGCTTGGAGATGGAGTGGAGCATGTGTACACACACACGCGCACATACACACATACAAGTGAAGGCAGGCGCGCACGGGTCAAGCACCTGATCCTCTGGACTCGGTAGGCTAGCTGACGCACGCTCTACGAACAAAGCGATACTAAACGATGCGGCGGTTACCGATCGATAGCGGCTGCGACAAGCCGCTTGGCGTTGTTGGATTGACATCGGTAAGCCGGTGGCTGCATTGTATGACATATCGGCTTAAATCTGACTTGGATGAGCACGAATTTAAGTGAGTGGTATAGCCTGGAAAAAAGCTCTTTCAAATGAGAGTGCAGTGCCTAACGATAACTTGAATGTGAAGAACTTTCGCACTTGAATTCCTATAACAAGTCCGTCCAAATTGCCGAAAGTGAATATTCTATTGCAGCGTTGGGATTACTCCGACAATTTTATATCCACCTTGTGGAGCTGTTAAATCCGAGTGGAATGAGTGTAGGCTCAATGATGAGCAGTAAGATAGTAAAGTAAAGCTTTTATTCTCGACAAGGCGAGACACGCCTTTACAGGCATGATCATTTTGACATAACAATGCGTGATCAAGAATGTGTAAAAATCCGATATGTTTGCCATAACAGTGCATGTTTGTGTAAGGGAGGGTATGTAAGTATGTAATTGTGTGTGCGTGTATGTAGCTGTGTACTTTGTGTTTGTAATTGTGCTGCTCCATTCTTGAATGTTTGATATCGTCAGCAATGTGCGAGTAGAATATTGGTGTCCGTGGGTTGGAAAGGATTATCCGGATATCCACGGGGCAGTGACTTTATTTTGTGGCGAGTCACAACCGCCACGTCACAGTGTTGTTAAACAGACATTTGTGGCATTTTATAGGGAGAACGCTTGCCAGGCGAAAACTTACCACATCCTGGAACACTGCCGCCGAACTATTTGCTGGAACGGGTTAAACCCGAACCACCCAGCTGGCACCACGAGGAGGTTGTTCGGATTATCTGAAAACTAGTCGCAAACTCTGATTTGGTCCGTTCGCACATCACCTTGCGCCAATCTCACCACACGTAACCATAAGCATTCGGGTTAAATACTCTATTTAAAGCACACTTCCATCGCTTAGCCGCTTCTGCGCTATTCAGGTTGGTGTTGTGGTTTTAGGTAAAATGTCTTATCTTCTGGGGTCAACGTAATGTGTTGGCGATTCTAGAGAGCCTCTCCAGTCTTGATGCATATGATGTCACAGACATTAACCTCCGTTCTTCACTATTCTGTCAAACTAGGGCTCTAGCTGCACACTGAGCAGGTATGCTTTTTTCTTTACAGGACTGCAGTGCACATTTGACGTGCCTTCCACTCGAAAACCTTAAATCCCCTCGGGATGTATATCGGACTATCTTGTGCTTTATTACAGCTAATGGTATTAACTAGCTTAATCCAGCTTTCACCTTCATATTCGCGTTAACCTTGGTACCCGTCCCTCCGTCTCCTGCTCTGCACTGCATTTATGCCCCCTATCCGGTGGATAACACCCAATATCAGTCTGCCTCAGTTACAGTCCCAGTGGTCGAATTGACCAACGTTCACTGCAGTGCGAATCACTGTCCATGAACATATATTTTCGGAACATTCCTGCCTGGCCCAAGACTTGGGTATTACATGAATTCGCCGCGATTGCGCAAATCTCCTGGCGTAATATTGAACTAGTAATAATATGGAACACAAAGAAATGCTCGAAATTTCTCGCGAATGTGTGAGTGTTCGTTGTCAGTGTGATATGTCTTGTGACATTGCGCCCCGCATGTAGGTGTCGTACACTTTAAGGGATCTTCCCGTGGTAGACGCCCACAAGTCGGATATGTCAAATTTGGTGAGCCCCAGTGCGGGAATGTGCTTGGCGGAGGCGGAGAACATATGGTCCCGGTTGTTGATGATTATCGAGTGATGCGTGATATTTAATGCCGTATCAAACTCTGTGCGCATAGCGGGTTTCCGCATGAGCACCTACGCCATATTTGTCGCTTTTTACTTGTAGTTACGGGTCCTTCCGTAGGTGTCGCACATTGCCACGTCGAATACGTGTGCTGTGGAGTTCTTGATGTCTGTTAAATCTGGATTGATGTGCGTTGATGCGGCTGGGATGCGGGGCTCCGGGATAATTTGGGCTCCTTTGCAACGGAGCGGGTTTGTTAGCCGCTGCACCTCTTACAGCGAGCATCGTGAGTTACTGCGTAAGGCAACGCGACGTGAGAAAGTGTTTCTTTGTGTCTGCAAGTGCCCCGACGGTGAATATCGGTTGGGTTTGGCGCACCAAGATTTTGTTGGCAGCGCCCCTGCTCGAACTTGGGTTTCTCTGATGTAAAGTCTGGGGAAAATTCTCTTGGGGTTTCTTATCCTGTTGAGAAACACGGTTGTCGTAATTACCACCCGAAGCAAGCACCCGTCCACAGATTGTAGCATTGAGTTCTTCCATGCTTCCTTTGCGTCATTTTTGTCAAAGACCGTTTGATTCCCACTGATTACGGTTTTCATTGCTAGGCGCTGGATTACGGCCGCTGAAGGTTCCCGTATTGCCCAGCTAATTAATGGATGGTAGACTAAAATAAGGCAATCTGAATGGTCTTTTCGAAGCAATCAGATCATACTAGAAAGGCACGGAACTCTGGGACATAATCCTTGATTGACGCGTGAAAGAAAGCGATGCTGATGTCCTTCGGGAGTCGTAGCCATTTTCTTATACTTGCCCGAATCAGCCGGTCCATCGATTTTAGGGTTTTCCGTTGCACCACCATCAATGAGAGGCAATGTGTTTGACGCGGTGAAAGATAGGTGCGCAAGATGTCCATGCACTGCTAAGGCTTGCGGGGGGCTTTCTCTGTTTTCAGTAGCTGTGCTTTGAGTTGGTCTAGCGAGTTCGACGAGCGTTTACCCTTCCAACCAAATGGCAATCCAAGTAGCCGGAATTTCCCGGATGGACGGACCGAGGCGATCTGGAGGGTGCCAACAGGGGAGCTGCGTAGTCTCCAAAATAACCAAATCTTTTTCTTTTGTTGTCGACGGTGCTATCCAGTACCATCAATTTCATGTAGTTTACAGACAGTCCAAGATGCTGTGTCTCCTCCCCAAATTGACCTAGGCGTTCGACCAAGGATTCTTTGTCGCGAGCGTAAGCGATATGATCGATTAGACCTGTTGGGGAAATCTACTCTGTGTCAGACGGTGTTTGTAATGCTTCCTCAAGAGCTATGATGAAGAGTGAGGGATAAACTGTTTCTACCTAACTGATGTCACGCCCTGGGTAAATCCTCAGACCGTTGATGGTCGAGATTCCGGAGGTATTATAAGACTTTAAGTGGTGTCGTAGCAAAGTAGAGGCTGCGCGAAGCAGCGGAGCGTGAGAGATGCATTCAAAGGCTTTTGAAATGACAATAAGAGCGATAGATATAGGCATACCATTCAGGTGTGCGTATTTTAGTGCAGAGTGCAATATCGTGAGTCCTTCAAAACAGCCATCTTTACGAAGAAAACCAAATTGAAGACTGTCAGTTGGGAATGCAGGAATCCAGCGAACAAATAAAATTCTATGAACAAAGCAAGTGAAGATTGGAGTTGCGGAACTTGTGCGGAAGTCCTCAGGGCGGAAGAATTGGGAGTTTTTGGAGCAAACGTTACACGGGCCACGTTCATGTGTGTAGGATAAGGAGGACAGGCCAATAAGCAAGTTAAAAATTGTGACGAATCTGCATCTATCCGAATGTCCTTTGGTCTGGCACAGTACTCCGGGTGCAAATTCATCCATTTCTCGCAGTGCAGAAGTTGTTTTCTCAATTGTTATAGGTTTTACGAGATCCCAGCTAATTTTCGCACAGTCGTGTGTTGCCAGGTGCACAGGTGGCTGCGAGAGCACGTCCTTACAGTATTCGTTGAAGCCCGGGATCATCTCTACATCCGGTCTGAATGTAGGCATCCGACCACCATCAAGTACTGTCGCGGCAGTGTCATTTCTTTGCCGACGGTAGAATCCGTATTGAAGTTGCCGTCGCTGACGGCTGCTTGAGACTGTTACTGCCCGTTGTCGGCGCTTACTGGGCCGCCATGTGTGAGGGAATAGGGTTGATTACATTTTTTTCTACGGCTTTACTAGATGCTCTCTTAGCGTGCCCCATTTGCAGATCTTCAACAACTATTCGCAAGGTAACTGCACGGTGTCCAGTTTGTGATGAGCATTGTGCCAATGTACCTCTCCCTTCCGTCAGATGACGTTGATAGGCCGCCTAGTCACTTGTGGTCTCTGCAGCTAGGTGCCAGGTATCTAGCGGGCTTCATGTCGTTCTTAGCGTATGATTCATCCAAACCGACCCCCAGATGATTCCTAGTTGCGAGGCGGAGGATAATGATAGACTGGGCGATGGAGCAGCGGGCTGTCGTCAGCCTATGTCTGAGTAATGTATATTGTGTGTGCTGACATTCAGCGTGACTATAGAGTCGTCTTGATACTCACTGAGGTGGTAACCGCACCATGAGAGAGGTGAAATCAGACCTGCGGGGTTCAAATGGAATGGTGAGTGGACCTCCTCGGCCAGAGGATAGTAATGGGAACTTGGCGATTGAGTCAGAAGGAGGTGATGCGGCGTTCGTAATTGAAATAGGTGATCAGTTAGAGAGAAGTTCCCTTGCTCTTTTGATGTACCAGCTGAGATCTTGCAATCATTTCTTAATGCAGTCATTAGATCGGCAGGGAAATCGGATGCGGAGCTGACTGAGCTGATGTGGAATATTGGGGGTAGACGGTGCAATATCCGTGCTACAGGCCAGAAGTGTCTTGTCCTCTAGCGCAGTTCAGTTGCACTTGTGGTGGAATAGCCGCGCCAGAGCTTCTGCGTTGTAGGCATTCAGATGTACTCGACGGTCGTGTAGAGACAAACCACGCCTGCTTTTGAAGGTTTTGACCATTTGAACTCCGTTTAGTTGACGAACACAACAACAACCAGAGGTCCCGTTATGTTGGGACGGTGGTAAGCTAGGTGTTGACCGAAGCCTACGCTTGTGGAAAAAGAGCGCGGGCATGAATCGCAGTAATGCAGGGGCATGGCATCGGTCATTAAGTCTAGTAAATAGTCCTCTTGCTGTAACTCAGATGACGTGGGCGACTGTTGAGATGGTGCAGCCGTTGATGTTGCTGTAGTGCTATTGCCGGGGCAGTTGGGTTATCCGGAGAAACAAGAGAATTATGAAATGCTGTGTGACGCGTGGTAGGCAAATGATTCTGAAGGCTGAGATAGACATGGGCAGATGCTGAGTCGTGGATGATTGTTGAACAAGGGCCAGCAGGCTTGCTGTCCTGGCATTTCAGAATAGGAGGCGTAGGGCGACAGGCCGAGACCCTCGGCGCGGGTCGTTCATGGGCTGTAATCCGCGGCTGGGGTGCCGGTTGGGATTGGCGTGCGACTGGAGGGATTTCTATTCGCATACTGCTGTTTCCCAGAACAGTGGGAACTTCTGCAAGTGTGGATGGCGTGTTATTGCAGTCCGGCGAATGGTCAGTCGAAAGAGTACACCATGCAGATGACTGCACTGTTGTTGATGCTGAGGTGCCGACTCTTCCTCGTGAAACTCTAGACGTCCGCTTGTTTAACCGAAGCGGTTTACTCCACTTGAGATGTTGCAACCTTCTCCTAATTGTCACTGGCATTCTCGTTGGAAAATATCATTGAAGGTAGAGTAACAGGTCCTTCAAAGTTCTCTTTTCGGGCTGCAGCTTGTCGGCTAACCGCATTAATTCTGCATCTTTTTTCGTTGACCAGAAGACACTGCGAATTGCTCTCCTCGATGTCGTGAGGGTGTGGTAGTCTTCGCGGTTTGGCCGTCCGTTTGCATTGTCAGCGCTCTCGCTGAGGTGAAAGTTGGACCGCGGAGAGAACAAGCATTAGGTACTTACTCATCGCCACTACGGTGGTTTGAGGGATGTCCCGCATGATATTCCATGTGGCGAGCCGGTCCATCCGCAGTGGTATAGGAGGCACGGCAGATTATGCAGGGGTGCGGAGTGAATGTTGTGGTGGTTAGTGTGGAGATAGCGGGCTGGTGGTTGGAGAAATTTCTCTGTCAAATCCATGGTAAATGTGCTTGACGGAGCAACACGGGTGATCATGGTGCTCGGGCCGGATAAATGCCCCTACGTGAAACGGTCGACGACGTATGCCAATTTCTTTTGAGTCGGAACCTCACTGTGGGCCTTCCTCTGGAGTTCCTGCGAGACTTGATATTGTTGTGCACTGAGAATGTGCGATTCCAGTTTGAAGGGACGGCATACAAACAGATTGACGGCGTCGCTATGGGTAGTCCTTTGGGACCAGTTCTGACAGATATCTTCTTGGGTATGATTGGAAGGAAAGTTGCTGCCTGCATAGGTGAAGCCAAGCTTTACAAGCGTTATGTAGATGATATTCTCGTCTTCACAATTGGTGAACATTTTGACCGTCTTTCTGCCCTCCTGAACTCAATTCACCCTAACCTTTCGGTATCACAGGAGAGGGAACAAGAGGACAGACTGCCGTATCTGGACGTTCTCATCAAGAGAAGGACCGATGGCACACTGCAGCGCACGGTGTACAGAAAAGCGACATGGGGGGACAATACCTACATTTTCCAGCTTCGTCCCAGTTGCATACAAGCGCGGCCTCGTATAAACTCTTCTACAGGGTCAGGCGGATTTGCAGTCCGGAATTGCTCAAGGCTGAAGAAGAGTTTTTATACCCGACTTTGCTAGCCAATGGGTATCCGGAGAAATTCATTCAGACCCATAGCAGACCCCCCCCCCCCCAAGGAGAAGCTACCAGTACAAACTGCGGAGAAGAAGGATGTTTCTTTGTTCTTACCGTTGAAGGGGATCACTTGGCAAATGAAGTTCGTCCGAAGCTCAGGTCCGTTCTAATGCGCACCTACTCTACCGCCCAACTACGACTTCTCCACACTACACGAAGGATTCCACTCCACAGCCGTCCAAGTAGGTTGCCAATCAGTTCGGCCTCTAACATCATCTACCAGTTCACTTGCAGTTGCGGTAACACTTACATAGGCAAGACTGGTCGCCGGCTTGGTCAAAGGGTGGCGGAACACTTCCCATTGTGGTTAAGGCAGTTGCAGTCTAACCAAGGCGGAGCGAACCAAAGAATGAACCGGAACCCTGCCTCGTCTATCACCAAACACTCATAACGACTCGTCACCAGGTGAACTCATTCGATTCATTCAAGGTGTTATTGCGCAACCGGAACCCGACGTTGTTGGCAATTGGCGAGGCGCTACTGATAAGATTGTATTGTCCCGCGCTCTGTGTCCAGAAACAATTGAAACAATCAATTAGATTACCTTGGACCTCATTACGTCATTCCCATCAGTTTTATCTGCTTATGTATGTTGCTAAATGTGGGCCCTATTTATTGCGTGTTTTGTTCTGCCTGTATTGCGTAGCGACTGACGAGAGCAATCGAAATGTTAACATATCGCGACCTATGTCTTCTTACTGCGTTAATGAAATGTAGATAAAACGATGCTAATTAGGGTAAGAGCAAATACGCGTTCCCTGATGAACGTTGCATAATGTGGACTAATGCGGACGAAGAATGCTTATCCTGGTCCCTTACACCACCTGAGAAACCATGATAGTACCATGCTTTGGGACTCCGTTCTATAGCATGCAATGCCATGAAATGTGTTAATCAACCGGGCCAAATGCAACTTGGAGGTCTAGAAATGCGACGCTAGTGGACCTCTGATGAATATGGCCGTGTTCGAACACTTGACTAAGCGGGAAGATTTGGTTCACAGCCGGGACGGAAACTACTTGCGAATCACAGTGTAAGTCAGTGGCTTGAAGGTGATTGAAATGGGATTGCCCCCACTGATATTGATGCAGGAATTGCGGACAGCTTTCTTGAAATTCGAGCCGATAATTTAATTGTCCTAAGATGGCGAGATGCACTGTTGACCCACATCTGGTTGTGCGGAGTTGGCAAGGTGTACACGCCCTAATTTTTACTGCCTGTTTAACGACGTTAGGTTTGGCATTTGCTCATTCTTCTTTTTTCCCCATTAGTGTGTCGTTTCTTTAGATTTTTGATTGTATGGCTGTGAACTGCTGATAGATTAACGACTGCTACCTCAACTATGTGTTGTTGCTACTGCTGGCGATGATAATGTGCACGTTGTTTCATCTGGGATGCACTATCTTTTCCGTTGTTTGCCGAACAATTGCACATGTAGTTTCCCCTTACGGTTTTGGTTTCATGTCCTAAGACGATATGTTCGGATTCCCCTGGTGCGCAATCTTGTCGCATGCCGCACGCTTTCACTCTATGCTTGTGCGAAGGGAGGTTTGCTTAGTTGGATATCTCTTTGTCTAAGGAATGTTCATTCGGACCACCGTACCGTTTTTCTACCGCGATCCAGGTCGTTTGCGTATGTTGTTGACTCTAGCGATCAGCTATCATCTCCACTAGGTGCAATCGTTAGTTCTCTCAGCACTAACGCTTGTTTACTACGAGGTCATGCGCAACATGTCATTCAACAAAGTCGTCACCCTCTTATCTACGACAAATGTTGCGATAGCTCCTAATCAAGATTTCCCGTCCCAACCGCGAAACGTGCTCTTCCCTCTGACTTAATACATCACTGCCTCTCAAGATTATGATTGTTCAAGTTTATGCTAGAACCTAAAATCTATCTCAAAACCCTTCAATCGATTGTACTTTGATCTGTGTCGCCGGTATACTCGCCATTTTCTGAAATGACCATGTTTTTGGTAAGCGAAATATTCCACCGTCTCGGGAGCCTTTTATCATCGTCTATCATTGTTGCGGAATCTGCGTTAAAGCCTCTGTTCGCCATATTTCACTAGACTTTCTTCAATTTGTTTTTCAGGTCTAGAGCGCGTTACCATGTTGTTTCTTGGACTGGATAATATCCGAAAAGCGTCCATGTTTCCGCGTGATCCAAAACGTCTAACTCCGTGATTATTGTCCTTTCCTATTTCGCTATATTAAGTCGAAGCACCTATTCTATTACTCATGGTGATATTTGCCCGTTCCGTATTTTTACCTTAGAAGCTTGGGATCCTCCATCAACTAGCTTGTTTTCTTGATCAAAACCAAAATCGCCAGCGCTCTGTGCATCAAGTGTTAAATTTTGTTTCCTGTCCTTCCTCTAGCTTTTTTTCTCCAAGCGATGTCGTAGCAAAATCCACTGACTTTCGTAAAAGAGTTTCAGTACTCGGCTAATTTACCGCATGTGTCATCTGAGATGACCCATCCCTCTGCACATGAGTCGATGATTCACTAGCGCTCTCCTTGCAAATTTCGAGTCTCCAGTATCAACCAGATGCCAGTGAAGTGCTATAGTTTGGATTATCCGTCTGGGGATTCCTTTCATTGAAGATGGGTTCACTTGTTTAATCTCCTTTGAGTTCTACAGCCGCACTGGTTTCGCAATCCATGGTGACTCACCGCGTATTGAGTCTCCTAAGCGGACCGGGCCTGTCCTTTAGACTCACATGGTACCTGCTCACTGTTGCCCCAATACGCTCCCCCGGTTCCACAGCTTTACCGTCGACATAAATATTTTAGAAGGGAATCTGCCTATTGCTCACTTAGTGAAATTATGATTGTCAAGCTGCGATGCAGTATCATAAGAGGAGTGTCCGTAGTCTCCTGATTCAGGTGTCGTGTGGGTTACTGCAAGCATTCGGCACCTCACCAATACCCGTTATTGTGATATTTTACCTTAGACTTAGTGAGCTTGATCATCCAGTCCTTGCGATATTGTAGCGTATGCATGTGTCATTTCATCTGCTTGCCAAATCAGATAGTCGTCCACATGCCCGGAAAAGCAGTAGACTGCAGTTTCAGCGTGTTGGCCCTCGTCAGTAGTGCGCATCCATCGGGTCCATCATTATTCGAACCCATGACCACCAGCGGCTTGAACCGCCGGTCAGTAGGTTATGCCACTGGACCACGGGGAACAGCTTCGGATCGTCATGGCTTACAAGCCAGCTGCACTACTGACGATGCCCAACAGGCTGAAACTGCAGTCTAGTGCTTTTCCGAGCATGTGGACGACTATCTGATTTGGAAGCTAGATGCGAAGAACCTCAATTAATTACAACAAAATCCCCTACTCCTGAGTATATATATATATATATATATATATATATATATATATATATATATATATGCCCATTACATTGCTCCGTAGACCCTGACATCCCCTGTGTTCTAGCACTAGGCACGTAAAGTGTTCATATATTTCATTGGGACATCTATCCACACCATTATCCCGACCAGTCGACTGAGTCAAAAACACTCGTTAAGTCCAGGAACAGCTATTATCGGTGTGCGGTATGCATGGTGTTGTTCTAGCACCTATCGCTGAGTGAATATATCGTCTGTACAGCACCGTCTTAAGCAAAAACCTGACTGCTCTTCCATAATTCGAGATTCTCGTTCCACAGCGAGACGACAAACGATGATTAAGGCCAGTACTTTTGTCACAACTGGCGTTAGGCTAATACCGTTGTGGTTAGCACATTCGGTGCAACTGCCCTTCCCTTCTATTGCCACTATAATCGATTCATTCCAGGTAGCCGTGACGGTCTCTGTTTTCCAGACATGTTCGCTCAGGGATGTCCGTGCTTTGCAGAAGACATCATCATCCTTAATTTGTGCGGATGAGATAAAATCTGGGCCAGCAGCCCCAAAACGGTTGAGGGCTGCGATCGCGTTTCGGACCTCATCCTCCGATGGAGCCTCTAATCCAACCGGTCTTGGCTCAGCCTGCAACACTTAAGTTGGAAGCAGTCCAGAAGCATTAAGCCAACTGGATTGATTTTGAAAGTGCTCCACCCAACAAGCCATACGGCATTCCTTATTACGAATTAGGAAACCCGCGCTGTCTCTGACTGCTTCGCTGGCGACTGATATTCTGGAACCAGTGGTGCGGATCAGTTGGAAGAGCTTGCGATAGTCATCTACTGCTGCTGCTTCTTCCATTTCTTTAACCTGACTAGTCCACCAGGCTTCCTTCTCACCATGTAGGCTCCGCTTTAAATCGCACCTAATTGTCCACCTACTTACGTTGTGTTCAGAGCCAGTCGGGAATTTTGTTCCTGATCCCACTGGTTTCACCGACCTCTCGGAAATCTGTTGCAGTGACGATTGATATTGCCGCAAGTGGAGGCTCATTCCTGATGGATTGCGTTCGTGATCTTATTGCACTGAAGCTCAGTGTCATTATGACAACAGAACGGACCTTCGATTCACAGGGCATCCTGCTAGGCTTTCCTGACTGAAGGCTGAGATAAATACTCAGCTGCCGATCGAGTGAGACGCTTGGTACACATCCCCGTAAAGTTTCTGCAAAATCAACAGCGTACCAAAGCATGATCAGAGTCGACGCAAGTACTCTAGAAGGAGCGAAAATCCAGAATAGAGCCACGCCACTTACAACTTATGGAACGTGCTCAGTTTACCTCAATCGCTGACAAGCAGCAATAGTAAGCCAAGTGGCGCTTACTGTGTTTAAAAGCGGCGATACTATGCAACAGCTGATGCGCCGCACGGAGCTGTAACAGACGAACGCCGTTGTCCTTCCGTTCTTACTTACACCATAATTCCCGCCTAGCTGAGAGTCTGAAAAGCTCGGACGACCTACTTGCTCATTTATCTCGCCTGCAACAACAACTATATCTGAACTGATAACGCTGTCTAGCAGCGTGTTCAATTTTTGGTCGCAGGCAACATCAGAACTACACTGCATGGGGCCATAAGCGGAAAACGCAAACAGCGTCTTGTATTACTTCATGAGTTGGCCTTAATTGTTATCCTCAACTGGACTGTGCACAAAGGGTTGTTCACGGAAATCCAATCAACCAATGACGGCCCAGCCTTGCAACGGAAAACGATGTGCATGGAGGCAAATGTATGCGACCATTTTATTAAGTCTGATAAGGCTTTCATCCCAACAGTTCACAAGCTACATAGCAGAGCCTAGTCCGGAAAAGCGCCAGACTCGTTTCGGCTTGGTAGCTTGTTAACTGTTGGGATGAAAGCCTTATCAGATTTACAATTAAAATCCTGCTACTAATGAGTACCATTTTATTAAGCTCGGTGAACTGATATTTCATCTCGACCGGATAACCCATGTTTGGGATAATAAGTACTAATATATGTAACGAACATAGCACGTCCAAGGCGAATATGAAAAGACATCAACTGTGGGGTGATAACTGCCGGCTTCCTCATCTTGTAATCCGCGCTCTTATATCGGACGCCTTGCTCTCGTTATACTATGTCGGGATTTCCAATCCAGTGTAAAATGCAGCCAGCACTGTCCTCGTGCAGTTTACCTTGGTCAGCCAGTTGGGTCTATTGAGTGGAGCCTGGGATACTAGTCGGTGATCGATGACACGTAAGAGACGTGTCAAATACGGGACCGGATAGAAGTTGGAGGCGACTGAACCCAACGTATATTGTGCAGGCTGCAAAAATGGGAAGCGAATCAACCAGAGCGAGAAGCGATGCAACAAAACACTTTGTGTCAACGGACATGCCGTCAGTAAAACAAGTGGATGTTTTGCAGGTTAAAACAACCGTGCAATCCAATGTTGCACAATACTGAAAGAGCATGTTTTCCGGTACATTACAAAGGCCTCCTTCTAGAAGGCTGAAAGATGGAAGCTTTCGATGGAGCTGTTAGTCGGGAAAAACGGAAGGTGCGGATGGATGCGAATAGTTGCATGGGCTTGGACAAGGACTTCCAAGGTGGGGTGTGTAGCAGAGTTCGCTGTGTCCAGGCTTTATTATGGTGCTCGTGTGAACCAGAGTGTATCATCGGTGGGCCGTCGGGGCGGACTGGTCGGACTGCAAAAAACTGGCTGGTCCAGATAGTCGGCCGACAGGACCTTCCCTTTTGCTGCAGTCCCGACGGTGCACTTGGAGGCGTCACTCTCCCCACCACACTTCATTCCACGGTCCTCATCCCACGAAGAAATCCGGACGTACTCGTCAGCATCACCTATCCAGGCGTTTGGGGACCACCACGTTCGTGGCTGTCTGCGGCCGAGGGCGACTGACTTCTTCGGGTCAGGAAGGGGCCCTGGGTGGGCTGGCGAGTTACTCAGGGGTTGCGTTGTGTCGGTTGGCGAGTCACTCGAGGGTTGCTTTGGCAGTTACGGTGGTTGAGTTTCTGGAAGGTAGAACTTAGAGCGGGTGGGCAAGGGTCGGTGGGAGTGTCTTGACGCCGGAGAGGGAATATGGCACGCATGCTAAAAGCAAATGCGCTTTTTAGCTCTTCAAAATGTTTCGGGGTTTTTTTGTCGATTTTGCAATACGTTTGTGAACAAGACGCACGATAACCACTAAAGACGAAAAAGGCGTGTTGATGGAAATAGCAAACGTTTACGAAGTCTAAAAAACGGCCCTGACCTTTGAACTCTCTACCGCGTCAGTCCGTTGCCTGAGGTTGAGGTGGGGTAGGTTGCAGGTCAAAGTGTACAGAGGGTTCCGGGCTATCCAGTGCTCTGGAAGTCACCACAGGTGCGGGTACTTGTGCGAGAGCATCAGGATTGGTTGCAAGTGACTCGTCAAAGAAGGCCACTTTGAGGCGATCGATGAACACCGTTGTCCGGTGACCATTCTGGTCTAAAGTAAAATGTTTCGGAGTCCGTTGCAGAACTATGAGCGGTCCAGTGTAGGGAGAATGGAGAGGGCGCCGCACTGCGTCGGTGTGGAGAAAGACGTGGGTGCAGGTAGCCAGTCCGCTGTGCATTTGCACATCTAGTCTGCTCACAGGGCGGAGTCGGGCCTAGTGAAAGCATGCGTTGAGCTAGGGAGGACGCAAAGTTAGGCGGAAGTATATCCGACGATGCGGGAGGTGAACCGAATTCTCCTGGCAACTTTAGCTTTGTGCCGTAAATCAGCTCTGCTGGTGCGCATTGCAAGTCAGCTTTGATGCTGCTACGAATGTCTAAGAGTACGAGCGAAATGTTTTCGCTCCAGCTAGGGTCGCAGGAGGCGCCGAGTGCGGCTTCAAGCTGTCTGTGTAAGTGTCCAACTAACCCGTTGGTTGCTGGTTGTTATGAATGCGGCGGCAGCCTAACATATTGCACAACCTATCGAATTGTGAAGATTCGAAGGGCGTTCCTCGGTCAGTTGTAATGGTGGATGAGCATCCGTAGTGCGAGACCCATCGGTCTAAGAAGGCCCGGATAACAGTCTCAGCTGTGCAGTCTGTTACGGGAATGGCTTCTGGCCATCTGGTGAAGCGGTCGACACATGTAAGAATGTATACGAATCCGCGTGACGGTGGCAAGGGACCTACTAGGTCTAGGTGTACATGCGAGAACCGAGAGTCCCGGGGCAGGAAATGTACCAAGTGGACTGCGGATGTGACGATGTATTTTGGAGCGCTGGTATTGGAGGCAGATGCAAGCCCAGGTACGAACATCTTTTTTACGTGTGGCCAAACGAAACGTTTGGTGACCAGTTTCAACGATGCACGGATACCGGGACGTTATCGCGAGTGGAGTGCGTCAAAGACTGTGCGTCTGAAGGAGACGGACACGTGGGGTCTAGGAAAACTTTCGGAAGTGTCACAGAGGATGGTTCCCTCCTTGGATTGGAGAGGAACAGGTTGCACACGCAGCGAAGTGGGCTGCAGGGTGCGCTGTATGTCTTCATCTTGAGCCTTAGCCGATGCCACGGTGGCAAGGTCGCCGGTAGGCCAAGACTGGAGAGTGAGCTTGACGTGTGAGAGTGCGTCGGCGACGGGGTTGTCCAAACCTGGGACCTGACGTATGTCAGCAGTGAACTGCGTGACAAACTCTAGGTGTCTTGTTTCCCGTGGTGAATATTTGTCGCAAGCAGAGTTGAAGGCGAAGATGAGGCGCTTGTGGTCAGTGTGGACCGTGAAAGCGCGGCCCTCGAGTATGTGCCGGAAGGGACGAATGGATGAGTAACTGGCGAGCAGTTCTGTGCTAACCGTGCTGTAGCGGAATTCCACTGGCTACAGGCGCTTGGAGAAGAACCCAATGGGTTGCCATTGCCAACCAACGTGTTGTTGAAGGACGACGTCTGAGGCTTCAGACGAACTAGAAAGCGGCGCAGTCGATTCGGAATGAGCGAGGAGGGCTATGTTGGAGATAGCACCCTTGCGCTCGGCAAAGGCTGCCTGTGCTGTGTTAGGGAAAGCGAACTTAAGTTCAATCCCTCTGAGCTCAGTCAGAGGCTGCATGAGCTGAGCGCAGCGCGGAATGAAGCTTCGATAGTAGTTGACCAAACCACAAAATCGACGGAAGTGCTTGAATGCAGTCGGAGCTGGGAAGTCCTTGATTGCCTGGATCTTATCAGGAAGGACTTCGATACCAGACGATGAAACGAGGTGGCCTAGGAATTCTACCATTGTTTTGCCGAGTTCGCACTTAGTCGGGTTGACTGCAACACTGTGTTGGGTCAAGCGCTGGAAGAGAGTTCGAATGTGCACGAGGTGCTCTTGTTCCTATGAACTGGCGACCAAAATATCATCGACGTAGGAATAAGCGGTCTAGGCGACGAGTGACCTCTTGGATGAAGCGTTGGAGGGTTTGTGCAGCGTTGCACAGACCAACTGGCATTCTTAAAAATTCAAACATGCCAAGGAGTGGTAACGGCTGTTTTAGGAATGCCATTTTTTTCTACAGGTATCTGGTGATAGGCACGAACCAGATCAATCTTACTGAAGATCGTCTTACCTGTGCGGCATGCGGTGAGGTCCTGCATGTGTGGGATGGGATACCTATCTCTGACGGTTGGTCGGTTGAGTGAGCGGTAATCACCGCAAGGGCGCCAGTCACCAGATTTCTTGGGGACCCATCTGCAGGGGCAAGGACCCAAGGGCTGTCGGAAGGGCGGATTATTCCAAGTTCAAGCATGTGCTCAAACTACGCCCTGGCTGCCTTTGGTTTCTCCGGTGATAGTCGGCGTGGACGGCATGACGCAGGTAGATCATTCTTCCGTATGTGGTGCGTGACTTGGGATGCCACGGGCAAAGCCGCGTTCACTGGCTGAACGAGCTTGGCATACTGAGAAAAGAGGTTGGCGTGGTCTGGGGAAATGCATAGACCGGTGTTATAGATGCGATATCGGCGGTGATGGCACGTACACTGAGTTTCGTTGCAATATCGTCTGGTGTTTCGCATCGACTAATAGGTCGAACTGCCTGAGAAAGTCAATGTCGATGATGGCAAAGGGGACTGCAGCGACGGTGAATACCCTGCGGAACGGGCGCCGAAGACCTAGGTCCAGGGTAAGCGGCCGATGACCGTAGGTAGCTATTGGCATGCCATTGGCGGCACTGAGGGTTGTCGACAAAGAAGCGAGAGGTTCACCTGGCGTAGAGAGAATGACGCTGACTTCCGCTCCTGTATCGACTAAGAACTGGGTCTTGGAGGCCTAATCCCTAATGTAGATGAGACGACTTTGGGTTTTGCCGACACCGTTAGTCGCCATTACGGGCCGGCCTGGAAGTTTCCCTGCTTGGCGGCGGAGAAATTGCATGGTTGCTTGCACTTACGGGCTTTGTTACCAATACGTGGGTGGTAAAAGCAAAAGCCTGAGTTGTTACGCTTCGTGCGACAAGGTGATGAGCTAGAGTGGCTGCGCTGCTTACCATCTAGGGAGAGTTTCTCGACTTGGCGATGTAGTGACGCTATTTGTGATGATAAAGCATCGATTGCTGACGGCTCACTAGTCGCGGATGCTGCTGGGGCTGCGACGGGGCTAAATCGAGTGAATGTCTTAGATTCGTTCGTTGGCTTATGTCGTTCAATGACACGGCCTGCTAGTTCTGCAGCTGCTGCGAGAGGCAGGGCGCTTGCCACGTCAATGACGGCCTGTGTGTTTTCCGGGAGGCGTTGCGTTCACATTTCGCGGAGAATCCCTGCGTCCATGCTTGATGCGCCTAGGAGCTGTTGCATCTATCGCAACAAGCTTGAGAGCATGCTGTCCCCTAGCTGCAGATCCCTGAACAGTTGGTACCGTCGGACTTTGTCAGAGGGCGTGATTCGCTGTATGATCGCCTGCTTTAAAGTCTCATATGTCGCATCGGGAGGCGGGCAAGCTATGATGTCTTTCGCTTGGGAGGATACACTTTGCGGAAGCCTGAACCTAACTTGATCATATTTAGCGTTATCAGATGAAATTTTACAATTGTAATAAGTGGATTCCAATTGCGCACACCATAATAACGGGTCCTTCTTCCAAAATTGGGTGGGAGGCTAGCTCTACGGCCCTAGCCACGCATGTAGATGGTTTATTATCAGAACTATTTATCGTGGGAAGTGTTTAAGTATATGCGGCGAGTGAGAAGACGAAACCATAGCGAGGAATGAATCAAAGTCACCAGAACGCGCACTAAACAAAAATTCATAACGGCGGACGGCCTATTCTGGAGCGGGGTCACAGATTGTTGGGTGGAGCCTGGGATACTAGTCGGTGATCGATGACACGTAAGAGACGTGTCAAATACGGGACCGGATAGAAGTTGGAGGCGACTGAACCCAACGTATATTGTGCAGGCTGCAAAAATGGGAAGCGAATCAACCAGCTCGAGAAGTGATGCAGCAAAACACTTTGTGTCAACGGACATGCCGTCAGTAAAACAAGTGGATGTTTTGCAGGTTAAAACAACCGTGCAATCCAATGTTGCACAATACTGAAAGAGTATGTTTTCCGGCACACTATATGCCTCACACAGCATCGTTAGGCCAATGTCGTAGCGCGCAAGCTCCATGTCGACTAGGGCGGTTTGTCGCGTTGTTCGCTGAGTGATGTCCCTACCGTTCAGTGCGCGCAATTTTCAACTGCAAGCTTGTGCGTATGGTGTCGTTTGTCCATGGATTCGGATAGCTGAGATGTGGTTGGATTTGCCTCGGAGGGCTATTTGGGTGCCAGTGTTTTGTTGTGAGATGGAGTCAGGGACGGACACTAGTTGCGTTCCTGTGAACCCGGGAAGAATCAGTTAATCCTTGATAGGTAAAATTTAGGATACCTTTTAACCTTTGCTTGCCTAATGGACGACCTCGACAGAATGCTGTTATTTTGTTTAGGAATGCGCATACTCAGCAGCAATAGATTTGCATTTGGAAGAGTACCAATGGATCCAAACACTGGTTTAAAAGCAAGTGGTAGGGAATTGGTACAGAAATGCTGGAATATGCGCGAAGCTAACTGGGAATACATGAATAGATTGAAGTGCAACTACAGATAAGCTGGTCTGAACTCAGCCTGAACAACCGCCTCTCCTAGTCTCTATGCTCTAAGCTGCCACAGATTTTCTCTGCCCCGTCTTCACTCATCATACATCCATTGGAATCAGATAATTTTTCCCTACTCAATGAGTACGTTTCTACGAAGTTGTTCCCTACAGGTCGTGGTTTATGTGACCCAACCTCTTTTACCACCCTTGGAGCTAACATCCACAAGTTCTACTCTTGCTTTTTAACAAAGCTTACAGCTGAAACACTGCATTCGATATAGGATTCCTCGCGCATTCTGGCGATCCTTTAATTACCCCTACAGAATCATCGTTAAGGAAGCTACAATTCAATTTGTGTCTTTCGCTTATACTTACGCGTCAAGGACACTTAGTCGTTGACATCCAGCTGCTACAAGCCAAGTTAAAAGATAGCCAAGCACAGACCAGTGTCGATTGGATTAGGCAGCTAAACCGCGTGTGCGCCGTTATATTTTTGTCCCTTAACTAAGATTTATCTGGAAAGTCCGAAAATTCATCCAGTTCCGCGGAACTCTACATGTACTAGATGACTTGAGGAATGCATATTAAGCGTTCTTTCATAGGACCGTACAGATGAAGATGACGGTAAATAAATTCCAGAAGCAAGTTTTGTGCGAACCACCAAGATTTCCTGAGCGGCAGTGGATGCGAACATATTAATGCACAAATTAAGGCTTAGAAAGTAACTGTAATAATTCTCGGGTGACAAATGTAGAGTAGGGTGGGTCTCGTATATAGCAAAAGCTGATGTAATTTTCCAGCTTTCCATCAATGAAAACTTGTGTGTTTCTGCAGCGCCAAAGGAAGTGACATAGTCCTTATTTGTCATTCCTGTCCATCAAACCGGTTAGACACGTCGGAGTGCCAACCTCCAAGCAAACGTCCGTGCCTACTGATTGCTGTATTTTATCACACCTAAGCAAACCGCATGTATATATTCGATAAGTAACTGGGGTTCCGTTTCGATCGGCAAAAATCAAATCGTGATCATTTGCTGTGGCTGCATTAGCAGGAGGATTTATCTGCGGAGGCGACGGTCGTTGCAATGACATGTAACCTTGCTACTCATCTACACGCTTCTGAACGCACTTGTCCGGATTGAGCCTCAGTGCACATCAAATATGCTCGTGTCTTGGTGTCGCATTTGAGGATTGAGGCACACTGCTTTAAGTTCCGACCTGTGGCTTACAAGCTTGTTGGTACACATCACTTTATTTATCTTGTAGGACTAGTCAATACTAGTCCGAGACGATGCGCGGAATTAAGCGCGGATATCAGAAGGCAATTGGAGTCGGACACAGCGGACTGTATTCGATGGGCTACAACAATAAGCGGACGGATGAAGCGAGGCAAGAGCGTACACGTGAGCGCGGGGACTTACAAGGCAGTTGTGTGTCGAGCCGGTTGTAAGATTAAAACAAGAAGGAGTAATGTACAATCGGTCAACAAGTAAATTGTACACGAAAGATAAGAGTTATCTTTTTGGGCGCTACAGAGCTCCCCCCCTAGAAGGCTGAACATAGAAAGCCTTCGAAATCGAAAAGGAATGTCGAAACGAGGTTCGTAAGGCGAAATCGTGCCGAGTAAAAATGAATGAGCGTTCGTGTGAATTGGGGTTCGTCGGAAGTCGGAGTCCGCTGTGCCGTATATGATTCGTTATTTATTGAATGCAGGGCAGGGTGCATTTCGGCGAGCCGTTGGAGCGGGCTTGTCGGACTACAAAAAAACTGGCTAGTCCAGAAAAAGGCCGACAGGACCTCAACCTCCGCTGCTGCCAAACGGTGCGCTTGGGAGTGGTCTCTCCCCCCGCCGCACCCCGCCCCGCGCCAAAGCGACCCTCGTCCCACGAAGAAAACGACCACGGTCCCACGGAGAAGCGACCCTCGTCTCGCGGAGAAGCGATCCTCGTCCCGCGGAGAAGCGACCCTCGTCTCGCGAAGAAGCGATCCTCGTCCCGCGGAGAAGCGATCCTCGTCCCGCGGAGAAGCGACCAGGGTTCGCGTCAGGGTCCTCGAAAAGATTCCTCGTGTGGGCCAGTCGATCGAAGGGGAGGGTTGGGGCATGTAAAGAAGAGAAAATAAAAAAACACGCGCAGAAAACGCCAAAAAGAACAAACGAATGATCTGCGTGTTTAAATATTTTTTGGTTTTTGAATATTTTTTTGAAAAAGGTTTTTCGGAGGTTTTTGATATTTTTGTTTGTTTTCAAAACGTTGATCGACCAAAAATGAGGCAAATATATACAATATCTACAAAGTTAAAAGTATTTACACTGTACATAGTCGGAGAAACGGACGGGCTTACGCACCTCCCTACCACGGCGATTGGTCGTGGGAGGCGGCGGGCTAGATTCGGGAGAGGTTGGGACGGCTTGCAGACCGAGATCGTGGTCTGGTTGAACTGGACTAGGATGATGTAAGTTGGTGCGATGAGTTGCAACGTCGCACGAAGCACTACTAGACGAAGTAGGCGAAAGGTTTTCTTCCATAAAGGCGGGTTTTAGACGGTCGATGGTGACGACTTCGTGTCGACCACCGCGGTCAATAGTGTACGCCTTACTCGCACGATGCAGCACCTTGAAGGGTCCTATGTACGGCGACTGAAGAGGCTGTCGAACACCGTCTGCGCGAAGAAGGACGTGTGAACACGTAGACAGCTTCTCGGGCACGTACACTGGTGTCTTCTGCGATCGAGGAGCGGGTGGACGTAGCTCACGCATCTGGTGAGCCAATCGGTCAGTGTAACTTCCGTAGTCAAAAGTGGAAGTACATGGGGCTGGTGCTACCAGCTGTCCGGGCAACCGCAGCGTGCAACCGTAGACTAGCTGCGCTGGTGTGGCGTCGAAGTCAGTCTTAACCGTGTTTCTTAAGCCTAGGAGAACGAGGGGAAGCGTTTCAGACCATGAAGGATCTGCGTGCGCACGTAGCGCTGCCTTCAACTGGCGGTGAAAACGCTCCACCATGCCGTTAGCGGCCGGATGATACGCCGTCGTCTGGACGTGGCGACAGCCTAAATCCTTAAGCAACGTAGCAAAGGTCGACGAGAAATGTGACCCTCGATCAGTGGTCACGATGGCGGGACAGCCGTATTGAGCCACCCAGCGCTCCATAAAAGCTTTCGCTACCGTTTCCGAGGAGCAATTTGGGATGGGGACGGCCTCAGGCCATCTAGTAAATCGATCGATGCAGGTTAGTAGATATACCGAGCCTTTGGAAGGCGGTAGAGGACCTACGAGGTCGACGTGCACGTGATGAAAACGTGCGTCTGGCGTCGGAAACGTGCCTAATGGGCTTCTCGTGTGCTTGTGTACCTTCGCGCGTTGACACGGAAGGCAAGCAGCTGCCCAAGTACGGACGTCCCGATTAACATTGCGCCAAACGAATCGTGCGGTTACGAGTTTAACCGATGCACGAACGCCTGGATGAGACAAGCCGTGCAACGTGTCGAACACGGTCTGCCGAAACTCGCGTGGGACGACGGGGCGCGGCGTGCCCAGAGACAGATCGCAGAGTATAGTGCCGTCTGATGATGTCAGCGGAACGGGTCGTATGTCCAATGAGGGAGACCTGCGTAGTAGATCAACCTCAGGGTCGTTGAGTTGCGCTGTGGCCATAGCTGCCAAGTCGATAGCAGTGCCGGCGTCAGCGGAGATAGCTTGGATACGAGAAAGTGCATCGGCGACGGCGTTGTGCACACCTGAGACATGCCGTATATCGGTCGTAAACTGAGCGATATAGTCAAGGTGGCGCGACTCTCTAGGAGAGTATCGGTCGGTAGTCGAGCCGAGCACGTAAGTTAGGGGTTTGTGGTCGGTGAAGACGACAAAGGAGCGGCCTTCTAGGACGTGTCGAAAGTGACGTATCGCTAGATATACGGCAAGTAGTTCTCTACCGAACGTGCTGTAGCGAGATTCGGTAGGTTGTAGGCGTTTGGAGAAAAACGCTAAGGGCTGCCACGTGTCGGCTACGCGTTGCTGCAAAACAGCGCCGACCGCGACGTCCGAGGCGTCAGTACTAAGGGACAGTGGGGCGGTCGGATCGTGATGCGCTATGGAAGCTATGTTGGCGATAGCCTCTTTCAGCGACTTAAAAGCAGCGCGTGCTGCGGTAGGAAATTCGAACGTCTTGAGTTTCCCTCGGAGAAGGTCCGTGAGGGGTTGCATCAGAGAGGCGCAGTTGGGTATAAATCGACGGTAAAAGTTGACCAGGCCATCAAAACGCCTGAGCTGTTTGAAAGAATGAGGCTCGGGGTAGTCGATAATGGCTTGAATTTTATCTTGCAGTGGCACGACGCCTGCAGAAGAGATACGATGGCCCAGGAAATTAACTGAATCGACACCAAACGAACACTTTTCTGCGTTGATCGTCACCCCGTGTTGAGATAAACGATCAAAAAGTGTTCGTACGTGGCGTATGTGCTCTTCTCGTGAAGAGCTTGCGATTAAAATGTCGTCAAGATACGCGTAAGCGAAGTCTAAGCCGCGACAAACTTGGTCGATGAAACGCTGAAAAGTTTGCGCGGCATTCTTTAGACCAAATGGCATACGCAGAAACTCGAACAAACCAAATGGAGTCGTCACGGCAGTTTTAGCGATGTCCGCCTCGGCTACCGGAATTTGGTTGTATGCGCGTACCAAGTCGATTTTGCTGAAGATACTTTTACCCGCCAGACTGGCGGTGAGATCCACTATGTGTGGGATCGGATAGCGATCAGGCGTGGTTACCGTATTCAAGGATCGATAGTCGCCGCAAGGACGCCAGTCCCCCACAACCTTCTTCGGGACCATGTGCAGAGGCGACGCCCATGGGCTGTTGGACGGTCTGACGATACCAAGTTGAAGCATGTGGTCAAATTCGGCTCGTGCTGCCCGTAGTTTGTCTGGAGCAAGCCGTCTTGGCCGTGCGCTAACTGGTTGACCGCGCGTAACTATGTGGTGAGCGACCTCTGTTGTGACTGGTGGAAGCTCTGCAGCCGGTCGAACCAGTCGCGGGTATTCGGAGAGGAGGCTCAAGTAGTCGGACGGTGCGTCTGCGATTCGAAATACAGGGCTGATTATCGGGGCATCTGAAAGGACACCATCAACACCTAGTTTCGTACGATCGTCTAAAAGTCTGTGGCGACCAGCATCAACAAGCAACCCAAAATGTCGGAGGAAGTCGATACCGATAATCGCGAAGGGTACAGACGCAACCATGAAGACCCACTGAAAATCTCGGCGAAGATTGAGGTCTAGGTTCATCATGCGCTGACCGAATGAAGCTATCGGAGAACCGTTGGCCGCACGCAAATTGTACGTAGGCTTCGAGTGCTTGTCGCTAGCGGTCGCTGGGATGACGCTGACTTCCGCTCCCGTGTCGATGAGGAACGTGATGGAAGAACGTCGATCCTTAACGTAAAACAGTCGGTTTGCTTGGTTATTGCATGCTACGTTTGTAGTGCTAGTATGCGGGCTATTCGTTTTCCCTGGGTCGTGCCTAATGCAGGGAGCCCGACAACGTCTAGCTCTTCCACCGTATTGGCGGTGATACCAACATACTTCTTCGACGGGCTTGACATTATCTGACTGAGAACTTGTAAGGGAAAATGTTGCGCTTTCGTGCCGAACGTGACGTACTCGGTGCAGGCACAGACGAGCCGCAATGAACGGTAGCCAAAACGTGGTCAGCATTTGACCGTGGCACTCGCTGCTTCGAAGACTTCGATGCTGCTATCCTGCTGCGAAGTAGCGCAATTTCCTCGTTTTTAGAGTCAGATCGGTCTAGCGACTGGGAACAAACATGTGATTCGGTTTTCATCGGTGAGAATGCGTCACCGGAGTTACTGGTCGTCTGCTGCGGAAAACGTTCGAACGCAGCGTCTGCCTTGGTAGCTAAGTCTTTCAAGGGTGCATCTATAAACATGGACAGCATTACCGGCAATGGCTCTGGGAGACGTGCAAACCACAGCTCCTTTATCCCTTCTTCGCTCAAGAATAAGGGACCAGCGATGCGCTGAAGTTCGCGGAGCAATGCCGACGGCTTGCGATCTCCAAGCTTGAGACCATTGAGCTGCTCAAATCGTGTTCGTGCGCTGGGTCGTAACTCTTTCAGAATCGCTTGCTTCATCGTTTCATACTTTGCCTCATTCGATGGGCAGAGTAGAATGTCCTCAATCAGCGTCACTACCGACGGAGGAAGGCGTGGGACGAGCTGATTGTACCTTGGACGGTCCGCCGTTATGCCCTTATTTTCTAGCTCGATCTCGAATATCTTAAACCAAACTTCTGGACTGTGTTCCATGAAACTTGGAACAGCCAAAGGAAGCATGGTTACGCTGTGAAACGACTCAGATGCAACTCTCGAAATGTGAGTCGAAAGGTAAAGAACGAACAAAATACGATAAAAGTACCAAAATTACGCAAGAAACAAATGAATATAGGTATATAATCGAGAAAAAGGAACGAACTCACCAAAAAATACAAACGAGAAAAAATGTTGAATTCGCGCGTGCGAATCGGGGTCACCAATTTGTAGGACTAGTTAATACTAGTCCGAGACGATGCGCGGAATTAAGCGCGGATATCAGAAGGCAATTGGAGTCGGACACAGCGGACTGTATTCGATGGGCTAGAACAAGAAACGGACGGATGAAGCGAGGCAAGAGCGTACACGTGAGCGCGGGGACTTACAAGGCAGTTGTGTGTCGAGCCGGTTGTCCGCGTGATAAACGAAAGTCTGGTAATGCACATATTGGTATAGATACCCTTCTGCCAAATCATACCCGTCATGATTTTGTACCGAGTTCGAGTACCCACTGACCGCTTATAAAACGCAGTCGCAGTAACCTGCTGAAATTTCTTCACATCCTGTTCTATGTCCGAAAATTTTCGAGAATACAATCTCACCAAACGCTTAAACGTAGGAAGATCGTCCACCATGATGACAGCTTCCAACGACGCGACACGGCTCAAAACTGCACCTCGTTATCTACTTGAACAACAACAACAGTGTTATAATCCACAAACTTTTATATTACCACGTATCGTAAATCCGCAGGACACTGTTCATTATACACCATACAACATGAATAAGCGGCATAGTCCACTTTTAGCACGGTGTACCTTACCTCCCTCACCAAATTACGCACATAACACTTTGGTTAGAATCCCGGTCCGCCTTTTGTCGAGAACTGGCCTCTAACGAATGGCGGAATTTTTGTTATGGGCCAAGGTGAAATGGGACAGCCGACTTCAAGAAGACAATGGCGAGCCTTAAGAATTAATTATTAAGGTTTCAATATGAAAGAAAGAATGCACTGGGCATATTTAAAGAGACGAAAAGTAACGTAACGTTTGTAGTAACTTAGTTTACCTTAACCATGATAACATGTTCCTCAAAATTCCAAAAGGAGTAATTGCAGCGAATTGTTAGTGTTTCTAGGGGACCGGCCAATCCGCCACTGGCGCAAGTTTGAATGCGGGCGGTTGTTCATTAGGACAAACGGTTTCTGCCTTCTCAAAAGGTAAGCGTCTTAATGGACAAACTTCTTGCGCAACGTGTTTGTAAAAAGGTCAGTACCTCCAAACATCCCAAAACTGATATATACCATTCCCAATTTGCAAAGCTGAATAAAAGTGGCAAACTTGAAATATAACGGTAAGAGAGTTACTTATGAATGAAGAGTTGTTAAAAAGCAAACGGAATATAGAAACTGGTTTATGGAAGTCCGCGGTATGTATTTTAACAAGCAGGCTACATTCTTAATAAACATTACTATGGGTTAAATGGCCACCTACCACCTACAACTGTGTGTACCGAAATCACACTGCCGAAAGAACATTATTTCTAAGTGGCGGATAGGACCCTCCGTGTTTCTAGGGTTGTAGGACTAGTTAATACTAGTCCGAGACGGTGCGCGAAAGTAAGCGCGGATATCAGAAGGCAATGGGATTCGGACACAGCGAATTGTATTCGAAGGGGCTACAATAAGAAGCGGACGGATGAAGCGAGGCGGGAGCGTACACGTGAGCGCGGGAACTTACAAGGCAGTTGTGTGATGAGCCGATGGTAATATTAACACAAGAAGGAGTAATGTACAATCGGCCAACAAGTAAATTGTACATGAAAGATAAGCGTTATCTTTTTGGTGCTGCAGAGCCCCCTAGTAGGCTGAACATAGAAAGCCTTCGAAATCGAAAAGGAATGTTGAAACTAGGTTCGTAAGGCTAAAATCGTGCCGAGTAAAATGAGCGTGCGTTCGTGTAAATGGGGGTTCGTCGGAAGTCGGAGTCCGCTGTGCCGTTTGTGATTTGTTAGTTTATTGATTGCAGGGCAGGGTGCATTTCGGCGAGCCGTTGGAGCGGGCTTGTCGGACTCCACAAAACTGGCTAGTCCAGAAAAAGTCCGACAGGACCTCAACCTCCGCTGCTGCCAAACAGTGCGCTTGGGAGTGGTCTCTCCCCCCGCCGCACCCCGCCCCGCGCCAAAACGACCCTCGTCCCACGAAGATAACAACCATGGTCCCACGGAGAAGCAACCCTCGTCTCGCGGAGGAGCGATCCTCGTCCCGCGAAGGAGCGACATTCGTGCCGAGGAAAAACGACGCACGTCCGTGAAGAAACGACCAGTGTTTGCGTCAAGGTCCTCGAAAACATCTCTCGTGTGGGCCAGTCGATCGAAGGGGATCGTTGGGGCATGTAGAAGCGAGAAAATAGAATAACGCGCGCAGAACACGCCAAAAAGAACAAACGAATGATCTGCGTGTTTACATAGTTTTTGGTTTTAATACATTTTCGATAAAGGTTTTGCGGAGGTTTTCTGATATTGTATTCGTTTTCAAAACGTTAATCGATCAAAAATGTGGCAAATACATACAATATCTACAAAGTTAAAAGTATTTACACTGTACATAGTCGGAGAAGCGAACGGGCTTACGTACCTCCCGACCACGGCGATTGGTCGTGGGAGACGGCGGACTAGTTTCGGGTGATGTCGGGACGACTGAAGCGAGGTGAGAGTCTACACGTGCGCGGGAACTAACAAAGCAGTTGTGTGACGAGCCGGTTGCAAGATTGAAACAAGGAGTAATGTACAATCGGTCAACAAGTAAATTGTACATGAAAGATAAGTTATCATTTTGGGCGCTACAGGGTGTCTTGAGCGGTGCAATATCTTAGTCGCCTAATAAACGTAAACCTTTTTCAAGTATCTTATGATTTAAATTCTGCTGAAATGATTTGGAAAATGCATAAGGCAGACTTACCTGGCATGATGCGCTGTAATTGTTCGTTGCTGCTGAATTCTTATGAAATATCATTTGCTGCAACGGAGAACTCAGGGACTCACCAACATTCAATAAATGAAAGCATGCAGAAATAGTAAATGTTAACGGTAGGGTTGTTGTACGTAAACCGGGATGGAGATCGTGAAGGCATAATATTTTGAAGTATGCAATGAAATGGAGCAAGGTGAAAATGCCGTATAAGAATTAGAGCTGAATAAATAATGATCCGCATAAATTAGGTGTCATGAAAGTGAAAAGGGTAATGGTAACTCATAAGAAGTGTACAGTTGTGTACTGCGTTAAAGTATCTGCAAATTATTGACGTGGAATTCATTTGGAAGTAATAATGTGCGGGCCATTCAGCAGGGATATTGAGCAAAGGTGGTGCAACCGGAATGCTGAATAGAAATAGCATGATATATAATGTATAAGCGGTAGCATTATGTGAAGTAATGTTAAAGTGCAGTCAAAAATGAAGAACCAGATATCCCTGGTAGTATGGATATATGCAAGTCATCCGAATGGTTTGCATGATCCTTCATATATTTATATCGTACTTAGTGTGATAAGCAAATTGAGAAAATATGGAACAATATACTGTGTACGAAACTATACGGCCCCAGAAAAAGGCAGATATATATATATATATATATATATATATATATATATATGGTTGGCGGCATCCGGTTTCGGATATGCCTGTCACTGTGGCCAGCCACAGGACGCCTGCGCCTACAGAGGGACCGTGGGCGGCTTGCGCTGCATCACCCACAGTCCCATCCAGACACCCGATATCCAGTGTAAACCTGAAGGAATAAGACCGGGAGGCATGCGGATGGGAACCACGTTTCATCAACGGAGCCGGCCCACACTCCTTCACAGCCAAACACAAGCACGCTGTATTTGGGGAATCAAGCGCTCACAAGGCGGTGGCTGGACCGTAGTCCACTCCACACTGAGTGCATGGAACCGCTCTTTGAGCCTAGCACGGCCACAAGGACCGTGCACCCTGTCCCCTCCAGCAACGACCAACTGTCTCCTGGAGCCAGTATGGCCGAGGTAGTGAGTAATAGACAGGTACGCACCTTGTCAACATGCACATCAAGCGCAGCCAAACCGGGGATATCAAACAACAGCCAATCACTTGAAACAACAAAGCGAAATAAAATAAATCCAATAATGCATACAGATACGGTGGCATAACTCTAAGCTAAATTAGCGTATGAAGTAAGATGGTTAGCAATGAATCCGCGATAAGGAAAAGGAATGTCCACAAGTTACTCAAAAATGCTACAAACGCAACAAAATTACCGAAGATAAGCGCAATTGGCGTAAACAACGAGACCAGTTAATGGAAGACTATTCAGGTAGGCAGAACAAACCAAATGAAGTGGAATGCAATTTATTCAGCTTAAAAGATCCTAGTTTAAGTGTAAGTTGGTTTAGCCCAACTGCGGTGTAGAAGCATCAAGAATGCAACATCACATGGTTGGCGGCATCCGGTTTCGGATTTGCCTGTCACTGTGGCAAGCCACAGGACGCCTGCGCCTACAGAGGGACCATGGATGGCTTGCGCTGCACCACCCACAGCTCCAACCACACACCCCATATCCAGTGTAAACCCGAAGGAATAAGACCGGGAGGCATGCGGATGGGGGGCCACGTTTCATCAACGGAGCCGGCCCACACTCCTTCACAGGCAAACACAAGCACACTGTATTTGGGGAATCAAGCGCACACAAGGCGGTGGCTGGACCGTAGTCCGCTCCACACTGAGTGCATGGAACCACTCTTCGAGCCTAACACGGCCACAAGGACCGTGCACCCTGTCCCCTCCAGCAACGACCAACTGTCTCCTGGAGCCAGTATGGACGAGGTAGCGGGTAAGAGACAGGTAGGCACCTTGTCAACATGCACATCAAGCGCAGCCACACCGGGGATATCAAACAACAGCCAAACACTTGAGAGAGGGAGGAAAGAAAAAGAGAAAAACTCGATTACTGTATAAGGAAACGGTGATATAAACCTTAATTAAATAGCATATGTAATACGTTGTTTACAAACAAATCCTAGCTAAGTGCACGAGGTCAGGAAGTATAGTTCACGGAATGCCACGAACACAAATATGCTACGGAAATCGAATACAATTGGCTTAGGCGATGTGTGCAAGTTAATGGAATAGAGTACTGGTAGACATTCATATGAGAAAGAAAAGCATTAAGGCACAAACTGTAAACCCACCACCTGAAATAAAGAGACTTAGCATGCAAGCACGCGGTTAGTAAATCGAATTCAGCGTGCCTACAAACGCTGCGCCGGCTCGCCGTAATTCTCTGCAGGACCCGTCGTCGCTTCTGTAGTGGCCCCAAAGGACCTAGCTCATAGCCCATTAGACATTTATATGAGAAAAAAAGGCATTAGGACAGAACAGAAAACCTACCACCTGAAATAAAGAGACTTAGCATGCAAGCATGCGGTTAGTAAATCGAATCAGCGTGCCTACAAACGCTGCGCCGGTGCTGCCTACGTTCACTGCGGGACCCGTCGTCGCTTCGGCAGTGGTCCCGAGTGACCTCTCTCATGGCTCACTAGGCCTGCCTGACTAAGGCACTCGCGACCGCATGTTCTACAGCACAATGCGCTCGATGTCGATGGAGTATAATTCATTGGTGCTTGCCGCTTCTTCTCTGCATGCATGAGGGCTTTCTCCCGCACTTCAGCAACTGCCTTCCTGATTAGATCGCGCCATGAACCACGATTAACCGCCTTCGATTCCCATGATCTGCAATCAAGATTAGAACGTGTGAGGCTCACTATAATCATGTCATGGTAACGTAACTTGGGTTTCCCAGCATGCCGCTTCCCAATACTCAGTTGACCGTATAAAAGTTGTTTCGGTATCCGCGTCAAATCCATACGGCTCACATGACCGAGCCATCTCAGGTGTCTCAGTAAAAGTATGCAGTCCACTGCATACATCCCACTTCTGCGCAACACTTCCGTGTCTGCAACTCTGGCGCCCCAGCCGATGCGCAAAATTCGTCGCAGACACTGCTGATGGAACCGCTCGAGATATCGCACATCCCGACGGTACATCGTCCACGTTTCACTGCCGTATAGGAGAACGGACAGTACCATGGATTTGTACACCATCAGCTTCGTGCCAATGGTAAGCTGATGGTTGTTCCACACTCGGTACTCTAGCTTCCCGAATGCCGCTGCTGCCTTCGACACGCGAGTACGCAACTCAACGTGCAGCTGTTGATCAGTCGATATCACACTCCCAAGGTAGCAGAAGCGGGAGGTGGTTTCCAATACTTCAGCACCAATGCTGATTCGCGGCGATAATGAAGATTGCACCTCCGGTGAAGGCTGAAAGAGACAGACAGTTTTGCTTGTGTTGATGGTGAGCCCGAATTTGGCCGCTGTCGAAGCCAGAGCACTAGTCATGTGCTGCAACTCATCCGCGCTGTGTGAAAACAACGCACAGTCGTCAGCAAACAGCAACATACGGATAGTTGTCTCACAGACTAGAGTTCTCGCACCGAAACGACGGATGTTCAGCAACCCACCATCAATACGGTGCTCCACACGAACACCGTAAGCACAAGCCGCATCAAAAGCACAAGACAACATTGCATATACTATTGTA
>OX104064.1:128294946-128311539 GCA_944474145.2 Dicrocoelium dendriticum
CTCTGTTACCATTGAAGCTAGAAAACGATCTACATTTACGTTGTTCTGACTACAGCTAAGTCACAAATCGCTCCGATGCAACCAAAGCGACGGATCTACCCGGAATCGGCCAAGCTTGCACACTGCGGAATCGAACCATGAAAACCCAACGACGTACAACTCTACGTGAAGCATCTAGGGTGCAGCCACACACCTCTATCTGTAAGCCATACTAAGCCTACAAACAATCCTCAGGAGTTTATATTTACTAGGGTTGACGGAGATCTCATTTGCGCATTTTCCATTAAGGCTCGGTAGTCCTTTAGCGTGGATGTTGAAATTGACACAAGCCTCTAAGCAGCTGGCTAAAGGCGTTAACAGTGGTGCCCCTTCCAAACGGCTAGGCACTCAGGAAATCCCTGGGTCAGTACAGAAACCTTGAGGGCGCCCCAACTGATGTGCCACGACGTTTCGGTGGTTTGTACTTTATGCACCCATCACCCATTGAGGTATCCATCGGCAGTGGTGAAAGGAAACATGTTCCACGGATCCGCTTTTAAGAGAAGGAAGATGGTATTTCGGTGAGTTTGTTGGCTGCACCTATGTCTACCGTGCCAGTAGGACTCTCATCGTCTATGGAAACATCTGAGTAACGTTATTGTTCAGCGCCGACAAAGATGCAGCAGCTTGTTCAGGGTGCTTACGAAATCGAAGGAATCGCTTCTTTATGGTGCGTTCTGACGATAAGCCATACGAACATGAAAGCCTTGTTGAAAACTCATGCAGGTCACTAACATCAACCGTATCATGTTCAAATGTTATCAGTACTGTTGCTGCAAACAATCAACAAGGAAAGCATAATCATGACTGCATGTGGTAGAGCGGAGCTAACCAAGCACGTAGTGGACAATTCTTCTAACGCTCTTGGCGGCTAAATTATACAAAAGCTGGCGAAATATATGCTGAAATCGTGTTGTACAGCTTCGTTAACCTATAAAACCTTGAGAATGTGTAAGGGACGCCTTGATTTTTGCACTTTGCTTTGACGGACGGTTTTAAACTGATATAAGCGGCAGGATATAGCCTAGTGGTAGCGTGCCGGCTTCTCATCCGTGTGGATGCGGTTCAAATCCTGGGCGCGCAACCTTTGGTACTCGCTCCGGCAGTACATATACTAAAATGTGTACGATACCGAGATGATTGCGAGAATCAATATGCAAGGATTATACTCAAACTTCAAAAATAATATGGTTATACGCTTGCACCTCTAAAAGAGCCTCTCTGCATTCCAAGGTGATTCTTGCACGCTATTATGTTAGCATCGTACAGCAAAGCACATGTTTGCGCGATGTTGCTTGCCAGATGTATTTGCCTGCCAGGTTTCCTTCATTCCGTGTTTATACAATATAAGGAAGGTGTCACATTGAGTACGTGGTGTTTGTTAACTATGGAGCCTCACAAGGAATAATCATACATTGACCCGCATCTTCCGATTTGTGTGATGTAACGGGATGTTTAGTGGTCACCTATGACATAAAATTGCTCCTCTACTTGCAGTTAGGCAGAAATCTGCGGTGGAACAATTTTTTCTTTGAATACCTACTTCGCTCTGATCTACCGCTCGTATTCCAATGTTCGCGATGTAGAGGAATTCTATGGAGGAACCGGTAAAGGAGAATACCAAGTCAGTCAGGTTTACCTCACATATAAATTATCCTGATGCACCTTAGCGTCGGACGGCCGTAAATCCCGAGGTATGCCGAAATGTACGTGTACGTAGAGTCCGATCGTGAACCAAGCAGGCAGCGATGCGCACAATCACAACAATCCAGCGGCAACCAAGGAAGAACGACGGAAGACGAGCTCGTAACCAAGTGTGTGTATTTACAGTTAATTAAAACAAAGCTGTACAACAACTGCAGCGAAATAGGTAAACGTGAAAATGCAAAATAAGCAAATTATTTACAATCGCTACAATTCCCCGCTACCTAACCGAGCGGAGCGTTTGATTGCCCGTCGAAAAATACTCGTCAGGGGGACTGCGGTACAAATTTGACGTAGCAGCCGAAGATAGTTTCTGCAAATAGTTCTGATTTTTTGATATCCAGCCATGCATTGGTGAGTGTTTGCTCTTCTGAAAACAAGGAGCATGAATGTTTACGCACACGAGTAGCTAGACTGTTAGGATCAGAAACGTTAACTTTAAATTTATAAATAAATTTTGATAACATTGATAAAAACATCTTTGTGGATCAATACATTACAAATTATTTTGCTTTCATTGCAAAAGCAGTTTATTCTAGTCATCGCCATCCAGTACTACAGGCCACAATGCAGCTCAAATTTTAGTGAGCTCGCCATTGTGCAAGCAAAAGTCCCCTGCAACAAAGCAAATGTCCGCTCCGCACCAATTAAACTCATAAAGTGCATCTGGACATCAACCTACTGTTTCTTAATTTGTCAGCAGTAGGGTAAGCATTATTGCAATCAGTAACAACCAATAGCGCATTGTTATTATTGGTTTTGTCGCTTATACCCTATATAGTTTACCTCGAACAACTAAAAACGACGTTTTACGGGGGCTGAGCTCCGTTTTATTTCGCAAGTGACAATGCAGTACTATCTTTTACTATTTGACGAAGGTTTTGTTTATCGTGTGCTAGCGGGGATGGGCTGTACATGTGCCACCTGAATAAGTAGTCTAGCAGGTCCAGGTACTAACTTGGTTGATGAAGCGCGTCAATGGCACTTGCTTCAAATTTATGGTACGCCATCGGAGCCCAGTTTGTCAGGCAGCACGATGAGGCCTCAAGTTAAAAACTTGTCATCTGATAACATCGCGTAGCACTGGGGTGCGTAACTAACGGACCCTAAAAAGCAGAAGATATGTCCTCTTGTTTGGTACAACAGCTATGGTCCGATGCCAATGAGCCATTGTGTAATGAAAAATAAATGACGTGCTAAATCCGCACAGCTGAACCTGCAAAGGTATGTGCTCATCAACATTTTAGTACACTGTTCCTTCAGTGGTACATTACATTTATTTATAGCATTAGTTTAGCACTCATCTTTCCAGTAATGTGTTTAGTTTAATTGATTTTTCACCGTTACCGTTCCTGCTATACATACATCATTGAAAGTTCGGCTGATTCTGAGAATGCTGACTAAAAAATGTTTCCCGCCAGTCAGTTATGTACGGGTTACCGCACCGCACGCGCGGTATCTCAAAGTTCTTCTTCAAGTGATCAAGGCTACTTACTCTGGTATAATGAAACCGAAGCAATTAACACGTGTGTTTAGTGAAAACTGCTGAATACGTTGTAGCTAAGGTAAAAGCAACGTTCTAGTTAATAGTGAACAGACGATTAAAGGTGCTATGATTACTCGTAACCACCGCATCTTACTCATCACAGAACGTCTGTCGTCGGCTTCAAGAATTTCCCATGATCGCTTCTTTCACTGGAGACCAGGTCAAATGCAGACACACAAAAACATAAGTTAACGCGGCTACACAAGTAACCATTCATGCACTTACCTGCGCATCGACCGTTTGCAACCGATTACTCTTTAGCATTTTCCTACAAATACATCTCCTTCGTGTTTGTATTACCATGCTCAGGCCTATACAAGCATGTTCGCCTCAGTCACTGCTTGCCAAGTAGGTCCTGTTTTGTTTGCCAGATGTTACGTCAAAAGGCTCGACCTTGACATATGTTAACTTTCCATCTAATAATACCGTTTCTACTTACAACACTGGGTGCATTTGCTCTACCTCGCCCCCTGAACTGGTGACCACGTGTCCCGCTCTATACTTAGCTTTAACGCAAGAGGAACTAGCTTGCAACCAGGCGCCAGTGATGCGTCAGCTCTCTTGTCCTATTCAGGCTGCGTGTTTAATGTCTGTTAAACCCTGAGTTATCTGTATTTGTAGTTAGTTATGATGCGTGGCGAGGAAAGCCGCTCGAAAGCTGCTTCGCTGACCGTCCTATTTTTGCATACTAGAGAGCTGGTTGTGAACATTGGACTGTTTATCGCACAGTTGAGATATATACCAGTTACAAAAGGTGCAAGTGGCTTTATCCTTAATGTTTGTTTATGGCAGAAGTGTTTAACGTTTGATTTATTTTCTCCTTCCCTTATGCCTAATGTCTTTGGTCACCGTGGTGTTAAGGCAACGCAGGAGAAAATCGTAGCACCTATTTACATATGCTGCTGAGGCTGGTCAGTAAGTTACACGTACGTCCTGAAACACTGCCGCTGTAATTTTCGCTGGAACGTGGTTTACCCGAACCACCCATCTGGTAGTACGTGGAGATCGTTCGGCTAGCCATACTAAACAACTAATCATCTCCTTCCCAGGTTAGTAACATGTGTACTTCTAAGCGGCAGAGATCGAGGACGTTTACGAAGACGATGGTTTAGTTGCCACTGCTGTGGTGGTATAATCAATTTCCTACACAAGTTTCCGGGCGCCGACGAACCGGCCGAACTATCAACAGCTCACAAGCTTAGGCTAAGGGTTGCGAGACAAACACGCGAAGTTACTGCTCCGACGCGCACAGTAAGAACAACGAGATTAGCAAGAAGCGTTTATCATGGCGCCAGATCGTGCCACCGGTTTGGCAAGCGTGCGCATAAACAACGGTCAAATAGAGCGATACGAATGTACATGGGGATGACTCAAAGACTTTTATAAACGAACCACAGTAAAATCACTCAAAAGAAAGTCAGGTGACAGTACTTTCAGCAACTTATATGGTTTCCAGTTTATTACTCTGCCTCATACTTCGTGAAGGCACAGTCCCTATGTCTTGGGTCAGCCAGCAACATCCACCAAATTCCAAGGACTGGTACAACCTGCGTCTATGTGCTGCACGGACTCGATCAAAGTGCCGCAGGAAAGGATAGGTACCAAGTCGACTGATGCTGTCGCGGCCTTTAAAGCACCTATCGGGCAAGTGTATTCCTCCGTTAAAACCACATTTAGGGCTTTCGGATGAACAACAGCATGCTTTCAGCTGGCAACGAACTTTGAGCGCTTTTCCTCTGGAACAGACGCTAAGTCGTACTCCAAATTCATTTCGAAGAATAGTTAACCCGTATGCCTCGCAATCGGAAGCAACGCACAGCTTCCTGACTGAGCTAATTGTGTATATAGCGGGCGACGGACGCCTGTGTCACACCAGCGTGGTAACACGACACTTCCTCATACCACACCTTCAGATCGTCAGCGGGTGAATATCAGATGGGTGACTAGCTCGAGGTCGTTTGATGGACTCCCAAATTCGACCAGCCGTTGCCGATTATGCGAATTCCGTATTGCTAAATCTTGTGTTCTCAACTGTTACTCTGCCCGCGAAACCAAACTTTAAGGTAGACCCTACAAATTTTCCGATCGCTGCCAAAGCGAGTGAGCTGAAAACTGTTCACACGAAGAGTCCATAGGTTGCGCCGCAAACATGTGAAGTTAGTGCTCCGAGGAGAACAGAAAGAACCACGAGCTCCGCACGAAGCGTTTATCAGGGGTTTATCAGACTGTGCCACCGGTTCGGCAAGAGTGTACATGAACGACAGTCAAATAGAGCAAAGCGAATGTACTAGGGGAGGAATCAAGTTACTCCTATAAACGAACCATATGAAAAACAGTCAGAATAAAGGCTTGGGGTAGTAGTATTATTCGCACATTTCGCTTCCGATTTGTTTCCTTTGGACAATGCTAAGTCCATTAGATAGGTTGCCACAAATTTTGCCCTGGATTCGCAGCGCTTTGTCGACAGTTGAAAGCAAACTGCACTATGGATCCAATGCATATACCAGCTTTTTATGGCGCACCAAAAATGGTTTCTGAAGAACAAGCGGAAAGGTCCCTTATTAACCATGCTATTAAAGCATCACATTTCTACCATGGACTGGTCACCTAGGAGCTATAAATTCTTGCTTGACAACAAAGTGGACATGCTAAGATCTTAGAAAATTGGTAAAGTTGGGGATTTCGCATTTATAAAAAGACAAGGGTATTCTCTCGGTCCGCACTTCTGAAGCCGCCTGTGAAAAGGATGGCATGTACTAACAAAGAGAATTTTCAGCAGTCTTATGCTAATCTTCCGCAGGTCGTGGGTAAAGTTTGCACAGCTGATGTAATGTAATAACTTGCACAAACAGGTATCATCACTGTTCAGCGCAATGCTTAAAAAGGGCGAATGAGAGAGAGAGGAGGGTGGGTGCGTTATTGTCACAAAAGCGTGATGTTTTTGATAGTTTATGCAGGTGTAACTGCAGTTAGTAACTCCATTCCTCCTTTTTTAGTTTTCACGCGTGTGATGAAGAAAGCAACATGAAAAACCATATTACCAGCAAGCGGCACCCCAAGGCATTAGGATGGGCGGTAAGTGAAAAGTTCCAAGCTTTTCTGAAACTTTATGTCCGGCATGCAAAAGCACCTGCATAAGAATTAATTCTACCTTACTTGATGCCATGGATGTCTGCAGACAAAAGCACAATACTGCTTCCATTTCCCATCACTGCTCTCATAAACTACAGCCTTGGATAAGACCACTTTTGATGGCTCCCCCTCGGAAGCCATGTCAGAAGCATAAAACGTGGGTCTCCCTAGTGTACACTGCAACTTCTGTAAAGAAAGCCATTGAGAGTGCTTTGCCACTTAAGCCATCTAGTAGTGGAAAGCTACCTTTTACAGAGTTGCCAGAAACTGAACGTCTTGCTCAAGCTGACAATTACAGCCATGAGGGTAACCTAGTTTCAAGTAATGTTGAGTTGTTGTATTGGACCACGATTCCCAAAAACTTAATCATTGAAACACCCAGCAAGTCCGAGTCTTCATTAGGTGACTTTGTTTTGGTCCGATTCGCTACCTAAAACACCTGCCGCCAGTAGGTTTGAAAGGTAGAACGAGTAGCCCCTGGTGACAGCACTGGCAGCCCACTTCCTGAGGAGAAAACCAGGAAAATAGGTGGAATATTCTTCGTCTTCCCAGACCAGGAAGTTACCAGTAAAGTACCTCTGTCAGATGGCACAATAGTTCTCCCAATGCTCTCTACGGGTGGAACCAGCTGAACAAAATTTCTACACATTCGGTTGTGAAAAGTTGCCATCATGTCTCACTAACTAACAATCTATGGTGTTTTGCTCAAACGGCCGCTTTTACCATGATGGGAGGCAACGTATCAAATTTTAATTTGTGTTACATTTCATTAAAGTTTTACCCTTTTAAACGGTGATGGAGTATTTCTAACCTGCTCTTATTTATAGTAATGTCTGAACTGTCGAATGAGCACCTATTCGAAATAATATTCTAAATTCTATAGTCAATATGCAATGAAAAGTTAGGTATGAGACTTTAAGTCCCACTATAACATTCATGTGCTGAACACACCAAATAACCCCAACTCCAGACCAGCGGACCTTTATCAGGGCTAAACGCCAAGCAACTGTGTGATCAATTGCGAAGTTTATACCACTAATAGTCTGCATTCTCCATTGAAAGGAATTGGCTTAAATATTTCCTACTGTCAGTCTGGTAGTGCGATGCTTTTTATCCTATATACTGCTTACATTTGCTGCCTATGGCAAATAGAATCACAATGTTGCAAGCAGCTACAACAAGCACAAAGCAGCGCCAAGAAAATGAACTATTGCCTCGGAATTATTGCCATTACAGCCTTCAGGCTATTTTACCACTGACGTGTCGATGTACTGTGAGCGTATACGTAAATAGTGAACTCAGCTAATTTATCTTCGCCACTGTAGCGCCTTGATGAATGCTACACAAGAAATTCGTAGCCCAGTAAGACAGAAGACGGCGAAATATAAAGATTGTCTTGAGAAAATAGCTATGTACAATAGCTATGTAAATATAGCCTGAGGACAGTGGGAGAAAGTGGTGAAGCAAGGAGTTACACCACGTTGGAGCGCAACAGCCGGCAACGCGCAGGAAAGATGGCGGACAAAGTTCAAAATGCAGTTCGGTATATATAGGCTTTGGAGGAGTGCAAAGTAAAACAAAATGTGTACAAGTCTGATGGCGATGCTTGATGAAATAAAATGTCATTGTCACTACACCACTCCCAATCAGCAGGCTTAGTCTAGTCTGGCCTAAGCCTGCTGATTGGGAGTGGCAATTATATATTAGCTGAATTATGCCAAACTTCTCACTACTCATCAATACTCTAAATACTGAACTACCTCGATATTTATCATACACTGGAAAACAGCTTCCTTCGAGCTTGCAAGTCCGCATCTAACTGTATTTAAAAACTGCGCAGTTCACAGGCGCAACGAGACTGTTCCGTTGTTATTTGTCAGTGAATATAAAAATGCAACGCCCTGCATTAACAATATAGTATTAGCTTATAATGTTATACTTCTTCAGGATTAAAGAAAGCCCCAAGAATGAGCAGCAAATGAAGCTGACACAGGCAATAAAGAAGAGATACATTTACGCAACACAAACACCACAGAACGAGCAGAGATCTGAAACGGTTTGGAGATTTCCCGGTTTACTGGTGTAACATACTAAGTAAAGGTACTATTTCATTATATACCTAAGTAACCAGTGCATATTGTCGCACGGGTTGCTAATTTCAAGTGCTTGCGTGGACAAATGCCATTTCACTTGGCGATCGCTTTGGTTTCAACAGGCTGTCACCTTGTTTGGTGTACCTTTTCCTTTACCCTAGTTAGCAGCGTTCAGCGGTGTCGTCTTTTACAAGTACGCTAACTGGAAACCTTTTGCAACACAAATGAATGCTTTTTGCACCCAGATCGGCCTTTTAGAATCGCTATCCCAATGAGTAGCAGAACAACCTTCCTGCGGCGCCAGCTGGGTGGTTCGGGTTTACCCCGCTCCAGTAAATAGTTCGGCAGCAGTGCTTCAAGACGTGGTGGGTTTTCTTTTAGCGAACGCTCTCACTATAAAATGCTACAAAAGTAAGTTTAACCACACAGTGACTTGGCGGTTGTACCGTGCTACTAAATAGTCACCTTTCCTTAGTTCATAATGGCGCGTCAATGTATACCTGCAACTTAATGCTCATCCGTACAATCATTGCAAATTCTCGGAGATTAAACATCTACTTAGCATAGGCGATACGTTCAGATACAAACAAAAACAGCAAAACCTTCGCAAAGCCAAGCGACACATCTACACAGGCCTACACACAAACAAAGACATTCATGTACCAAAATATATTACACCTATTACAATCCCACTGTGCCTTCCTTGATCACCTGTTGCACCTTTACCACAAGCACGCCTGCCTGCAGGCCTGCCTTGCTTAGCCAAGAAAATAATTTTATTCATTTTTCAATTTAAACTCGGCGCCATATGCTTTACACTTCCCCCGGTGAGCGCGTCCCAATCACTTTATCATATTTTCCGATCCATTTTCGCACGCAGCAACAAATAATTGTATCTATTTTTCGAACCGTCGATTGCGCATGCCATAAGGTACTGTCTACCGTTAGCGTTTTATACTTCGCTGCCCCATCTCTTTGAGACAAGGAGCTCCTCTAGCGGTTCGCTAATTTTGAGGCAAATTTTAAAGCCACAATTATTACCGATTACGCTAAGCACAGCAACTTCATCAAGTAACTTCCCAACGCGGCATAATTGCAGGGACACATCTCCAATTCTCATACAGAAAACAGCTATGAGGTCCTCAACTATGTTATGACTAAGTGTGTCATCCCTCCGAGTATGTCCGCCTGTAGCCGCTTTTGAGAATCTGAAGTTGGGCGACAACGTGCTCACAACCCTGCTACTAAAGCTAAATAAGTATACAAAATAAGTAAACTAAAAACGTATATTTCTTGACTTCGGCTAGAAGCTGTGTTTTAGGGGACCAGATCATTTTGTAACATAGATCCGTTTTCTTGCATTACTGAAATAAAGATTATGCTTAGTACTTAGTAAATCCCAAGGCTGGGTTACCACTGTCTGCTGGTTTTCATGGTTTGGCGTCATCAGCCATTACTTTGGTATTGGTGCATGCTTCATCAGTCGCTTTCCTTGCGATTGCGTATTATTCCTTGGAATGCAAAACACAGTGATGTTATTATTTATTTTGGTCAGAGGCCACGGGCCAATTTGGTGACGCAAGTGCTTCCACTATCAGCACTGTACGTCTGCGCATTCAGACGTCCGGTTTATGGCGCGCTAATAAATAAATAAATAAATAAATCTTTTATTCTCAACGAGGTGAGGCACGCCTTTACAGGCATGATCATTTTGACATAACGATGCATGATCAAAAATGTGCAAAAATCCGATATGTTTGCCATTGCAGTTTGTGTTTGTGTTGGGGGTATGTATGTATGTCATTTTGTGTGTGTGTGGCGGGAGAGCCTATGGTGCGCTGAGGCTGGTGGTGGCTAGATCCTGACAGATGGTCTACCCACTGCTGCTACTGTTGCGCCATTGTCTTATGTCCTGTGCGCCTCCACGTGGCGACCGCTGGGTGGGAGTTGGGTTTCGCTCTTCTCCCTGCTAAGATCCAGGACACCAAACCGCATGAGTCGGCTAACTGACCATGTGCTAGACCCGCTGCCTTTCGGGTGTATATTTAATCGAAGGCTTTGGCTGAGGACCCGAGTCGTTCTCCTGTCAGGTGTGGGCGCCCCAGCAGTATCCTAGTCCATCCTCTTCTGAGGTTAGGAAGTGGTCGATGGCCCTCTTCCCGTAAAACTAGCCATGGGAGACAACAGGTTTACGGGTTATAAGCTCACAGCTCGATTGGCGTAGAGCACGAGGGCCACGCATTGTCTCTGACGGTGGGAAGACGCCTCCGGGTGTTCAATGGTTTGCTACTACCCGCCTCAAGCCAGGCAGCCCCTGGTCAAACTGATGCAAACCCGCCAAAACCCACCCGCGTCTGGCCGTGGTCGCAGGTGCGTATCCGACTGCGGTCGCAAAACATATAATAATTGTACCAGTACCTCAAAGGCTGCGTGTAACGGCCGTCAAGCAGATCCCCATCTGCCTCTGCAATCACATTCCCGAGCTGGATCTGCTCTCCACTGCCTTGTGGGTCAGGCTATTGAGCCGAAGGCTCCGGGTGGAGTCCCTCAAGCAAACCTCCAAACCACCCACTGCCTTGTGGGTCAGGCTATTGAGCCAAAGGCTCCGGGTGGAGTCCCTCAAGCAAACCTCTGAAGCACAACGACCATCTCGCATACGATTGCCCACCAATACAATCATATGCATGCGCGCAAAGCACTCAGCATCGGGTGCTGGAACGTGCGCACACTAATGGACCGGAACTCCAGCGAGTGCCAGGAGCGACGCGCTGCATTCTTTGCGATGGAGCTGGCGCGCTACAACCTTGATATTGCGGCGCTCAGTGAAACGGCTGGCTGACCAAGGTAAGTTACATGAAACAGGTGCTGGCTACACATTTTACTGGGTGGGCAACGCCGCCTCAGCACCACGTGATCATGGGGTCGGATTTACAATATCCGATCGCCTCCATGGCCAGCTGGTGGGTGAACCAACGGGCATCAGTGCGCGACTGATGACTGTTCGCTTACGACTCGGAAGAGGTATGTTTGCTACTTTTATAAGCACGTACGGTCCGACCATGTGTTATCCTGATGACACGCGTGATCAATTCTACACTGAGTTATCCTCCGTGATATGGTCTGTGCCGAGGAGCGACCGACTATTTCTGCTGGGTGATTTCAACGCGCGCGTTGGGCGTGATGCATCAGCGTGGACAGATGTTATCGGTGCGCATGGCATTGGTTCAGCGAATGCGAACGGTGACAGGCTGCTCTCACTATGTGCCACTCACGGCCTGACGATCTCGAACGCTCGGTTTGCACTGAGTGCGAGTGATATAGCAACCTGGACGCACCCACGGAGTGCTCACGCTCACCTGCGCGACTATGTCATCGTACGTCAGCGTGATATGAGTGAAGTGCGCATGATACGGGTACTGCGTGGAGCTGAGTGTGGCACTGATCACAAGTTGGTGCGGACCAAGCTGTACATATATTTTCGTAAATCAATGTATTGCACTCCCGCCGTGAATCGGCGTAAATTTAACATTCTCTCCCTCGGTACTGTAGCGAAACGTACTGAACTGGAGAAGGCGATGGCTGCACGCCTGTGTGATGTGGACTGCATAGCCACAGTTGGCGACCTGTGGCACCACATTCGTGACCAGGTGACAGCTGCTGCCAAGGGGACCACCGGGCGCGCAAACTGTAAGCGGTCTGTTCGGTTTGCTGAGAACAATGCGACGATTGGCTCATTTATGTGTGAGAAGAATGCAGCATTTGCTGCACATGTGGCAGACCTCAGTGACTTGGCAACTGCCCCGAGAGCTCCGTCGTATTAAAAATGCATGGTGGACAGAGAAGGAGAGGCAGATGGAATGCTACGCCGAATGCAGCCAACACAAGGAATTCTTTGATTCCTTTAATGCGGTGTATGGACCGAGATTGGAGCCGCTGAGGACACTGATCGATGGCAGTTCAGGCACTACCTGCTCACAGACTGCAGACCTAATGCAGATCTGGCGAAATCACTTTGACTGTCTCTTGAACAACCGTTCAGAGATCGACTGGCCTACATTGAACGGCCTGAAGCAGCACGATGTGAAGGCGAGTCTGGTGGATACGCCGACACTGGATGAGACCCAGAAAGCACTTGCTCAGCTGCGAAACGGCAAGTGTGCTGCGGCCGACGGGATCCCGCCTGAAGTATTGAACACGGCGGACCCGCTTTGTTGACTGCGCTGCACCACTTGGTGCAACGCGTATGGATTGAGGAGGAGGTGCCTCCTGAGCTGAAGGATGCCCTTGTGCTACCACTGTACAAGGGCAAAGGTAGCAAGCAATGTTGCACGAATTATCGTGGCATCCACTTGCTGAGTTGTATGGGTAAGGTGATTGCCCGAATCCTGCTCAACCGCCTCATCAGTCAGGTTGTGGAACCGATCCTGGCGGAAGAGCAGTGTGGATTCCGTTCGGGTCGCAGCACTATAGATATGGTGTTTGCGGCTCATCAGTTGCAGGAGAAGTGCAGAGAACGACACCAGCCATTGTACTCGCTTTTTGTTGATTTTACCAAAGCATTTGATACGGTGAACCGCGAGGCATTGTGGCTGGTGTTGGGTAAGTTTGGTTGCCCGCGTAAGTTTGTAAGTTTAATTGAATGTCTGCACAGTGGTATGCGAGCGAGGGTGCAGCTGAGTGGAGAGACCTCGGATGACTTTGCAGTTGTCTCTGGTGTGAAGCAAGGCTGTGTCTTAGCTGCCGCCCTGTTTAATATCTATCGTCATGCAATGATGTCTTGTGATTTTGATGCCGCTTGTGCTTACTGTGTTTGTGTGGAGCGCCGTATTGATGGTGGGTTGCTGAACATCCGTCGTTTCGGTGCGAGAACTCTAGACTGTGAGACAACTATCTGTATGTTGCGGTTTGCTGACGGCTGTGCGTTGTTACACACAGCGCGGATAAGTTGCAGCACATGAGTAGTGCTCTTGCTAGGACGACAGCCAAATTCGAGTTTACCATCAACACAAGTAAAACTGTCTGTCTCTTTTAACTTTCACCTGAAGTTCAAACTACGATGGTGCCGCGAATCAGCATTGGTGCTGAACCGTTGGAAACCACCTCCCACTTCTGCTACCTTGGGAGTGTGATGTCGACTGACCAGCAGCCACAGTGAGCTTCGTGTCCGCGTCTGGAATGCAGCGGCGTCATTCGGGAAGCTAGAGTACCGAGTGTGGAACAACCATCAGCTTACCATTGACACGAAGCTGATGGTGTACAAATCTCTGGTACTGTCCGTTCTTCTATACGGCAGTGAACCCTGGACGATGTATTATCGGGATGTGCAATATCTCGAGCGCTTCCATCAACAGTGTTTGGGACGTATTCTGCGCATTGGATAGGGCGACAGTTTTGCAGACACGGAAGTGTTGCGTCGATGTGGAATGTATGCAGTGGACTGCACACTCTTGCTGAGACAACTGAAGTGGCTCGGTCATGTGAGCCGTATGGATTCGACGCGGATACCGAAACAACCATTATATGGTCAGCTGAGTATTGGGAAGCGGCACGTAGGGAAACCGAAGTTACCATACCAGGACATGACCAGAATGAACCTTACAGTTGCAGGTCAAGGGAATAGAAGGCAGTTGATCGTCATGCATGGCGCGATCAGATCACGGAGGCAGTTGCCGAAGTGCAGAAGAAAGACCTCATGCATGCAGAAAAGTAGCGTTAAGTGCGGATGCGGCAAGCGCCGATGGCTTGTACTCCATCGACATGGAGCGCATGGTGTTGTAGCACATGCGGTCGTGAGTGCCTGAGTCAGGCAGGTCTAGTTAGTCATGAGCGAGGCCATTCGGCGCCGCCACGGAAGCGACGAAAAGTCCTGCAGAGAAAGTAGATAGACACGGTGCGACGTTTGTAGGTAAGCAGCATTCGAATAGTAACCGCATACTTGAATCCTATGTCTCTTTATTTCAGGTGGTGGGTCTGCAGTTTTGTCCTAATGATTTGCAAGAGGTACGCAGTAACAGCCATCTCAGCATTCGGCAACTCACACAACATTGTGAAACCACACCGTAAGCTGTGCATCAGCTATTGAAGGGAAAAATTGCCGGTGGTACTGTGCACTGGTGGTGCAAGTGTTGGACGCATGCGATTCATGGAAACGCCCGGACTTTGCCCGTGTGTTTTCAAACAGTATGAACAACATTCCATTTTGTTCATTAATGAGGAGTGTTCCCTCTGCCTAGCGAAGATACGAAACATATTTAGGCAACAACCAACCCATGGCAATGTAGCGCTTCACGTCTGCAACATAGCGCGAAGCTCATTGCCTGGACTGGGTTGACTGGTCGGAAAATCATTGTACCCTTTTTCTTTTCCAGGAGTGCGTCCAGTAGGTTGTCGTACAAACGTCTGACATCTCTTATCATCCTCGTACATGGAAATGTTGCAGAGCAACGTCATTCCGCAGCTACAATCGGAAGGGTTAATGAATAACGTTTGGTGGCAACAGGATGGCGCACCTGCACATTCGGCGCAATCGGTTCGCGCCTGCCAGAACGCGACATTCAGTGGACGTTGGTTCTGTCGCGGACGATCTCTAGAATAGCTTGCGCGATCACTGGATCTGAATCCCATAGAATTTTTCCTATAGGGTTAGTTGAAGCACGTAGTTAACCGAACGACATTTCACACATTTCATCTAAATAAAAGTTAGGAAATGAATAAAGGTATATTCTCCATTGTACACGAGAAACACCATCGAAGGCCTGATAAATTTGCACAACTAGCAATTGTCTGACTGTGAGGGCAATAGTTGCATTCATGACTAAATTGCCGTGCTGTCTAATGGTGTCACCAGTGCGTCGGGGCAGACTGAAATCTAAGAGCATGGTCACGTCAAGTCAAGTCTATAACTCGGTTCGATTAACTCATGAAGGGTGCATTTTCAGCTGTAAAACACATGCAATCGAAACGGTAAGGAGAACAACTGTAACCGTACAATGTGCTCCTGGAAGTATGCTTGCCTTTAGCAGTGAAAGCAGCCTAATTAAAGCTTACAAGTTTGTTGGAAGCCAGTCAGGAAGCGATAGCAGCTTCTGTGACGAAAGCAATACGATGCCCATCGACCGGCCATCACATACGGCCGGGCTGGTTTTCTCAGTTGCTAGCACAGAGAAACACTTCGCAGGAAACCCTTTTGCTGGGTTTTCAGCTGCATGAAGGCCGACCACTCATCGATCGAAGCATGATACCTTCATTGTAGTTACGTGGTGCCCGGCTCACGTCCAGTTCTCACAGCTGAACGGCTTGCGTTCCCTAGGTCTTGCAATGCGGTCGAGGTATGACGCATTCCTTGCGGCTGTGGTGCCTGGCTAACGTTCAATTCTCACAGACGAACGGCTAGGTGTGTCCTGCCATCGTAGGCACATGTGGCGTCTGTGTCCCATCTCACCCCTGTCGGCAAAGCAATTTGCGCCGTCAGACATTTAGCAATTCAGCGTACCGGTTGTACGTCAACACCTGAGTGTAACCGCTCCTAGCTCCGGACCAGATTAACAAAACACATGGTACAGTTTTACACTTGCCCGTGCTGAATGGAAGCAGTTTGCCTTAGATCGATCAAAAGCACGGTTTAGGTCTCGTTGCAGTAGATCACAATCTTCGTGACTACTGATCGTCCGCCATATGTTACTATCCTCGGCAAAATGCGGGAACTTCGCTTCGATGAGACGCACAAGGCCGTTCTGCATACCAAGAATATGTGTGACCCCAACGGTGACTCTTGCGGAACACCGTAGTCTACATCGATAGGTCCAGAAACGAAGCCTCCAGCCCGAATCTGATGCCGCAGCTAAAGAAATTGGATTTCGAGCCACCTATGATAGGGTTCCTTATTCCAGTTTTTCAGCCTTTGGGGGAGAATGCGGTGGTCAAAGGCGTTTGTATATTTGTGATAGAGGACCATAATGCAGTCTCTGCTGTCGGCTATTTTGGTCGAACTGCAACACGCAGCCAGTAGATTGGTATTACATGACGAATGCCGATGGTCGCCGCGTTGCACCTGCGTTATTATATGAGATCTTTCTAGAT
>OX104064.1:128311661-128328978 GCA_944474145.2 Dicrocoelium dendriticum
CGTGCAGCCATCGCCTTCTCCAACTCAATAGGTTTCGCCCCAGTACCGAGGGAGAAAATGTTAAATTTACGCCGATCCACGGCGGGAGTGCAACACATAGCTTTCAAAAATACATTTACAGTTTGGTCCGCACCAATTCGTGATCAGTGCCACACAGCTCCACGCAGTACACATGTCATGCGCACTTCACTCATATCACGCTGACCTACGATGACATAGTCGAGCAAGTGAGCGTGACCACTCCCTGAGTACGTCCAAGTTGCTATATCACTCGCACTCAGTGCAAACCGAGTGTTCGTGATCGTCAGGCTGTGAGTGGCACACAGTGAGAGCAGCCTGTCACCGTTCGCATTCGCTGAACCAATGCCATGCGCACCGATAACATCTGTCCACGCTGATGCATCCCGCCCAACGCGTGCGTTAAAATCACCCAGCAGCAATAGTCGGTCGCTCCTCGGCACAGACCGTATCACGGAGGATAGCTCAGCGTAGAACTGACCACGCGTGTCATCAGGATAACACATGGTCGGATCGTACGTGCTTCTAAAGGTGGTAAACTTACCTCTTCCGAGTCGTGTGCGAACAGTCATCAGTCGTGCGCTGATGCCTGTTGGTTCACCCACGAGCTGGCCATAACTCTGATCGGAAAGTGCAAATCCGTTCCCATCTTCTCGTGGTGCTGGAGCGGCGTTGCCCACGCAGTAGAATGTGTGGTCAGCATATGCTTCATACAACTTACCTTGCTCAGCGAGCCGGGTTTCACTGAGCGCCGCAATATCAATGTCGTAACGGGCCAGTTCCATCGCGACCAGTGCAGTGCGTCGCTCCGGGCGCTCACTGGAATTCCGGTGCAGTAGTGAGCGCACGTTCCAGCACCCGATGCTGAGTGCTTTGTGCGCAGGCATACGATTGTATTGGTGGGCAATCGCACGCGAGGTGGCGGATATGCTTCTGAGGTTTGTTTTGGGGACTCCTCCCGGAGCCTTTGGCTCAATCGTCTGACCCACAAGGCGGTGGGGAGCAGATCGAACCCGGAAATGTGATTGCAGTGACAGATTGGGATCTGCTTGACGGACGTCACACGCAGCCTTTGAGATGCTGGAACTAATCCTATATGTTTCGCGACCGTAGTGGGATACACCTGCGACCACGGTCGGAAGCAGGTGGTCTTTGGTGGGTTTGCGCATATTTGTTCAAGGGCTGCATGGCTTGAGGCGGGCAGTAGCAAACCATTGAACACCCGGAGGTGTCCCTGCACCGTCAGAGAAAATGCGTGACGCTCGTGCTTCATGCCAATCGAGCTGTGAGCTTATGACATGTAGACCTGTTGTCTCCTATGGCTAGGTTTTACGGGAAGAGGGCCATCGACCACTTCCTAACCTCCGGAGAGGATGGACTAGGATACTGGCAGGGCGCCCATACCTGACAGGAGAACGACTCGGGTCCTCAGACAAAGCCTTCGATTAAATGAACATCCGAAAGGCAGCGTGTCTAGCACATGGTCAGTTTCGTGACTCATGCGGACTGGTGTCCTGGATCTTAGCAGGGAGAAGGGCGTAACCCAACTCCCACGAGGATGCGTGCAGGAGATTAGGCCATGGCACAACAGTAGCAGCAGTGGGTAGACAAGCAGTCAGGATCTAGCCAGCAGCAGCCTCAGTGCACCATGGGCTCTCCCGCATATACTTGTGAGTTAACATGGATACTATGGTGAGTCCATAGTTGCGTATTTCACTCCAGCGCAACTTCTTTTTTGTAATTACTTCATTATCACATTACCTCTCACGAGAGCTGTCAAGCCTGGACGTTTTATCCATATTATACCATTGTCCCATTGTTCCACTGAGTTCACAACGCTACGTTTCACTTTGCTGTCAAAACTGTCATTTGAACCAGCATATTTCTAGCCGCCTTAAGGGATTTATCAATCCCTTTTCATCCGTGTAATACTCAGTTCCATGGAACGGAGGGTGGTAAATGTTTGGAACAGTCTGTCAGTCTGCCAGTCGCTACAAATGCCACCTATATACACCACTTCAGGGCGTTTGCTAGCCTTACATCGCCCCAGTGTTCGATTCAGAAAACACTTGCCCTTTAATAATGATATCTCACATTGAGAGCTCTGTGTCACTGCGAGTCAGACATTTTAAATTGTCTTCCGAGAGCTCGAAGTATAGTTAGTACTAACAGGAGACAAAAGCTCTCTATTTAAACATTTTAATCATTTTCCGATGGAGTTGTATAAATTTAAATTCCTGCTTCCTTACACACTACAGTGTCCAGTATTGTGAGAACGGGCCATCTTGTGCACTCAGCTGTGTGAGTTAATGGATGGCGTGAAAACTGTTGTGCTGACACGCCGTACAGTTGACCGTCTTGCAGTTTAGAACGAAGTCAGTTTATCGAGAACCCTACAAAATCATTAGTCTATTGATTAGGACATGCATTATGTCTGAGTGTATCGCTGTGCTCCAGTTTTTAACGTGAAAATGATGTGAATCCAGTCGAAATTATTAGTCGTTTAGTGAGTACAGGTGAAAGTAAATCTCAACTAGCCACTTATGCGTCAGATCACATGAGTTTGTATCTATTCTGCCTGAGAGGACACTGTACACATTTCAACGCAGTTAAGGAACAAGTGTGATTTCATTAATCTTACACAGAACCTCATCGTGAGCGATGCTTTCCACTATGTCTTATGGATAAACAGTTTGCACGTCCACCGCTTAAGTCAATAACGTGCACTTAGGGTTAGCAACTGCAGCAAAGTAGACAAAAACCCACCAAGGGCACAAGTATGATAAACTCTCTGTTAAACAACTGGAAGGTAAATTTGACGTCACGAAGCTCGTGATTATAGTTTCTTCCCACGGTGTAATTACCGTCACTTAACGCACTAGTTCGCTCTGCCTATGCTAGAGGTAAAAACTGACTACTGACGCCATAACTGACTTGACTAGTATACACATATATCGATTGCAGTGGTTCGATTCTATTTATGTTATGGTTGATATCCAGTTGCAGGGCTCCGGAGAAGTTTTACCCTTCATCTCTCGTGTGATTTTCCCGCATGTTCGCAAATGTTTAGACGCACAAGCGTACAAACTATGTGAAAACTGCATTAGGCCCATTCATTAGCGCATGTGTTCGTTAAACCAAGAAGTATACCGTTTGTTTGTTTATGTGACGTTTTCTGTAGCATATGCACTGAGAAACTTGATTATTCCACACAAGGCCAAATAACCAGTGTAAGTGATTTGTAGGCAGACCTTGTTTTCGTCCAGAGTCCTGTTGGGCTGTGAGTCACTCCTGAAAACTGTCCGCTACCAAAAATGTCAGGTCTAAGCACATGAACTATGCTTACAAGTTAGATCAACATCACGGGAATCAAGTTCTAAATGTAGACAATCATAGATTTACTCATGAGTAGAGGATTTTCGATATAATTGAGGATTCATCACAGTTAATTCCAAATCAGACGGTTGTCCACATGCCCAGCAAAGCACTCGGCAACGTTCGAATAAGACGTGCTATATCGCAGTTAACTTGCAAATCATGACGGTTCAAAGCTGTCCTCCGTGGCTCAGTGGCATAAGCTGCTGGCTGGAGATGCAAGCCGCTGGCTGTCATGGATTCGAATCATGAGGTATCTGATGGATGAGCCCTATTGATGATGCCCAACAGGCTGAAACTGCAGTCTAGTGTTTTCCGGGTATGTGGCTACGAGGAACCCACAATTAATCATGGATTTATTGTTGCATCGTATCATCAGTGCAAACAAGCTCGAAACCGGTCGTAGGGTATGACGTAGTGAGTGACACCCAGCATTGATCATGGAACTGGCTGTTAGGAGTTGGGCACTGGGGTAAGAGAAAGGAGAGAAAGGTTTAGCCTTCTCCACTAGTTATGAACTGAGCTCCAGGAGTTGTGTGGAGCAATTAAACCAGTTTCCGATTAACTGCCCACAAAAGCCGATTTAATTTTTCCAATCAAAAATTATTTCACCTAAGTAAACACCTACTCTTGGTAAATGTTACTCACTCTCCGCGTTGCTGCCCAATCGCGCGTTTGTGCTTGCGTACACTGCTTAGGAACTTGTAACAGATGGTTCTTGACCAGTGGCATCACAGCTGGCAGTCTGCGACAAAGTAGATAACAGAACTGCAACTCAGTCCTGGGACGTGGAGATTATCGGCTGTAAAATTTACTATACGAGACGCAGATGCAACCGTAGAAACGGTAGCTGATCAAGTACTGTTGCTTTCGAAGTACATTTATTTGTTTCAGACACTACCCTATTATTAGAAATGGATGTGAGTCATGTTAAAAGTGGATCATGATTCGAACTGAGAATACGTTATTGCAACCCACCTACACAACAGGTACGCGAAACTAGCCAGCAATCGACTTATCCCTAGGTTTAATACAACGGTGACTGCTAGTGAAATAAACGTGCTCTCAACCAATTTAGCCATGTTCCACTTGCTAGGAGCGTAATTACGATTTTTGAACGGTTAACTGTCTTCCTACTGAGTCGTTAATCGCTCCCGTCTACACATCATGTAACCCACAGCTTATGCAGATAGTACAGATACCTGCGTCAATCCACCGATTGCTTGTTAAAGGACAACACTCAGACCTGAGTGGACTCGTCGTGTTGTGCCGATTGTAACGGACGCGTTATGTATCTCCTGCAAGAGACAATACTGAACAGACAGCTCCGAATCGTAACACACTCAGTACTCCCCGACGACTGAAGGAGAGTCAGCCACTTGGTGGACCGAGAACGCTACACACCGACTTGGAATGGCACCAGTTCAGTTCAATCAAAAACGACTAGCAACCGACCATGCGAGGTTTAGGATAACTGTGCACCTGAAATCTGGATATACACGTACGCCCCTAACCTACGTTGCCCTCAACTGTTTGTATTCCAACACACAAAGCCTTCACAGTAAGCCAATAAAGTTTTAATCTCGTCAAGCTTCAACGCTTTTGGGTCACATTTTGCAATCGAAACATGACTGAGTATTGCGGATTGCTCTGCTTTGCGTAACTGTCCGGCGAAAACATCAACCCAATAGAGGAAGCATGATAATCACGTATTAACACTCCAAGCTACATGTCTATATTGTCGGCGGCCCAGGAACGCAACTTATCGATGGTCTGCGACGTTGTATTGTGTGTTTCTTAGCAATAGCGTAGCGCTATCTAATGTCCACCTTAGATCACTGCCTAGCTTCCGCCAAGAAGCGTGTGCTGGTATTGTAATTCAGTCAAGTCATTCTGGCAAGGGATTTCCGCCTTCTCGATATCGAAGCCCCAGCGTCTCTCAGGGATTAAATGAAGGCAGACAGGTAGGAGCTAATCAATGGAGTACAACCATGCAGCCACTTGATCTTTCTTACGAGATTCAAAAAGAGTGATGAATAGGCTACTTTAGATTTTGTGCTCACCAACGAGAAAGTACTGATCGACCTTGTAACGATAGGCAAAATCCATGGCCGTAGTGATTACACAACCCTACTCGGCCGTTACATCTGCTACGCGGCATACATCAGTGGAAACACAGGGGAAGCCCACGTCGTCATCCATTACGACAGCGTGCCTGGGTTCTTTCAAGCAACCAGCTGGCCTTTTGTAGTTGAACAGCGTACAGAAGTCACCTAGAATGAGTTCGTCACCCAGTTCAACGGGCGTGTGACAGGTGTCTTGCAGGCCAAAACATTGGACATGAACCAAGTGAAGTCCTTCCTGAAGAATCGAACTCGAAAATGCATGACTCTAAGGGATTCCGAAGATACAAACCTGAGATGTCTGCAAAACTCAACGAAGCCATTGCTTCAAACTGGTCCGTGAGAACAGACGCAAAGGTCATGATTATCAATGAAAATCCGTGAAACTACTGTGAGGCTCTACATTCGAGTCAGCAGGCATCACAGAGTGCGGTGTGGAATCATTGCTGTAGATGTAATAGATAGTTTGCCGATAGCTGCACAAGAGGCACTCACTGTGCTTCGGCAACCACTTATCCGAACTTTACTGAGTGAATCCTTATCTCACCCGTCGCTGGTACAGTTTGCACCGCACCCAGGACCACGTATTTTTCACCGCAGAGAATGTGGTGAAAAGACAACTGTTTTTGTGTATACACAGCTCTCTTTGTGTGGTCCACATACATCCGAAGGCGCTAAACCAATTGTCAGAAAGATATCAAAACGGTTGGCCCGGTTCTTTCGATAAGACCTTCATGAAATGAAGGTGCGCACTTCGTGGAAACATAGAGTAGTCCCTACTACTTGCAAGCGTGACAATCGTGGAGAGCCCGTGAACTACAGTCCAATAATTCCCCTGCCATTGTTATCCAAGTTTTGGGATGTGTTATCCCAAAGGCCCTTATGGGGTACCTCGAGATTAACAACATCGTAGTTTCAGTGTGTAGGGATAAGCGGTTTCGAAGCAGATGATGATGGAAGACTACTTCGGGTGTGGGAGCCACACCCAATCCTAGCTAACATTGTTTTGTCTGATCTCCAACATCTTATTCTCCTTCACATACTTTGAAGCCCGTGACTCTGTCCTGGGTTAAACACGCAACCTTCTCATTCAACGTCAGCTGAGGGTTAGAGTTCGCAGCGACATTTCCGATATGAATAAAGACCAATGTGGAGTACTCCAATGACCAGTATGGTGATCACGTGTAATCCTAGATTTCATAAAATATCATGCTGTTTATTTCAGTCATTCTTTCTACTAATTGTATAAAATCCCAAGACCCCGCACAATGTCACGGCAGTGAAAGCTCACACGATACTGCAGAGCGAATTCGATATTGTCTATACGCAGTCATCTTAGAACCTGATCAGCTCAGGACAGCCAGGTGTAAAGTTGTTGGTAGATTTCATCAGCTGGGGGAACAGGGATTGTAAATTGCTACGTAGGAATGAGGTCTTGAACTAATTATGCTAGGTGACCTTGGCTTCTAGAAGTAGGCCAAAGAGCATCCTGGCCTCCTACAGTGGGCGTTGGGGAATTTCGATTCTTCTATCTTTCCGCAAATACTGAACGCCTGGGTGAGGCATCATGTGAAATATGCTCTCTAAACCTGATTTCCACTGTGCAAATACGCTGCTGATACATTTGAACCTATCCAACGCAGGGTTATCAAAATGGTTCGGGACTTGACAAACACTTGGATTTTACCCGTTGTACGTCATTGTTCCTTGTCGTTATCAAGTAAAAGCGGTCATTTTAGATAAGGTGGGGCTTAGCATTTCTCGTCATCGGTGCATATATCGGCGATTGTCATACGAATCTAACCTATGCAGGCACAAAAGCGTCTTCAGTGCAGTTTCAAAGAGGGAGGATACATGTTAACCGGTAAACACGTGCTTTAATGAATCCGGTCGCTATATAATCAATGCACCTTGTTCAAACGCGACTACTCCAGGGGATCACTCTCTAACCCAATTGAGGTGGAATGTGGTGTCCCACAAGGCTCAGTGCTGGGACCGCGTTTATTCCTGGTGTTTATCAACGACCTGGTAAGAGTCATCTCAAATTTCCTGCTTTACGCCGATGACTTCAAGATATGGCGGGCGATTAGAAACAAGCCAGATCAGGATCTGCTCCAACATGACTTAGATCGTAGTTACGAATGGTCAAAGAGGAACAAGCTTCAATTGAACATAGCTAAGTGCAAAGTGATACATCTGCGTCACCAGCCGGTGAGCGCTTACAAGAATGGGGACTACACCTTGGCGAAAGTTTCTCAGGAGCTTGACCTGGGTGTATTGGTACAGGAAGATCTTGGGTGTTCAAAACAAGCAGAGAAGGCGACGAGAACCGGAAATCAACACTTCGGCCTTCTTCGCAGAGCCTTCGGTCGGTTTGAACCCTCAATCTTTCTCCAAATGTTTAACGCCTACGTGCGACCTCACGTGGAATATGCTATTCAGGCGTGGCAGCCGTGGCAGAAACAGGATCTCGTTGCTCTCGAGACTCCTCAACGAAGGGCAACCAAGGACGTCAGGGGCCTCTTTCATCTGCCCTATCAGCTTAGACGGAAATCTCTAAGAATCTACAGCAGTCGATATCGGCTTTTGCGGGGGGATCTCATAATGGTTTACCAGATTCTGAAGAACCCAAAACCACATTTGCCGTCCACTGCTGGAATTGAACCACAACACTAAACTAAGAGGTCACCCTCTGAAACTGACGACTCAGTATAGCCGGCTTGAATGCCGTAGAAATTTCTTTTCTCTCCGCGTGTGCCAGCCTTGGAACGCCCTCCCTAATTATGTCGTTTCTGCTCCCAATCTGGCGATATTTAAAAAACGTGTTGACGATGCATTGTCTCACTTACATTTCATTTTATGACTTGTTAGCCAGGGGCTACAAAACGCAATCAAACGGTGTCTTGCCAAACGCCTAACCAATGGATTTATGGATTTATACGTTTAATACGCGAACATCTCCGCTATTCCACATAAGTCTATGGTGAGTCCACCACAACGCTTTTCACTTTATTATGCAATTGATTTTCGCAATAATTTCCATCCCACGGGACTTGTTAAGCGATGCTTTTTTACCCGTAATAAACCACTGTTCCATTGTTCCATTGATACGTCATTGTTTAGCTAGAGTATTTAAAACGCTTATGTACGTTAGCCTGAGAAACAGTGCCATCAGAGTATAACCAAATCGGCTCTTGTCCAGGCGTGCCGAACAGCCTTAATGAGGGGCTACACTGGTAATGGGGCCTTCGTGTGTAAACCCACCAGACTTTGAGGTATGGTGTGGAATAAGGTGGGGGTAAGAAGCGACTTATTTGCTTATATTAGTCACTAGGAACTTCGAAGGATCTTAGTATTTCTGGACATTTAGCGAAAGCGGAAACTGTTTCACAAGGAGCAAATTCGAATGGGGCATGAAGTTTATTAGTAGGGAAACGGTGGTGCGATGAGTTAGGAAGAGACACTATTTGCTTAATCCACTTATCCATCAGAGGCAAGTTGCAGTTTATCTGTGCTCGTTCTTCATTCACTAGCAGTGGGCCACGGTTGAAACAGTTGAAGCATTCCCTACTTGAGTGCTTAGGGCTCGCAGGTCTGCACCTCGAAAACTCATGCATACAGAAGTAGACACAGGGCAGGTGTATTAGTCCACATAATTAAATAAATGACAGTGTGAGGCACAGTCAAACTGAATGGTCTGATTGTTATGTACAGCAGGATCGCATGGAACAGATAAATTTTTTGAGCTTCCCATAGCAGCCGTCACACTATTTTGGGGAGTTCGGCTAATTGATCAGGTGAGTCATTCGAGAGGATTGTGAGGTGGCCAAAAATAATAAATGTAGATCAATCCAACTGTTCAAGTGATGTAATACAGCCATCCGTGGAACCGCTTCCCGGGGGCTGTTTCCATGTGGGGTATTCTCAAGGAAAGTTTCTTCCGCACTTCAATGTTCCATCTGGCCGTGTGCCGGTGTGGCTTTAAAACCGGTAAGCCACCACTGATTTACTCATTCTTAGAGTTGTTTTATGTGTATATAGCATGGATACACAGGCCATCTAGCCGGTACTATCAGTCGGTTTTTGAGGTAAGCACTTTTCCCGCTAGTGAGTTAATAGGAATGCGCCATGTATGAATATAATTATTAGCGTTGGAAGCTTCCATTCGTCCTCTGGGAAGGGTGACCCAGTAGAGTACAACAGTGGGATAAGGAATCATATACAATATTAAGCGGCATAACAGTAGTGACAGGAAAAATAACAAATAAGGAATTCGGGTTTTGAGCTGTTCTCCGAGCTGAGTGATTATTGTGCAGACGTTTCATTGCTTGACTAGGCGACATCATCCGTGTGGCTTCAGGGGTCTGGTTCGCAGTGCTTCGTAAGCGACTTCAATGTCCAAGTGTTTATTAATCGAGTTCTGTTTTGACTGCCAACCAACGGAAACGGTTCGCAGTAAACTCTTCAAAGGGAAAGATAAACTTAGCAAAGAGGAAGAAACAGGTGAGATTTACAACATCTGCTGCCGGAACTGCGACAAATACTACGTGGGACAGACTGGAAGAAAGCTTGGCACAAGGCTATACGAACACAGTCTAGCCATTCGTCGCCACGATCAGAACTCTTTGATGTCAGTGCATATGGATGCCGAGAACCAACAATTCGACCTAGAGGATGCCAGTATCCTCGGATGGGCTAAAAGCCGGCAAGCACGTGAGTTGATTGAAGCCTGGCATTCAAAACAGAGCCCGATCAATAAGCACTTGGACATTGAAGTCGGTTATGAGGCACTGCGAACCAGGCGCCTGATGCCGCACTGATGACGTTGCCTAGTCAGGCAACGAAACGTCTACACAATAATCACCAAGCTCGGAGAACAGCTCAAAACCCGCATCCACACCCCGAGCTACGGATATTCGCATTTATTTCAAATAAGGAATTGACACATTGTGCCACAGCGCGAGAAAAGTCAACTGGTTTTTTTCGATCAAACTGTACAGCAGAATTGCGGAAAACAGATGAATACTCGAATTATCAAAATGCAAGACAATACTGTAAAGAATTTTCAGGTGCATCCATCAGTTGCTTGCGTTCGGAAAAGAGAGAAATTCATTTCGCTTAGATATCTGTTCCTGGGCCGTCGCATCCGGGAAAGAAAAAGAATTAATTAAGATTACAGAACGAAGGTAAACATAGACTCATAAGTGAATATAAATAGAATAGTTTATATCACAACAGTGCGAGACACGAGCCATGTGGTTAATGCAGTAAAATTTGCAACTGGATCGTCAAGAAAAGTTTGCCTTCAAGCTGTTCATAAGCAAAGTGGTTTCGCGTCGATGTTTCAATAGCTCAACCATTTAAAGCAGCCGAAGAGTATAGGAAGTGATATCGCCGGATATTAGTAATCCCTCAGTAGTTCGTTTGCTGATACCTCTGGACAAAAATGAGTTAGTTATATATACGGACGATAGCTCTTCCGTAAATTAAAAAGAAGATACGGTATAGGTGGATGGACTTCCGATCAGAGCATTTTCTTATTTAACATATGGCGCTTAGCCCTTCCTCATATAACATGCATATACTCATGTTTATGTTGAGCATAGCTCTATTCACTGTCTATTCCCTGTTTACTATTAGGCGGAAAACCCCATTTGAGTCACACGTTCTTAGGTTTTGCGATAGCTTGTACCATATGACTGCGTAGAGGTTGAGAAAGAAGCTCGATTTTAAGTTAGTTCACGCTTCTTGCATTGGTAAAATGTTCAGTCCATTCCTTATTTTGTGCTTAAGAGAAGACTGAAGTACTACTTCGATGTCGGAAGTAACGATACGTTTGTGGATCATAACAAACAAAGCTCATTTAGAGTTATAGTCTCCTTAACCAGAGGGGTCCCATGTTTATCTCACAGCAGCGGTCCTGGTAAGATTACCAGAGTTTCTCATTAGGCGCTTCGTAAAGATGCCCTGTACATTTTCTATTGCAGTTCTGTCACGTCTTCTCAGGTTGAACAATGAACAATGATTTTATACGGATTAAGAAGTACTGCTTTACAAGCACGTTGGGTAGTCTGGTGGGTTATCGAAAAAAAGTTAATGAAAAATAGCAGTTAGTAGTTCTACTGTTTCCATAGCTTCAAAAAGCGCGAAAAGTAAATCCAAGATATTTCCCGGGAGTAGGATGTAGAGTAGCGTCAAGTAACAAAATGTAAGTGGCTGAGTGCGTAATCCAACCGACTTTTAAATATGGCTAGCGTGGGTGAAGAACAATGAACAATGAATTTACACGGGTTAAGAAGCGTTACTTTACAACTCCCGTTGGATAGTTGGTGGGGATAACGAAATAACACCAATGATAATAATGATATTAAAACCGTTACTACTACAAATATGAAAATAGGAACTTATCGTTCGTAATCCGCTTAGATTCACAGTACCCACAGTTAACATCAAATAATTCCATGGTAAACTTCATGTGTAAGACGGAGACGCAGTGTAAGTGATATGGATGGTGCAAGTGGATGAGTGTGTCATCCAACCATCTTATAACTACTGTTAGTGTCGTTGCATAGACCACTGATTCTGGGAGAGCATTCCACGGGTGACAGACACGAATGGAAAAATATCTCCGCGGCACTGTAGATGGCTATGCCGTACAGCGGGTTCCAATGTGTGGCCCCCTCATGGTTATATTGGTGCAGCGTCGCAGTAAAGCGCGGCACACATGATGTGGTTTTCACCGAATCAAGTATGCAATAATCAGGTCACCTCTTAGTCTGCGATAGCTTCCACTGAATACCTACAACCATTGCAGCCCCTCCTGGTAAAAAAGATTGCGCATTCCAATTACGTTCTTAGATGCCTGACCTTGTGGCTGCTCCAGTGCATTAAGGTCGTGTTTCAGCCATGGATGCCAGGCTTGAATTGCGTATTCGACAGGGGGGGCGAACATACGCACTGAGCATTTGTCGAAATATGGAGCTGTTTATTTGTCCAAACGCCCGCCTCAACAGCCCGACGTGTTGGTTCCCGGTCTTCGAGGTCTTTTAAATTGGCCGTAGCAACCCAAAACATCTTGAACCGTGACAACCAAGTCACGTTCGACAGTTGTTTGTTGCAGTACATTCGTTCCGAGCCGGGATGAGTAGCTGCTCTGATGTCGGATGGAAAGCACCTTGCATTTACTGACGTTGAAATGCAATACGTTTGGGGTCGACCATTGATACACTGTATCTAGGTCACTCTGAATCAGATGCTGGTCGGCGTTCGCCTACATCCTGCGCCAAATCTTGATATCGTCGACAAACATTAGAAAGTTTGAAGCGATTCCCTGTGCAAGGTCATTAATAAACACCAAAAACAAACCTGGACCTAGAACTGAGCCTTGCAGCATATCACACTCAACTTGTATGGGGTCTGATAAAGAGCTCCGAACTCCAACCACTAATTGCCGTTGAAGTAGAAAGTTGACCATCCAGCTTAAAGGAGGGTCTCCGATCCCGTAATGCTGCAGCTTGGATAGTAGTATCCGATGGTCTAGACGATCGAAAGCCTTGGGAAAATCCAGATAGATCACATCAACACCTTCTCTAGCGTCAGCTGCCTCGGTCCAACTACTGCGTGCAATTAGTAAATTACTTGTACATGACCGCCGTCCACGGAAGCCGTGCTGTTCAGAGTTGATGAGGTTGCAGTTTTCCAGATAGCACACCAGTGCATCGGCAACTATAGATTCCATGACCTTGGAGAGTATAGGAAGAAGAGATACTGGGCAGTAGTTGGAGGGATCAGTTCTGCCTCCACCTTTGTGAATCACGGTTATTATTCCAAGCTTCCACTTAGTGTGAACTTGATTCTGCTCTAAACAGCGCTGGAAAAACTTCGCTATATATCCTGCCATTTGGCTTGCTGCTGCTCCCAATGCCTCTGGACGAATGGTGTCGACACCCGGCGAGCTGTGTTTGCGTACAGACGTCAGCTTTTGCAATACAGCCTCCGCGGTACAAGTGATGTGGGTTAGTCCTGGCGTAGAGATGGCAAGGGATGGAAGATCGCTTGGTGGCAAACCCTCTGAAACGTGGGGACGTATTGCATCCGCAGCGCGTTTGCAGCTTTCAAAGCCGTCCTGAGTGGATGAAATCCTTGTCTCACCTTTCGTATGCTATTAACGTGCTTATACAGCAGTTTGTGGTTAGCACTGAAGGTTTTTACGGTGTTCTGCTGATAAGTGGCTTTGTCTTCTCATAACAGTTGAGTGCAGTGGTTATGTTGGGCTACGTAGTTGTCCCAAGTTTCTGGTGCTGGAACTTCTCTGTACACTCGCCATGCTGCGTTGCGTACTGTCATCCATTTTCGGGTTCTGCTCCTAACGAAAGAAACTGATTTGCACTTATTGCAAGCTGTTATCTCTGAAGCCTGTGCAATCAGCTGACTGAATGTGTTGACGAACTCGAGCCAGGAGACTTCCGGGGGTTCTTCGGCAAGGATCGACCGTTGTAGTGCTGACAAGCTGGGTTACTCGAGCATAGATTGTGATGGTTCGCACAGACTCATCGTTCTCTTTTCGATATTCCGCATAGCAGACGAAGTTGAAACTGATGACTGCGTGATCACTGCGGCACAACGCGCAGTCTACAAGAAACACATCAATCATATGCTCCTCGTTGGTAAACACATGATCCAGCACAGATGGCCTGTTACCTGGTCTGAACCGAGTGGGCAAAGTGATGTAATTGTAAACTGGAACAGTGGTTACGAGATCTTGTAGATCGGCTTTGAATTGTTCTCCAATCGTGGCGGGAGTTTCTAAACAGTGCGTTGAAATCACCCATGATAAGAATGTGAGTGTACTTTTGTTGTATACTGCATCTTAAAGCAGCCGCTAGGTGGTAATCGTTTTCGGGAGTGGAGTTAGGGGGGTGGTACACCATGACAATAAGGCAAGTGTCCCTGCCTTTTAACTGCAACCGGCACCAAAGAGAGTCGGGGAACTGCGAGTCTGAATTCTCCACGGCTTCGCACTGTAAGTCGTTTCGGTAATACAGGATAAGCCCTCATCCTTTTGTGAGCCTGTCGTTCCGGATCAGCGACATGCCGGGTAGCGACACTTCAGCGTCTGTCATTCCCGTGTGCAACCATGTCTCGGTGATACCAATGACATCATACGAGCCGGAAGCTTGGCGACTTTTCAGTTCAGCCAGTTTGTTAGAAAGACCCTGAGCATTTGTATACAAGCAGGCCAGTTTCTCGGTCTTTAGGAGCCCACAGAGGGTTGAAGGGATCAAATGTTGGCGAATGCCTACCGATCGGAGTTCGGTAGTTACTCGTTCTTTGTTGGGCTAGTGATACCTCGTTTGCAAATTGCTTCGGCCAAGTTGTGTCCCAATTTTCGTTTAGATCTACGTCAGAGTCAATTAAAGCAGCAATCAAGTTACGCTTCTGTACATTCTTCGTTGCGCTTTCTGCTTCAGGTGCTTTAATATTTCAGCTGTTCAAAGCTTCTGTGACCTTTAACCGAAGTTCAGAAGGAAGACATTTCCGTTTTCTCCGCCATCGATCCAAAACATCTGTTGTTTGTTGCTCTAACTGAACCACAAGTTTTATGATTCTACGACCGCATCCTCTATAATTTGGTGAGAAAGGTATCCTGGTGAGCGATAGCGCCACAATCTGATCCAAGGAAAGTGTTTCACAAGTGAATCGCCACTGTTCTAAAGGGTGCTTTCCGGCCTCTTGAACATGGTTAGAAGGATGTTCTGGCACGCCATGTATGAAGATTGTGTTTAGGCGGTCTGGCTTGCTGTGTCCCTCTTCGGGTGTTACTTCTTGATTTTCGCGCGCTCCAAGGGATATCAGGATAGATGCGTCGCACAGGATCCGTTTTAGCGAGGTTGCGGGGAGAAAAGCGTTTTCTATGTCGGTGGAGGATTCTAGTTTTACTCGAATAAGTCTGGGTTCACCATAGTGTGGCGAGTTCGGATGACGAGTAATTCATTCTCTGTTTATGGGTTTGGCTTTGACACTCATCAGCAAGCACAATGATCGTCTGATCGTCTGATAACTTATCCCGCAATGTGATGGGGGTAGATTCAGGGACATTTGAGCATACAACAGTCCGGGAACTGTTGTTGGATCTCTTTTTAATCGATCTACAAGGTATGGTACACATTTGTCTTGGCTTGTTGACAAGTGATTGCTCTTTTTCTCTCTATTTGCGTTAACGGTGTTTACAACAGAAGAGGTCTCGTTCGACGGATGATCGCCGGGGTACTTGCGTTCCTATCCTGAGGTTAGGGACTCTGGTGTTGTATGGAGAGTACCTTACATTTGTCCTGCTGAACTACAGCAGATTTCGGATTGACCACACATGTGCCATATCTAATGCACACCGAAATTAATTTTGATCAGAATCCGCTTGAATCCGGCGCCATATCTTTGTAACGCCGGCAAACTTCAGGAAATTTGGAGCGATTTCCCGTGCAAGGTCATTACTGAATTTGGAAACATGAAGTCCCTTCTATAATTCCAAAGAAGTATATCAAACGACGAAGATTGTTATTTCATGCATACTCGTCGACCACATACAGGCAACTAATAAGGAATGCAAAACAACGTTGCATGAAAACAAGTATTGAGCAAGTGTTTTCAGATTGGTGCGTTGCACGCACCACCGAAGGCTTATTGTCACTGTCAGCTGTTTTGAACACAAAGTGGTGGACGCTGTCGATCGATAAAGCGACCACAAGTAGCTTGAGTATATGAGACCTTGGACTCCAGCTACTTGAGGCCATCGCTATCAATCGATAGCGCCTGCTATTGTGTGTTCAAAAACAGCTGACAATGCCATTAAACACACTGTGGTAGCGCGCAACGACCAAGCGGAAAACAATTGATCAATACTTGATTTCATGTGACATCGTTTTGCGTTCCTTGTTAGTTGCTTGTGGGTATTTGACGAGTATGCACGCAAGGGCAATGTCATTGATGAATACCAAAAACAATCATGGACCTAGAACTGAGCCCTGAGGCACACCGGACTCGACTGGTATGGGTTCAGATAGGGAACTCCTGACTCTGACCACTAATTATTGTTGCAGGAGCAAGTTGTCGACCCAAATCAAGAGAGGGTCACCGATCCAGTAATATTGGAGTTGGGAAAGGAGAATCCGGTGATCTAAACGAGCGAATGCCTTCGACAAATTCGAGTATATTAATAAGCACTGTTCGAGTAAGGGACGAATACGAACTCTATACAGATCGATTTTGGTTTCCTCCAAAATAGGGTTTTAGTACCAGTCCTCTCATTTTACTGGTTTTTGCAACAACATACTGCACCTGTTCGGCTAAACTGAAGGAGCTCGAGTAGTGCAGCCCAAGAGCACGAATTGTGAGACAGTTGGACAATGTTTTACCGCCCAGCATCAAGGAATTTGGTGCAATACTGCACCCAAAGCCTATGCAGTCGTACCGTTATGTGCATCAGTCATAACAGCTTGCATAAGTGCATGGAAACTGATTTCCCCATTGTTGTACCCGATGCCCGCAGTGGCGGCTGCGGCGGCGGCGGCGGCGGCGGCGGCGGCGGTGGTGGTGGTGGAGGTGGTGGTGGTGGTGGTGGTTGTGGTTGTGGTTGTAGGATATAAGTTGCAGCCAGCCAGACTTAAACCGGAAGTAAGCTGCTACAGAGGAGTGTAATTGGTAAGTGATTATCTGATTGACGGATAATGATGGATTCGTAAGGAACTCCTGCATCGTGGCTTTCACATGAAGCCTATTCTAGGGTGTGCTCACAGTCTGTGTGT
>OX104064.1:128329478-128401334 GCA_944474145.2 Dicrocoelium dendriticum
GTCCGTGAATTATTTGGTATCTGTTATTGAATTGCTGTACATAAATAAGTATCTCGAGTTTACGACCCGGTTTCCCCCATCATCTGACCGTTCTTGTCCTTGCCCACATAGCTAACAATAGCTCTTTGCTAATTTTTAACTATATTTGCTTCATAAATTGTAGCGCCTAATGGCATATTATATCGAAGAGAAATTTTCTTATTCTCGCAATTGTCCACTTCAATGTCTGAATGGGCATCATTTATGGTATAAGAACTCTAAGTCCGTGTTTTCTCAAGGTGTTCCGCGATGCCCTAGGGGTTCGTGTGGCTAATCATTTCAGGAATCCGCGTGATTTCCCAAAGTGCTAGCTACAATTCTAGTAGGACTTTTATGTACGCGGTCAGTCTGTTTCATAAATTTAATTGACAAACATGCTGGGAAAAATTTAAATCAAAACCTAACAGTTTACATTATAGATTTGTGCGTTACCTATGGAAACATACCCCATCCCAAGTAGGAAGTCTTGCTTATGCAGAGTTTTGCATGTGATTGAAACGAGGGCTTTCCATGTTCAAAAGTCGACTCGCGGATAAACAGTACTTAGCTCAACTCCATCAGTTGTGGCCCACGAAGGCCGCCTCCGTGTCTTGACATTCTTCATACCAATTTTAACACATACTCACTCCGTTGACAGCCTTCATGTCCGCGAAATTATATGCTATTGTATTCTTCTCACTTCTCGGCTGCAGTAAGCTCGCACTCCATATATAATCAAGCTATCACCACGCCGCTGATAATCAACGATTGATCGAACTGATTGTTCAAACATTCTCTAAATTCGACTGTAACCTCGCTTTCCGAGTCCTTGAAGAAGTAAAACAATAACAAGGAGAATGCATACCGTGAGCGAAAGTTATCTGACAAATGCAACCAATGTCCGGGACAACCACGATTCGCAGGACTACGGGATGTCCGGAAACACATCATTTATAGCGGAATCCGGGAACGGCTGAGAGACCGGAGACGAAAAACAAGACACGCCCGGACCAGCACTGCAACGTTTCACTTCGTCCCACAACTATGAGATATGGCTACATTACAGAGTCGAAAGAAATAACTGCCCCAAGTACACGTTGCGGTTAAGCACACTGCCCGATTTGATGAGCCAGACAACGAATGCAAATTATCTGTCCCTCGTAGAGATGCGTATCGTGATGAATTGGATTTTGTTCATACGGCAATGCGCTCCGCTTTTCCGATCGTAATTGATGTAATACATTAATGCATTGTTAAATGCTGGGCAATGCGAAACGCTTCGGACATAGGCATGCACATGGCAATACAAAATAGCTCGGTGAAGGTGCACGATTGGTTTTATGTTAATGATTTACTACCTAGATTTTATTGAGTATGTACATATGCAACTACATTGTTTTGCACTGCCTAGTGTGTCTACATCACATCTTACTTCTCGCCAACCACGGTGAAAAGGGACAGTCGCAGTGCCTCTGGCCTAATTCGACAAAGATAGGGCTGCCGTTGAAATAGGAAACGGGATCCAACCGTACACACCAAGCGATAAGTCATGACTGTTTCCCCGTGTAATACTTAACACTTCTTCCTCCTAGAGATCATACGCTATAAGCCCCCTATACTCCCAATGATGGATTTCAATTTGGCTGAAGCTGCTGAATAGCAGTGGACTTAAGCGTACAATTAACCTTGCTACTCTGCAATAGTTGGCTGTACTCCATCGTGGTCCACTCATTTTGTTGTCATCCTTAATCTGGCGTTCAGGTAATTCAGAGCCTGGGTGCAGTAGTACGTTCTAGAGTATCGAAACAATGCCAGTGAAATTTGCTATAAGATTTTTTGCAACTTTCAAAGACGGACCGTCTTATAAAGTTGCAAAAACTATAGCAAATTTCACTGTCATTAGTTCATACTTCTAGAACGTAACTGCACCCAGGCTCGAATTACATGAAAGCTAGATTAAGGATGACAAAAAAATGATGACACGATGGAGTAAGCAACTATGCAGATTAGCAAGGTAATTGTACGCATAAGTCCACTGCTATTCAGCAGCTCAGCCAAATTAAAATCCACATTGGGAGAAAGGGGATTATAGCTATGCTCACTATGAGGAAGAAGTTTAAGTACAGTGGAACATTAATGACTTATCGTTGGTGTGTACGGTGGATCCCGTTTCCTATTTCAACGGCAGGCTATCCTTGTCGAATTAAGCCAGAGGCACTGCAACTGTCCCTTGTCACCGAGGTTGGCGAGAAGTAAGAGGTATGTAAAACCACTAGGCAGGCAGACAATGTAGTCGCATATGCACATACTCAACAAATCTAGGCGGTAAATAATAAAACACATAACATATGTGTACCTTCATCGAGCTATTTTGTATTGCCATGTGCATGCCTATGCCGAAGTGTTTCGCATTGCCCAGCATTAACAATGCATTAATGCATATATATCAATACGATCGGAAAAGCGGGACGCATTGCCGTATTAAAAAAATTCAACAAATCAAGACACACGTCTTTATGAGAGACAGATAATTTGCATTCTTTGTCAGGCTATCAAATCGGGGCGGTGTGCTTAACCGCAAACCTGTGTACCTGGGGCAGGAATTTCTTTCGACTCTGATAATTGTAGCCCATATCTCATAGTTGTGGACAGACAGGTGAAAGGTTGCGGTCCGGATATTGGTTGCATTTGCCAGATAACTTGCGGCACACGGTAAGCTTTCCTTGTTATTGTATTACCTTTTCAAAGACGGAAAGCGAGGATACAGTCCATTTAGTGAATGTTATGCAAACTCAGTTACGTCAACTCGTTGATGATCAGCGCGTGGTGATTGTTTGATGACATAGGGAGTGCAAGTTTAATGCAGCCGAGACAGTGAGAAGATACAATAGCATAATCTGGGGAATGGGGCTGTCAACAGAGGGTATGTTTTAAAATTGGTTGGGAATTTCGAGAACACGGGGCGGCCTCGTGCCACAACTGATGAGAGTTGAGCTAGTGCTGTTACCCGCGAAGTGATCTTTCTGAACTTAGAAAGCCTCTTTCGATCACACTGTAAATCCCTGCAGAAGCAAGCTTCCTCCTTGGATGGGGTATGTTTCCATATGTAATGCACAAAGCTATAATGTAAATTCAAATTTTTCACAACATGTTTGTCATAAATTCGTTAAATAGATTGATGGCGTCCATAAAATATCCTAATGGAATTGTAACACTTTTGAAAAGCACGCGGATTCCCTGAAAGTAGCCCACGGAACCCTTAGGCATCCGCGGACCACCCTTTGAGAAACGGTACTATAGATATTCTTATACTCATAAATGATGCCCATTCAGACATGAAGAAAACAATTGCGAAGAAATTTCTCTTCGATAAATATCCTTAGGCGCTACAATTATGAAGCAAATAAGTAAAAATAGCAAATAGCTATTGCTAGCTATGTGCAAGGACAAGAACGTCAGATGATAGGGGAAACGGTTAAACTGAGAACTTATTATGTACAGCAATCAATAACAGATTCAAACGAGTCACAACGGACCGGTGAACATGAGGCCTGCTAACTGCGTGAGAGCCAGTTTAGAATAAGTGCTTACATGATAGATCGCCTTGCCTGAGTCTTTAATCTGGGGTCTGCTTGCAGCGTGGCTCGCAATGGTTGTGGGCAAGATTTATGTTGTTCTCCACTGTCTTGCACTGGCCTGGGTGGGGGCGGGGGAGGGTGCCCGTCTGGGGGGTGTTGCCCAGGTCTATGTGCTGTGGGGGATTGGGGGCGTGGCCCGTTTAGGCCCTGGCTGGGAGGTTCCTGGGGGACCTCAGACGATGCGGAGGCAATGGGGGGGTGACTGACGCATGGCGCCAATGTTGGGAGGTGCACATTGGTGGGCTGGGCAGCTCTTGGCTTGCTCGTGGTGGATGGGACACCCTTGGGGCGGGTGTTGGTGTGGGGTGTGGGTGTACGCTGGGGGGAGATGGGGTCGCGGGGGGGGTTGGCGCTGGGGGGGGTGGTGGTGTGGAATGGTTGGGGGAGGACCTGACTGGTTTGGGGGGATATGGGGGCTGGGGGCGGTTTGGGCCTGGAGACTGAGTGACAATGGTGGGAGGGGGGTGTGGGGGCGTTGGGGGGGAAGGGTTGATCACTGATGGATGTACAGCTGGGGGGATGGACACTGGGGCTGGCCCTGGGGAGTTATTGGGGCGTGCGGTGGGGGGGGGATGGGGGGGGGGGCCGCTGGTTCTGGACACGCTGGTGTACCGTGCATTGGGGGCGGGCGCCTCCTTTGGGTGGGGGGGGGGGTTGCCCACGGCGATTTGTTCGTCTGCACCGGGTGGTACGTACGCGAGGCCACCGGTTGCGTCTCCAGTCTGTGTTTGCTAACTACCTGCGCCTCTCATAGCCAGGCAGCTCCCCTGGGACAAGCACTGAAAGAGTCAAAGCCCTGCCAAAACCGCCGCGCGCCGCGTCTGGCCGTGGTCGCAGGTGCGTATCCGATTGCGGTCGCAAAACCATACATAGATAGAATGAGACGCGAGTACCTCAAAGGCTGCGTGTAACGTGTGCCGCGTCATGCGGATCCGCCATCAGCCTCTGCAAGTCGTCAATTCCTTTGAGCTGTGTGATCTGGCTGCGCCCACTGGCCTTGGAGTTGGGGACACAGGCTATTGAGCCAAGGGCTCCGGACTGGAGCCCGCGAGCAAGAGCAAACCTCCAAACTACCCACTTGCTGGCATATTCCGGCCAGATGCGTGTCCGCAGCGCTAGATAGCTTCTTGCATGAGAGTTCTGATGACATGGGCGACGTGCGGTGGACAACATGTCATTCTAGATCGGAGGATACTAGCATGTTTCAGGAATGGCGCAACACAGAGTAGATACACAACATGGCATTCTCGTGCCGCAGGGAGTGATTATACACACGATGCGAGGTGGCTCCGCAGCCACATGCGAAGACACCGCACCGCACTACCCGCTCGGCCAGGCACACACTAACAGTGCGAATGGGCCACACTACTGATGCTTTAATGCCGCGGCGGCTGAGTACGAGCACCGTGGCTGTGCAGACTGAGGCGCGCGCGCGTGCACAAGCGATAGCACGAGGCGGGCCTCCTATCTAGTGCAACGCGTGCAGCGCGGCACACATACGCGTGCGCGCATCGGGCATACCCGCGCGCGTGCATCATCGCAGCTCAGGAACGAAGCATAACGGAAAGCTCGCTCACGAGCATGGCTATGCTGAGAGCGTCGTCATTTGGACTGAGAACTGTATGATCATCCGGAGACTGCAATCTATATGCCTGTCACTCTCTAGATATAGGTCAGTCAGATGTGCGGAGGCTAGCATTGCAGCCAAGCTGCTCATCTTGTGCACAGCTACGGATAGCTGATGCGCGACAGCACTAGCACGACTTGTGCTGCAAGTTCGACTTAACGACGTTACAATACAGGTATAGGTGGATTTATAGCCTGTGGGTTTAACACTGCTCGGGCGTTGAGCGCTCTGTGGCCGAAGTGAACTAACCGCGTCACGACAATTCTCTTGCAGGTGATAGAGCTATCGTGATTCATATGATGACAGCGTGAGAGAGGTCCACAGAGTACATAACAGAGCGCGAGAAGAGCTCATATCTGGAGCACGGATACAGCGACACGGAGGTATGTGAACGTAACGGATCGTGTGTGTAGCTCGATTGGGTGACAGCGCGGGAAGAGTGTAAAATGTTCTAGGACGGCGAAGGACCACAAAAGACAGCGTGAATCTCTAGACGGCATGGGGTACGTGTGGCGTACACGCGGATAGCCGGAGAAGCGAGTGGCGTGCAGAGCGGGAGAGCGAGGGTGAGAAATCGACATACCACGCCTGGTCATTATTTAACGAGCCGCGTACGAGACAATCGTCGAGCACAGAGGCACTAGTGAATACGACAAGTATTGGGTCGAGCTGATAATCGTGGCGACTCTGCTATTTCTCGTGACCACGTAACGTATGCGCACAAGCACCTTAGTCATCGTATGTAGTATGAGCGGATATACGAAGAAGTTGGCACAAGTACGCGTGAGGCGCGGGAGCGGGAACTTCACAGATTTGGTGGACAACAACAGACATGGATGGAGGGAGAGGGTTAGAGGGGGGGAAGTGGGGTAAAATAAAGAAGTTGGTGTGAGGAATTGGTAATTGATAAAAACTTGTCTCTGGCTATTACATTCGTGCACAATTATACAGGTGCGACACACACACACACACAACATTGTCACATAGATGATTATATTGAGGGGCACAGCGACTGTACGGAGTAGGGCGCGCGATGTCTATCTGTGAGGAGCGCGCTTCCTCTCTGTTGTATGAGTATTAGTGAGATTTATACTACTCTACGTGACACTATGACAGTATTATGGGTCTACGCGTCGATGGTGCACACGGAGCGAGAGGAGATCAAATGCGCAATCGATCTCGACTAAGTAGTGATAGATATCACTTACGCGGGGGGAGAGACACAGGGAGGGTTAGCGCACATAGTGACGAAAGCGCACAAAGGACGGGGTGGACACAACACGTGCCGCACAGCAGGGGGTGGGAGGAGAGGGTACACATAGTGGGGACGTGATGTAGTATGTCTGTGTAGTCACAGTGTAGCAGGGGGCAGTTGACGAGAAATGAGGAGTAACGGTGGGTGATCAGAGGTGCAAGTACGCGGACTGTAGTGGTGCGACTATTTGGGGGGACGTGTTAGAGTCAGACAGTAGGATGGAGTTACGTGCAGAGCGTTGATTCTGACATGATATGGATCGAAAGCATTTTAAGATGAGGAGACGCTGAACTGGAATGAGGAGAAATTTGATAGGTAGTGCATTTTATTACACACACGACTTAACAGTGAGGGACTGGGGGGAAGAGTCATCTAATTGCACGATGACACTCTATACGTCAGAGCTTCTCACAGTTACAGTGTCATCTAGGGAGAGGTATAGATAGGGAGGAGCAGGAGGGTCTAGTTATGGTGACAGCGAGAGGGGGGTCGTGCTCTAGGGCACAAGGAGGGCAAACTGGAAGTCACACACTAGAGCTGTGCTCTCGGTGCTCACCTGCTCGACTATGTCATCGTACGTCAGCGTGATATGCGTGAAGTGCGCATGACACGTGTACTGCGTGGAGCTGAGTGTGGCACTGATCACAAGTTGGTGCGGACCAAACTGTACATATATTTTCGTAAATCTATGTATTGCACTCCCGCCGTGAATCGGCGTAAATTTAACATTCTCTCCCTCGGTACTGTGGCGAAACGTACTGAGCTGGAGAAGGCGATGGCTGCACGCCTGTGTGATGTGGACTGCATAGCCACAGTGGGCGACCTGTGGCACCACATTCGCGATCAGGTGACAGCTGCTGCCGAGGAGACCATCGGGCGCGCAAACTGTAAACGGCCTGATTGGTTTGATGACAACAATGCGACGATCGGCGCATTGGTGTCGGAGAAGAATGCAGCATTTGCTGCACATGTTGCAGACCCCAGTGACTTGGGGAAGAGTAGTCAGTTTCGCAAACTTCGACGGCGACTGACCCGAGAGCTCCGTCGCATTAAAAATGCATGGTGGACGGAGAAGGCGAAGCAGATGGAATGCTACGCCGAACGCCGTCAACACAAGGAATTCTTTGACTCCTTGAAGGCGGTGTATGGACCGAGATTGGAGCCGCTGAGGACACTGATCGATGGTAGTTCAGGCGCTACCTGCACCCAGACTGCAGACATAATGCAGATCTGGCGGAAACACTTTGACTGTCTCTTGAACAACCGTTCAGAGATCGACTGGCCTACATTGAACGGCCTGAAGCAGCACGATGTGAAGGCGGATCTGGCGGATACGCCGACACTGGATGAGACGCAGAGAGCACTTGCTCAGCTGCGAAACGGCAAGTGTGCCGGAGCCGACGGGATCCCGCCTGAAGTATTGAAACACGGCGGACCCGCGTTGTTGACTGCGCTGCACCACTTGGTGCAACGCGTGTGGATTGAGGAGGAGGTGCCTCCTGAGCTGAAGGATGCCCTTGTGCTACCACTGTACAAGGGCAAAGGTAGCAATCAATTTTGCACGAATTATCGTGGCATCAACTTGCTGAATTGTGTGGGCAAGGTGATTGCCCGAATCCTGCTCAACCGCCTCGTCAGTCAGATTGTGGAACCTAACGTGGCGGAGAGAGCAGTGTGGATTCCGTTCGGGTCGCAGCACTATAGATATGGTGTTTGCGGCTCGTCAGTTGCAGGAGAAGTGCAGAGAACGACACCAGCCATTGTACTCGCCTTTTGTTGATTTCACCAAGGCATTTGATACGGTGAACCGCGAGACATTGTGGCTGGTGTTGGGTAAGTTTGGTTGCCCGCGTAAGTTTGTAAGTTTAATTGTATATCTGCACAGTGGTATGCGAGCGAGTGTGTAGCTGAGTGGAGAGATCTCGAATGAATTTGCAGTTGTCTCTGGTGGGAAGCAAGGCTGTGTCTTAGCTCCTGCCCTGTTTAATATATATCTTCATGCAATGTTGTCTTGTGCTTTTGATGCCGCTTGTGCTTACGGTGTTCGTGTGGAGCACCGTATTGATGGTGGGTTGTTGAACGTCCGTCGTTTCGGTGCAAGAACTCTAGTCTGTGAGACAACTATCCGTATGTTGCTGTTTGCTGATGACTGTGCGTTGTTTTCACACAGCGCGGATGAGTTGCAGCACATGACTAGTGCTCTAGCTTCGACAGCGGCCAAATTCGGGCTCACCATCAACACAAGCAAAACTGTCTGTCTCTTTCAGCCTTCACCGGAGGTGCAATCTTCAATATTGCCGCGAATCAGCATTGGTGCTGAAGTATTGGAAACCACCTCCCGCTTTTGCTACCTTAGGAGTGTGATGTCGACTGATCAGCAGCTACACAGTGAGCTGCGTATTCGCGTGTCGAAGACAGCAGCAGCATTCGGGAAGCTAGAGTGCCGTGTGTGGAACAACCATCAGCTTATCATTGGCACGAATCTGATGGTGTACAAATCCATGGTACTGTCCGTTCTTCTATACGGCAGTGAAACGTGGACGATGTACCATCGGGATATGCGATATCCTGAACGGTTCCATTAGCATTGTCTGCGAGGAATTTTGCGGATCGGCTGGGGCGCCAGAGTTGCAGACACGGAAGTTTTGTGCCGAAGTGTGATGTATGCAGTGGACTGCATACTTTTATTGGGGCACCTGAGATGGCTCGGTCATGTGAGCCGTATGGATTCGACGAGGATTCCGAAAAAACTATTATATGGTCAGCTGAGTATTGGGAAGCGGGAAGTGGTGAAACCAAATTTACCTTACCAGGACATGATCAAAGTGAGCCTCACACGTTCTAACCTTGATTGCAGGACATGGGAATCGAAGGCGGTTGATCGGCGTGCATGACGCGATCTAATCACGAAGGCAGTTGCTGAAGTGCGGGAGAAAGCCCTCATGCATGCAGAGAAGAAGCGGCAAGTGCGGAAGTGGCAAGCACCGATGAATTGTACTCCATCGACATCAAGCGCATGGTGCTGTAGAACATGCGGTCGCGAGTGCCTGAGTCAGGCAGGCTTAGTGAGCCATGAGCGAGGCCACTCGGGACTACTACCGAGGCGACGACGGGTTCTGCAGAGAACATAGGCAGAACCAATGCAGCGTTTGTAGGCACGCTGCATTCGATTTACTAACCGCGTGCTTGCATGCTAAGTCTCTTTATTTCAGGTGGTGGGTTTTCAATTTTGTCCTAATGCCTTTCTTTCTCTATAAATGTCTAGTGTCTAGTGAGCCATGAGCGAGGCCACTCGGGACCACTACAGAAGCGACGACGGGTCCTGCAGAGAAGTATTCAAAACCGGCGCAGCGTCTGTAGATACGCTGCATTCTTTTTACTAACCGCGTGCTTGCATGCTAAGTCTCTTTATTTCAGGTGGTGGGTTTTCAGTTTTGCATTAATGCTTTTCTTTCTCATATAAATGTCTACCTGTACTCTATTCCATTAACTTGCACACCTCGCTTAAGCCAATTGTATTCGATTTCTATAACATTTTTGTGTTCGTGGCATTTAAGTATAGTATACTCTCTCACCTCGTGAACTTATCTAGGATTCGTTTGTAAACAACTTATTTCATATGCTCTTCAACTTAAGGTTTATGTCACCGTTTCCTTATGAATCAATCGAATTATTTTCTTTGTCTTTCTCTCTCACGTGACTGGCTGTTGTTTGATATCCCCGGTGTTGCTGCGCTTGATGTGCATGTTGACAAGGTGCCTACCTGTCTATTACCCACTACCTCGTCCATACTGGTTCCAGGAGACAGTTGATCGTTGCTGGAGGGAACGGGCTGCACGGTCCTTGTGGTCGTGCTAAGCTCAAAGAGCGGTTCCATGCACTCAGTGTGGAGCGGACTACGTTTCAGCCACCGCCTTGTGTGCGCTTGATTCCCCAAATACAGTGTGCTTGTGTTTGTGTGAAGTGTGTGTGAAGTAGTGTGGACCGGCTCCGTTGATGAAACGTGGTTCCCATCCGCATGCCTCCCGGTTTTATTCCTGCGGGTTTACACTGGATATGGGGTGTGTGGTTGGAGCTGTGGGTGGTGCAGCGCAAGCCACCCATGGTCCCTCTGTAGGCGCAGGCGTCCTGTGGCTTGCCACAGTGACAGGCAAATCCGAACCGGATGCCGCCAACTATTGTGTGTGTATGTGTATGTAGCTGTGGATTTTGTGCATGTAGTTGTGCTGCTACAATCTTCAAAATTTGCTATCGTCATCAACTTGCGAGTAGGAAATTGGTGTCCGTGGGTTGGATAGAATTATCCGGATATCCACGGGGCAGTGACTTTAATTTGTAGCGAGTCACGACCGTTACGTCACAGTGTTGTTAAGTGGACATTTGTGGCTTTTTATAGGGAGAACGCTTGCCAGACGAACCCCACTACGTCCTGGAACACTGCCGCCGAACTATTTTCTGGAACGGGTTAAATCCAGCTGACACCACGAGGAGGAGTTCGGCTTGCCAGTTGCTAGCGCTGCGAGCCGAAGCGGTAAGGATAGGTTAAAATGAGCTTCCAGGACAATAAACGGCATAACTAAATAGGTTACAAAAAGCGGGAGCAATAGAGCTGCGTAAATTGCTAATGAAATTGGTAAAATAAAAAATTCTTTTTTGGTTACCTATAAATAGAGGACCCTGAGTACCACAAATGGGAGTAAAATGGGGAAATGCTAACACCAGCTGTCAGCTTAATTATGGATAATCTAAATCGAAGGTGCTAGACTTAGTATGCCTTGAGCGCTTAGTTAGGTTAAAGAACATGGATGAATATCCACCGTCTTTTGTACGTTGTTTGGTGAATGAACGTAGCGCCATTATGTTTCCTTGCTAAAAACGGCGCATTTAGTTCGATAGCAAATGCAGTATAAAACAGAAAGAAACAAGTATTTGCATTCATATTATCTCTTCTAAATAGGAAGTTGTATCTAAAATGGTGCAAGCTGGCTCAAGCTTACCAGTACTTAGGTGCAAAGTGGTTAGCGGAAAATCTAGGTTTCCATGCGTACACGATACTAAATAGAAAAGTACAACAAAGTTTTTCTTAAACGCAAGGATGCCTTAGGAGAATATTACTGATATTCGCGGCGTTTTGTAAGGGTCTAATTAGTCTTATCTCGAAAGGTCGAACCTTGAGGATTCTGGTGGATTCTGAACATTGCAAAGCACTGTAATGCCAGAAAGCACCGTTTAATAGTCATGAGTGTTGGCAACTATAGCTGCGGAATTATAGAGAATAAATCTGTAAGGATAAGTCAGGACGACTTGTACTGCAGTCAGGCCATGTCATACGATCACCGCTGCGTATCTTTAAGGTTGGCAATGCAACTATTAACACTTCGTACAATTGGTATATCACCACAGAAGTAGGGCTATCCCAAGTGGTACACCTCAAAGCTTTGTCGTTATGTATATGCAAATGGATAGCAGAGACATAAGCGATTTATTACGTAGCGTACAATCCACGGCAGCTTGTATGTGTGGTGCAACAACCACTATAGTTCTGAGAGCTACGGTTTTCAAAAGCGAAGGAGTATAGTGCCTTTCGTTTTAGCGCAACGTAACGTGAACTTCCGTGGAACATTTGTGGCTCATCTCCTTTGTTAAACTGGTTTGACGCAAGTGTTCCGAATGCAGACCAAACCGACGGTATGAGACGTGGCTTTCGCAATACATCAGCTATTAGATTAGCAATCTATCTGACCGGAGCTATTCCAGTGAGTCAGCAGAAGTGAGCGAATGATAATATTAGCCAGGCGTGGTAACGTATATGCAAAAGTAAGAGCTGGCTGTCCACCCACCATTATGTCTGGCACATGGGTTCCTTGTAGCCAGGTAAGGATTAATTTCGTATGGCTGGACATGGTAAGGTAAGTGCAAGTTAGTTAAACCGTTTTGGATGTGCAGCTAACCAAGGTGACAGGCTACTATGGCGCGTGGCTAGCCTCCTTGGCAGTCAGTTAGAAGGCAAAATAGGAGATGTTAAAATAGGGTGTAGGAAAAGATCTGGTCCTTTTTGCTGTTTGGCAACCAGTGTTTCCCACCTTGTTTGGTAAAGGTTCAGTACAACTTAATGCTTGAGAATATTAAATAAATAAATAAATAGTTTATGCTCGAATTTGTCGAGACACACCAAGTAAGGCATGAGCAATATTAGGCAAAGTAAGGTGGTAATGGACTGCAAGGTGCTTGCGTCTGATAACTATGCCTCTGACAGTGTCCGTTTAGCAGATCTGGTGGATCAATTTTAGGTGCAAATAAATTACCGTTCAAAATAACGGCGGTTCAACCTACGGTTGTCAGGGCGTATGAATGGCATCTATGTGAGGTAACTGTCAGCTGTTGGCTGTGAAGGCACATGGAAGTGCATTTATAGCGATCAATCGTGCGCTATATATCTGATACCAGACTAAAGGACCGAGCGTTTTCGTACGGAAGAACACACAAAAGTAAACTATGGAAAAGTTTTATTGAACGGAACTTGAGCAAGCTGAGGCTAAAGTGCTGACACCAGCGGAGGGCTAGCTGGCGAGGAGGTGGTTGGGCGTCGAGTGCGTGGATGGGACTTCTTTCACAGTAGGGTCGCGCGCGCCAGAAACGGATAGGTCATCCGTATTTTAAACAAACGGGAACAAGACTCCAACAGGCGAATCGTCTAAGTTCATAATACACAAGAACACAAAAATATTAATACAGTCGATTCCGGTTAATCGGACCACATCGGGACCAGATGATTTTGGTCCTATTAAGCGGCTGGTCCGAGTAACCGAAGTTACCCGCTGTAACAAGATGGGACATGCTATACATAACATAGGAAACCATTATTATCACCTGTATTGGCGGCATATGTTTATAGCAAACACACAGCAAAGAACTGCTTTGATAACGAACTTGGTTCACTGAAAAGGAAATTTACTAACAAATGCTTCGTAACGACCTACAAGATATTCAGCATGCGAAGTAGAGTTTTATACAAAGGGATTTCCGAATTCCATTCAGCTTTTGAAGACCGTATCCAATGTGGTTTGACGTATTCTTTTATCAGACTGCATTCCCACGAAATCACCACAAACATGTAACGCAGTAATAGGACTACCTTCATTTCCTTCCTGCATGAAATAGCGGTGCAATGTTTCAATGCATTTCCTTGCATCCTGTTTTGTGACTGGCATTAACACGTTAGGGTTCTCTTCATCACTTCCATGGTCTTCTGTTGCTTTCGTGTGTTTTGCTGCTATTCGAGAAACAGTAGCAGCATCGCATTCTTCATTTCTAGCATAGGGTTGAAGTTCCTTATCGATTGACAAAAGTGCCTCGTAATTTTCAGTTTGTTTCAGCTCCACATTCTCGCCGTCATTTTCATTTACAATCACCATATCCACATCCATCTCCGAGACAATATGCTTAAAGCCACAGTGAGAAAAACAGTTTCGAATGGTCGCACTGTTCATTTTTCGCCAAATTTTGGCCACGAACGTAACGGCTTGCAAAATGTTGATCTTTGCACTGATTCCTCCGGCAGTCGAGAATGAGATCAGTAAGCCTTTCTCAATTGCTTCAAGGATGTAATTCAACAAGCTTGAACGATAAAAGGTTTTCAAATTTTTTATGATGCCCATGTCCATTGCCTGTATCAAAGGTGTGGTCTTGGGAGGCAGATATTCTACCTGGATTTTCTTCAAGAAATCCAAATTTGGACGTGCTGCACAATTGTCCAGAAGTAATAACACTTTCCTCGACTGGCTTTGTAGCGCTGTGTACCAATCCTTCACCCATTCTTTAAACAGTGTAGAGCTCATCCATGCATTTCTGTTCTCACGATACACAACTGGTAAACTGTCCATTCTGAATCCCCTAAAGCAGCGAGGCTTGGCACATTTTCCTATAACCAGCAACTTCCTCCTGTCTGTTCGGGATATATTTGAGCAGCACAAGAGAGTTACGCGAACCATTGCTTTTCTGCAGCTAGAGAGAGTGACATGTTTGTAACAGGGAGCCGTCCGGTGTAGCCCTAGAGTCCAACCCGGTTTCATCAGTATTATAGATGTCATCTGCTGGAAATTTTCAAGAAGCACTGGTAGTTTGTTGATTTCCATTCTTCAGCTCGAGCGCCATTGGCACCTTCTTTCTCACCATGCGCTTTCTTAAATTTTACGTCATGTCTAGCTTTCAATCGAGACAACCAGCCGTCCGTAGCTATAAAATCTTCGTGGCCCAACATTTTAGCGAGTTCTTTTGTTTTGTACTTTAACACTGGGCCACTTACGCGCACGGCTCGTCCAGTAACAAAGGCTAACCAATCATTAAGGACCTCATCGACGTCTGGATCCTTGCCTTCACGTTTTCGTTTTTGGGAAGTACCTCGTCGTCCTTCACATTGTGGCCATTCTTCTCGCAGATCTTTCTCTTGTTTTATCAGGCGCGATATTGTAGATTTTACCAAGCAGGTAATTTCCACCAATCAACGCTGACTAGTGGTTGGTCCCTGTTCCTTGATCTGATCTAGGAAACGAATCTTCTCAGCTAACGTCAAGTCCCGTAGTGGCAATTTCTTAATATGCAACAAGACACGCACAGTTCACTGAGGTGAACTCGAGTCTGTCTCCCGGGTATTTCTATGGGTGACCTAGCCACCTGCTGTCCTATGATTTGCCGGACCTGTGTGTCCGCGATCATCTGCCGTGCTCGAGAGTAGGCCCGCAATGCGAGCTCAGGACATTCGGCTCAATGGACGTGCGGTACATTGCTCGAGAGGTTACCGACATGTGAACGTGCATGTATGTCTTCGCTCCGCCTACAAGTGTTGGGAACTGCGGTCAGTTTCGGGCGGTTCTGAAGCCAATTAGATAGATGTGCCTTAAGGATGCCACAGTTCAGTTTATCCAAAGGTCAACTCCGATTACCGTAACTAAATGATACGCTTTCTTGCCCAACATATGAACTGCGGGTTTAGTCCAGACATCCAGTCACAGAACTTGCTTTTAACACCTCTGTTACCTGCCACCTTCTATCGGCTGGTCCGATTAAGCGGAATAACGGTCCTAATAAGCGGCTAAAATTAGGCTAGCGTAATAGGATTCGTTCCGGTTCTTCAGAATTTGGCCCGAATAAGCGGCTGGTCCTATTAACCGGTGGTCCTATTAACCGGAATCGACTGTATATTTAAAATGGTTTACGCAGTCGTCCGAGGAATCTTCAGGTTACTACACAACCCCCTACCTAGAAGTTAATCATTTGGTAACCCTGCGATCGACGTGAGGTCTGTCCGTCGCAGTCCAGTCTTCTGCGAGTCCCGGTGGTGAATCAGAATGCATCTGTGGGGATATAACAGGCCATCGGAAATTAGTTGGTTCCCACCCATGTTCTCCCTTAAAGTGCACTAATAAAAGAAGAAGTTCGTCAGCGTCCAATGTTCGTAATTTTGTGAATTTCGAATGTTCGCTTCAGGCTCCGCATCTTTACGTACGGGAAACGGAAACAAGAGCAGTGACAGTGGGGGCGACTGTGACACTTATCGGACGAGGTAGACACCAAGCAACACGTAACTCGTTTCTGACGTCATAGCCTTTTAAGCTGTTGTAGGGTTTTCGAAAGCCTCAGTAGGCTTTTGGCATTTTCGAATGCTTTTGCCGTGTATTCCGTTTTCCTACGCGGTTGGCTGAAAGAAAAAAGAAGGCGAGAAAATATTTGGGTGAAATAATAATCCTCTAGTCACGCTGGATAATGAAGGCGCCTACCCGACCTAATCGACTTCTACGGGTCGGAGGAAGGCGTCGTCCTGCACGGAATAGCAGGGAGCAAATTTGAAGGAATTGCTTCATATATGCCGGTTGGTTCGATGGGAAGCGGTGGAGTTGAAGTGGACGTCTTGGATGGTGGGCGGTGCTCGAGGTCATGAGCCTTGGAAGCAGGTGAGTCTTTAATTATAGGCTGGTTTGCTTCTACAGTAGACGAGCAATTGACGTTATTGAGCTAAGGTTCCGCGTGGGCAAACTTGTGCCCGCCAATTGTAACGACTTCTTGCTTACCGTGACGGTCGATGATAAACACGCGGTCCTAACGCTGCAGTACATTGAATCGACCTACCTACGTTCGCTCCGATGGTCCGCGGAGACCAGCGAGGAGGAAAAAACCAACCGAGAATTCTGCGCATCTTATGGAACATAATATTTACGTCGCCGTTCTCTAACGTTGGCAAGCTTGTAGTGATGCTTGCTCGCATAATTCGCATCGTAACGAGGATTGCTGGGACAATCAGGGAAGACGTTTGCAGAGCCACATTTAGTATTTTCTATTTACTAACTCAGCGCTAGACGTTCGTAGCTTAGCCTTTGACTTATCGGATTCCACTGAGGATCATAGGCAGCATTTCAGTCCAACGCAGCGCATTGGCGGCGCTAAGTGAGGCTTTTGACTGTCGGTGGCAGGTTTCCACCATTCCATTCGCCTGCAAATAATAGGCGGTCGTGCGAATAAGTCGGAATCCATGAAGGTTGCTCTAAGAAGATGGTTAAAGCTCCAAGCTTCGAATTGCGGACCACGATCGGCCGTCACTGTGGCTGGACAGCCGTGTGAGTCAACCCAACGATCGACGAAAATGCGCGTTTGGGTTTCCGCAACTACATCGGGGATGGGAACGGCTTCGGGCCAACGGGTGCAACAATTGGTAACCAACAACCTGTAGACCATGCCTTTGAACTGGGCTAAAGGTCTAACAACATCAAGATGGACATGGGCAAAGTGAGCTAAAGCTGGCGGAAAGCGACCAGGCAGAGCGGACACGTGTCGCTGGATTTTGGCATGCTGACAGGGGAGAGAGCTGCGTGCCCAGCGCGTGCGATTGCTGATTACTGATTGGAAGCGACCAGTTGAGTTTGCTTTGTGTACCTGTATCAAATATCACACAGAGACAATGCCCCATTTTGTTATGTTACTCTCAGTATACTTTGCGTCCGTAATGCGGTTGTCCTGGAACTACACCAGCTTTGCCTCAACTACTTGCTGCGGCGGACCGTTCCATACATTTACCACTCTGCGTTCGAAACAGAGCGGGTGAGCGACCCGCTTCAAATCCGATACGACGTGCTTGTACCGGTGTCCTCGTGCGCTGCTTGGTGTGCGCAGCTGAAGCAGCGGTCTCAAAATGGGGGATCCCCCAGATGTATTATCCGGTACGTCATGATGTGGTCAATCTTCATTCAAGGATAAGCTAGGGTGTACAGCCCTAGTCTCTTACGTCGGTCTTCGTACGGCACACCTCGTAAGTTGGGAATCCGCCAGGTTGCTACATGCTGCACTCGCTCAATCGTTTCCACCTTGCCCCGGGCGATAGGACAATACGCGGGAGAGCCATAACCTAGTATTTATCGTATTACTGAGGCGGAGGCTATTGGCAATCTCTTCGGACCAAGTGCTGAAGCTGCGCCTGAGCGCTCATAGCGTACGTAAGCTGTTGTAGTGAAGCCTATTCGTGTTGTCCATGGACTTTAGGTCACAGCGTGAGAGTACACCGAGGTCGCCCACGAAGGGCGCGGGGCGTAACGGCTGAATAGCCACCGTGTGGGTCCGATTGTGCTTAAACGTACCCAGCCTCATGCATTGCGACTTGACCGGATGCTCGGACGGTTGACCTTCGCAGGTTACGGGTAGAGGCGGACAAAGTCCTGCGATGCATCCCCGTCCAAAAGTATCACACGGAGTCGAACTTAATAGTAGCTTTAATGCCCGAGTTGGCGACATTGTGGAAGGCGTCAAAACTCTACTACGAAAGGTTTCTGGAACCACGAGTAGAGACCTTCAAGGTGGACGTGTCGTATAAAAATATACCATCAGATTATGACAAAGCGTGTGGTGATACTACCAACGAAAAAGCACGGAGTTCCGATAAACTGGTCGTTCGGTTGCGCGGCGGCTATGGCAGATAACGCGACTGCCTTTCCGGCAGGACCCTTCACAGCTACGCTTGAGAGCGCATCAGTGACGAAGTTTTGTTGACCAGAAATGTGTCGGATATCAGTCGAGATTTGCGACATGAAATCCAGCTGATGAAGCTCACGTGGTGTGTGGCTAGCTGATTGATTTCAAAATGCGTAGATAAGTGTCTCGTGAGCGGTGAAGATCATGAAGGTGTTGCCTACAAGGACGAGTGGGAAACGTTGAACGGCCAATTCAATGGCCAGCAGTTTGCGACTAGAAGTACTGTGTCTGTCGTCGCCAGGTCGTAGACTTCTACAGTAGAATGCAAGCTGTTTCCAGCAAGTTCCTCTTTGTAACTTTTGGACAGCGCCAATGTCGATATCCGATGCATCAGCAGCAACACGTGGCGTAGCTTTGGAATCAAAATAGTGAAGAATAACGGCTTCGGCTAAGACCACTGCTAGTTTTGAATACTTCGGCAGCAGCATCTGTCAGTTGCACCAGTCCGTTTCTACACCCACCAAGTGTGTCGTTCGTCATACTCGCATCAACTCCTCTTGACAGCAGATGGTCATTGTTGGCTCCATGTAGCCTGTACGGAGCCACCTCCTGACTCTCCAACCTACATTTTCTTCTGCCATCTGTATCACCAAGCTTCGCTCGCATGTTGATTTCTTCATCGAAACTGTAGGTATCTAGTGGTGGTCAAACGTCTTACTGATATGGCTACACCAGCCGCTGATACATTCATTTCTAAAGCCACTAGCTCTGCTTAGCTGCAGCTAGTCGCCATTGCTTCCATTTAACTTTGCGGATATCCGGAGCTCGCTCCCTTCTTACAATGTTCATTCTCTTGGATTGTTTGCGTCACAGCTCAGCTGGTTTGTTGACTTTTGTGTGCCACCGTAGGATCCAATAGTAACTGAAGGCTTAATCCGAACTCTATTGCTGGCCATTCATCTCTGTGCTAGCGCGTTGTTATCCGTCGTTCATCTTACTCGCGTCAACCCTTCTTGGCAATAGCTAGTCATTGTTGGCTCCATGTAGCTTTCAAGGAGCAACTGCTTGACACTCCAGACTTCATTTTCTTCTGCCGTCTGTCTCCCTAAGCTTCGCCCGCATGTTGATTTCTTCATCGAAACTGTAGGTATCCAATAGAGGTCAAAGGTCTCAATGATATGGTTACACCAGCCACTGATACACTCTTTTCTATAGCCACTATCTCTGCTTAGCAGCATCTGGTCGCCATAGCTTCCATTTAACTCTGCAGATATCCGGAGCTCGGTAGGACTCGCTCCTTTCTTACAATGTTCAATATCTTGGATTGTTTGCGTCACATCTCAGCTGGTTTGTTGACTTTTGTGTACCCCCGTAGGATCCACTACTAACTGAAGGCCTAATCCGAACTCTATTGCTGGTCACTCTTCTCTCTCCTAGCGCGCCGTTATGTGTCGTTTCTCCTACTCGCATAAACTCATATTGACAGCAGCTGGTCATTGTTGGCTCCATGTAGATTGCAAGGAGCCACTCCCTGACTCTCCAACCTTTAATTTCTTCTGACGTCAGTCTCTTTAACCTTTGCTCGCATGTAGAGTTCTTCATCAAAAATGTATGTATCCAGTAGTAGTCAAACGTCTTACTGATATGGCTACACCAGCCACTGATACATGCTTTTCTAGAGCCACTAGCTCTGCTTAGCAGCAGCTAGTCGCCATTGCTTCCATTTAACTTTGCGGATATCCGGAGCTCGCTCCCTTCTTACAATGTTCATTCTCTCGGATTGTTTGCGTCCCAGCTCAGCTGGTCTTTTGACCTATCACTTACCTTTACTGACTTGTTGATACACGCAGCGACCCTATAGGCATACACAAGTGACCAAGCGTCTGATTGGAATAGCTACATCTGGCCACTGAGTCTCTCCTAGCGCCACCACCTGTCGGTCGTCGTCAATTCGGCATCTCTTTTCAGAAGTAGCTGGTGGCCATTGGCCCCATGCATATGCGATGATCCAGTGCTTGTTAGGAGCCACTCCGTATCTCAATAACCTTTATTCCTTTAGAATATCTGCATCCGATCCTTCCGCTGCCCTGCCACCAATTGATCTTTAGGACTCTCTCGCGGCAACCTATTTATTTTCGCTTATTATGCCCTCCCTCTCGGATTACGCTAACTACGTACTGTTCATGCACCTGACAATCACTACCAATACTCTAACTCTCTTTGCTCTGTCCCCACGCAATTATCGGCTCATACTAAACTGATACTTCATACTTTACTTACTGGTAAAACGCTCTTGTCTCTACGCAGGCGTTAGCAATCCACCCATACAGCTAATGATTCTATAGGATATTCAAAAGACATTTTCAGCATAATTATTGTTGCACAGTGTACATGCTTTCGTCTCAAGCCCAAATGTTGCAACACAAGACATTAACAATGTTCAACTCCATGCCTGTTCTTGCGGTCTTCTCTCGGTTGTCCCTCACTTTCCCTTTTCTCTGAGGTCCGGGACTTCTTGGAGATCTGGGATTGGACTGAGGAACAGTTTTGGCCCAAGAAGGACGTAACAACCCACAAGGACTTACATGGAGCATGGTAGAACTCCGAAAGGACCGAACTACAATCACCATAACCCTTGTCCAGTATGGAGAACTGTACATATCCTCATACTCCCACACATTATACATCTGAAAAATCTGGACAGCGGAAAAGTTGAACTTTTGCTCACCTGGACATACAACAAGAAGAATAATCGCGATGTCCTCCTCCACCGACCTCTAAAATCATGACGACCCCGAGCAAATTACCTGTTTAACTGACAGAGGAAATTAGAAGCCATCACTTTGCGGAAAACCGAAGGTGAAACCAATCGTCAAGCGGCTTTGCCAGTTCAACACTAATGTTCAAAATGCTTTACGGCAGTGTTGCAGGACGTGGTGGGTTTTCGCCTGACAAGCGTTCTCCCTATAAAAAGCCACAAATGTCTGTTTAACAACACTGCGACGTGGCGGATGTGACTCGCCACTGGATAAAGTCACTGCCCACAACTACATACTGGCAAGTCGACTAGACTCACATACCAACTCTTCCCGACACCGTTTCAACTACACACGATTGAACCCGATGTATCGTCGAGATACACATCTGTTTTTAAACCTTGATCATGCCTGAGTTGGTGTGTCTCTATGAAACTGAGAACAAACTATTTATTTATTTATCTAACTATACACGATTGTACCAGAAGTATCGTGGTGATATATAACTGCCTTTAAACCTTGATCACGCCTGATTCGGTGTGTCTCAAGGAATTTGAGAACAATCTATTTATTCATATGACCAATTTGCTACTGTCATTGTACAGGTACTATCATAGGTCTGTACACTTGCACATACCTGATCATGCCTTCATGGGCGTGCCTCGCATAGTCAAGAATAAATACTTATTTTTTATAAGTAGGTTAATTTGTGGATTGAGCAAATTGGCACAGTGTGGAAGGAAACGTGGATAATATTTGTACATGTCTTTGAAAGTGCAAATAGCAGCTAAATAGGTCAGGAGGGTACGTCTCTGATGGTGCGGACTCTACCGTTTAGAAGCCGTATTCCATATGGATCTATATAGTGGCCAGAAATTCCACGGTTGGCTGCTGAAATACGCATTTGTCAGAGTTTACAGTGATGCTATTAGCGGCCAGCCTATCGAAGAATATCATAAGCCGTTCTGCGTGTTGTGCTTTAGAGGCGCTTGCAACTAAGAGCTCATCGAGGTATGGATAGACGAAATCCTGAACTCTAATGACTGAATTGATAAGTAGTTGAAAAGTCTAGGCTGCGTTGCGGAGACCGAAGAACATATGCAAAATTTCGAAGTGCCCAAACGGCATGGTTACGTTAGTCTTCTGCATATTTTCATCAGCGAATGGAATCTGTTGAGAAGTGCAAACCAGATTGATTTTCGAGAATACGCGAGTGCCTTGCAGGCTAGCCGCGAGTGCCTGAGGGTAAGGGGTGGGATAGCGGTCGGGAACGGGAACGCTACTTATGGCACGGTTATCACTACATTGACGCCAGTCTCCTGACGGTTTGGGCACCGTGTGGAGCGGTGTCGTCCATTGGCTTTTAGATAGATGAAAGCTTTTTAGTTCAACTTTGTGCTCTAATACTTTTCGAGCAATTTTAACTAATAGGCATCATTGCTATGGAGTTGGCGAAAGCAGGCGAACCTTTGGTAACGCCATGAGGGAGCGCAACGTGATTGATGGACGGCAACGGTGCCGCTTGATGGAAGATTTGCGCGAACTCGCTATTAAGCATCTGAGCGATAAGTGAGTTTTATTGGCTGACGTATACAAGACTGATGGACTCAATGTCGGTCAACATACCTAAAACTGCCAGCTTTGTTTATCGATCGGTCATAGGGCGTTACTTTGAGTCAACAAGCAAAGCAAAGTATTGTAGAAAGTCAAGACCAATAATTGGCGTCTAGTTAACTGCGAAGAGAAAGCTCCATTAAAAAGGGCGTCCTAGGTTTAAATTAAGCAGGCACGAGCGTTGATCAAACACGCAACTGGTGGTGTTGTTTGCTGCGCGCAATAAACTAGTCGCCTCTTCAGGAACCTCATTGTATTCACGCAGGATAAGGCTGACTTCTTCGCCGGTGTCAACGAGCTTGCCTACTCTGGTACTGCGATCGGTGTCGAAGCAAAGGCGACTGTTCAGTTAGCAAGGTTAGTCTCCTCTACATGCTGGCAGGAACGTTTCCTGTGAGCTGCGCTTGAAGGAATAAATCGGGCGGCACGATCTGGCCCAAACGCTGGTGGTGCCAGCAATAGTTTGACCTACGGAGAGATTTAAATAAACTAACGTGACCTAGGACTAGTGTGCCTACTGAAAGGATTTCGGCGGTTGGATCCGGACTGTGTTAGTTTTCCTACTCAATTAGTAAATGACGCTACTGACGCTCTTAGTTCGGTAATTTCGTACTGGAATTATATTGACCCTGAAAATTTTAGGCTTTGGATTCTAAAATACGGTCGGCAACGTCGGCGAGTTGAGTAAGGGGCGCATCATTTGCATAGAAGAGGTTACGTATGCCTTGTAGCAACCCACGAAACTACATCTTATTAAGGAGTAACCCATCAACAGAGAGAGGTTTAGCTAGCGTCTGCATCCTGTGCAAGGGCTGAGTAGGTTTTCGATCAACTAACTCGAGTTCAGTAAGCTGCGCATAGCGCGCATTTTCTGTTATGCCGATTCGCTTTAAGACGACGGCCTAAATCAGTCTAAGGTTGCTGATAGTCAGGAAGCTCTAAAATGCCGTCAAGGACCTCAACATTTTGCTGAGGCATGGTTGCGCCAAAACAGCTAAAGTTGAGATTGTCAGACCTAACGCCAGGTAAGCAAAAAATGCATCATAGCTGAGTACACTAGGACAGGATTGGTTTTTCGAAAGGTAGGGTAGGGAAACTAAACCCATTAACCGATTTTCCAAACATGGGTGGATGAGCTTCATGGTAAAACGTACGCAGCAAGTGAAACTGTACCCAAATAGTAAAAGGTAACATAAGAAGGAAATCCAGAATACATCATTGGATCTGAAAGATTTTTGGGGTAAACAATTATGGCGCCTCCACTGTGCGCTCTATATTCAGTACCAGATTAAACAACCAACCGTTAGTGCACGGACGAACACACGAAAATAAGCTAGGACAATGGTTTAGTGTAGGGAAAATTCGCCGGCTAAGGATGAAAGGGGGCACTAGGAACGAGCTAATTGGCAAGGTGGTGGTTGGGTGTCTCGTGCGTAGACGAGGCCTTGTTGCAGTTGAGTCGCGCGCGCCAAAGGCGGATATGTTATTCGTGTTTCAGACAAACGGGAACAGCAATGCAACCTCCGAACCGCCTAATTTTTAATAAATAAAAAAGTTTGTTTAATATACTTTAGCAAAAGTTACACCGTCATACAGAGGATTCTTTAGGCCACTACGTCTTTTGTCCGGAGGCGTCTTAGCAAAACGGATAGCGCTGTTTCAATGATAGCTTATTTTGTGTCGGTGCGCGCTTCTGATAACGAAGCTTCACGAGTTCCACTCCTAAAACGTGATCTAGAGCCTGTGGAAAAACCTAGTATTCAGGTATAAAAGGTTGTTAGTATAAAAAATACTCGAAGCCGCACGAGTGGAACTATTTTGGAAGCGGTAATGAAGATAATGCGGTGGCTAAGTGGTGCTAACGTACTAAATAAACAAATAATAGCTTATTCTCGACTATGCCATGCACGCCCATGCAGGCATGATAAGATATGTGCAACTGTACAGATATTTTATGGCAAATGTAACAGTGACAGTAGAAAATTGATTGGAACTGTACAATGGTGGAAATGCGAAGCAATAATTTGGCTGCCGTGAGATTGAGACCCGTTTGTTAGGACCTATTCAGTCTTCTATCTATTGCAGTCATACTTAGGCTAATAATAGACAGAATCCTAAATGATTCATCAGAAGACAATTGAAGTGTACCATCGGGAGAGATATGAAAATATGGTGAGTTCGTGCACAAATAAGGTACAGGTCAGAGGTGATATCGTAGAATGTAAAGAGACGACAGTATATACACGAAGTCGTAGAAAGCAGTGACAACTTGCCATGCAGATGTAGTAGTTCCAGTGTAGCGAACATCTCTAGAATGGTGACGCTAGTTGACCCGCCAGTGCGAAGTTATGGGCTGTGACTTTATTCAGCGGCGCGTCGCATTCACCATGTTGCAGTTGTTAAACGGACATTTGCGGCCTTTTATGGGAGAACACTTGCAAGGGAAAAACCCACCACGCCCTGAAACACTGCCACCAGTCCATTGAATGGCCAGTTGTAACTGGTTACGTATTTTGTAGAGCGTTTATTTGCTCGGCTATTCGCGGTCAAGTTACGTCCACTTTTTCTGTTGGCTGATGCGTTAGTCGAGTGCGTATTACCTTCCTGGGTCCTGCCATGTTTTGAGTGAATGGCTGCGTCCGATTAGTAAGGTAGGAACTAAATATTCTTTTGGACTATGAAGTGTTGATCATTTGCAGAACCACGTGACGCCTAAGAGGGATATACCTTGAAATATGTTGTATTGTTGTTGAAGTCTTGAAGGATAGGATATGGTTTCGTAAAGAAAATGGTAGAAGCCACGTGGTATGTTTTAAAGCTGGTTGGAAACATAGGAAACCAATGTTAAATGAGTGGTCAAAGCGGATTGAACAGCTCAAGATGACCAATTGTTCTGGCTTTTATTGGCAGGAGAATGTGCCTTCCGAAGCCAAAAGGAGTGCTCCAGGCAAGAGGTATGTGGAAGAGAAAGTGATAGATAAACTGAAGCCAATGCTTCAAGCCTCGGAAAAGTTTCATCCGTGCAAGATAACGAATGAGTCGCCTGGTTAATAACCTGTAAAAACGGTTGCTAAGCTTCTGCTCATGAACGGATAAAGGAATTTTGTGCCTCGTATTGTTGTCGCATCCATGGACGATTCCTTGGGGGCGTGTCGCCGTACCTGTGACAATCTCGGGAAAAAGGCAATGAAGAGGCAGCCACAGAGATAGACGAAGGGAATGCAGCTGACAAGCAGTCGATCAATTGCAACGAGGAATAAACCATTGTACACCTATACATGTGATGGTTATTTAAATATCACATGTACGCATGTATCCTACGTGACGAGATACGACTAGAAGCGAGCAGAACAAGGCTCAGTGGAGAATGAAAGATTGTTCCTAATTAGGAAGGAAGATAAAGCAACGTGTTTGAGGGGTCCTAATGTGCATATGCCCAAGCTCTGTGAGCCACAGAGAGGAGGACGTGGTGTGCAGCATATAGGAAAGCATATCATTCAGAAGAAGCGACAGGGACGCGTTGCTTTAGTCTTAAATTGGGAGGAATGTAAGAAGTCAGGGAGGACAAACAAATGTAAGCTAGCGCCGAATGAAGAAGGAATTCAACAGAAAGCACAGGAGAAAAGACAAGGGTCGGTAAAAAAGGTTATACTGAGGAGAGGAGGAAAAGCCGAAGACGTTCTTTAGGTGATGATAAGTCCTTGTCAGTAAAAAGAATGTTGAATAATACTCAGCGATGTAATTGTGATAATGGTGGCAGAGCGTCACGCCGGAATAGGTAGAGAGTAAGGCGAGCAAAGCACAAAGGATGAGGAGCAGAGAGAGTTGGGACTACAAAGCATAAACCGTTTATGTCTCGGATGTCTGGAACCAACCAGCAAGAAGGAGACCGGGCAGACGAGGATAAATTGGAGTCAAGCCCAAAAGATCTCCGTGCCATTGAAAACAGAATGCAAACAGAGGGCGCAAACGGGAAAGAATGAGGTCCGTAATGAAAGGAATCTATTGAGGAGAAGTGGAAGGCCTGCAATGGTCTTGAGGGGTTGTGAACTGACCACTGGACCTGTCGATGGTACATCGATAAGACCTCAGCAGTCAGAAAGAAGGCCATAATGACGAGACTAGAACGTCGGCTCATAGAGAGAGAGCAATCTTCCTACTGCCGGAATGTAACAGAGACTACAAAATTAGACATGGTACGGTTGCAAGGAGAATAGAATAAAAAAGATAAATCATAGCCAGTAATACTCTTGAGGTTAGAGTCACAGAGGGTTACGTCGGCAGGGCCTAGATCATTTAGATCTTAGGTGTCTGAGAGGGGTCAAACAGCAGGAGGACGTTTAGACGAGACCGGACAAGTCAGTAAGCTGAAGCTAGACCGCCAGCTTAAGGTGTAAATAACAGTAATGAGTGTCGTAAGAAAATAAAATTTGCGGGACGACAGAGGCTATATGAAAAGTCAGTTAGCATGCCAAACGAAGCTCTCAGGCTGAGGGAAAGAGTGTATTGTGACTTGCTCGGACGTCTGGAAACGGTCATAAAGTAGGAGGCCGGTCCGACGAGACTAGCTTACAGCTAGGCGTGAAGACTTATCCGTCCATTGGATTAAGGAATGCAGAGAGAGCCAAAATGAAAGAATATGGTCGGGAAGGAGGAGAACATAAGGAAGAAGTGAAATTCTACAAAGAGCTCGAGGTGTTGTGAGCAGACCTTTGAATCTATCGAGGATTCAAGAGCATGGGCTCATTAATGGGAAAGCAGGACACCATGGAGTTGAGAGGAGGATATCGGCCCATAGAGTGAAAGCCGTATTATAAATGTCAGAGTGCTAACGGAGCGTCAACCTCACAGAAGTAATGCGGATGAAAGGGATATGCTATTGTTGAATCGTGAGCATCAGTGCACTGGAGGCGAGGGAGAGAGATCGTTGCGTTTGCAGAGAGTAGATCATTTAGAGCACAGAAATCCGAGAAAGGACGGAAGGCGCGAGACAGTACAGACAGCATAAACCAAGCCAGAAATAGGGCGAAGAAAGGCTACATTGATGAGAAGAAAAAGAAAGCCAACGATGTGCTCCAGGAGATGTGAAGAGACGGTTGGATCTGCCGATTCCTGACCATCAGGGTAACAGAAGTCGAAAGGTAGCAAATCATTAAAACCGGAATAGGATGTTGGCTCATAGGGAGAAAGTCGCATCAGTAAGGTCTGAATGCTGGCGAAGTGCATCGGCAGAAATGGACACGTTAAAGAAAAGAGGAGATTTAATAATAGGGATGTCATGACCAGCAATGTGTTAGAGGTGAGGGTACCAGAGCGGTGCGTCGGCAGTGACTATATCAGTTAGATCTTAGAAGTCCGAGCGAGGTCAGAAAACAAGAGACCATTCAGACAAAACCAGATAAGTCAGCAAGATGTAGCTAGGCCGCCAAATAAAGGGGGAACTAAAGCAACGGGCGTCATCAGAAAGAAGTCGTTCGGGACGAAAGTAGCTACATGAAAAGGCAGTTAGCATGGGAGTGATGTAAACAGACGGTTGGGTCTGCCAATCCCTGCTCAATAGTGGCACAGAAGTTTAAGGGAATGAGAGTATTAAGAGGAGAATAGGATGTCATCATATAGAAAGAAGGCCGTAAAATTTAGCTCTACCTACTAACAGAGAACATCGGCATCAAGAGACATGTTAAGGATAAGGGTGCTAAAATAATGACTGCTGGGCGAGAAAGCTGATTGCTAACGCTTCCGCGTTTGCCACCAATGGTGCACTGGAAAGGCCCTGCGAACGTGTTACCAGGGCCAAGCCGAAAGCTGATATAATCGCGCAGCAGACAGCAGGCGGGTTGCCAAGGCCTGACCGGAAGCTGATGAAATCGCGCGTCAGACATCACGTGCGTTGCCATGCACCGGGAAGGAGGACGAAGACTGATGTGCCTGAGCAAGACGGCGAACTGGACAGATGGAACGGACAAGCATGTGTGGAGCGTGGGCTTACAGTCAAATCCGCCTCGTGATATCGACATATAAATATGAGCGTTCTGTCCTAATAGAACTCTGGCCTGCTGAGCCTTCTTCTGTCTTCCTTCCGGTCGGGTTTGCCAAGGCGTCAAACAGAGCACGCATAAGGGCGTCGGTTTAGTAGCAGGTGTGAACCAACCGGTCAGTTGCTGGCGCAGCGGTATAACAAGGACGGCTCAAGTTCAGCTGAACCAAGGATGGCCGTCAGCTTTGAACAATTGCGGGCAGTTATGCAGGAGCAGCAGACGCAGTTCGAAAAGTCGCAGAGGCAATTGATGGAAGTGCTTTGACAACAATTACACATTCAAGTGGAATGGGCATTGGAACTGAAGCTGACATCGTAATAAATGGTTACAGTATGTCAGAGGTTGCTCAAGTTGAATCCTGATACAAATGTGGTTTCAATTTCGGAAGCCATGGAAGAGCAATAGATCTGCCACACTGCCACTTCAAAATCAGACGTGCCCACCGGACTTAAGGATGCGACGATAGCAAGCAATAGCAGTCAGAACACACGGATGAATTGTAGCCGCGAAGCAATGCTCCAGCCTGGTCCAGCCTGCTGCAGAATCACCAATGCTGCCCTCAACCTCAAGCAAGTCACCAAACCAGTGTCCTGAGCAAAACGCCTTGTGCAAATCAGGAAAGAAATACATTGCAGTTGCCAAGCGGGGAAAGTCAGACAGACAACGTGTGCCGTTTCAGCATTCGTGACAGGGGTTACGCTCGGGAGTTCCGAGGACCAAAGTGGTCAACAGAAAAGGGTGATCTGCAGAAATGGTGGAGTCAATTACCAACTAATGGTTGGAAACAAGAAATGGATAAGGCACACAGATCAGCGGAAACCGAAACACGGAAAAACACAACGGCCCGCAGACAACCTTTATCGAAGAAGAAACCAACTAAGGCACCTGACTGATGTCAAAACAAAGAAAGCTGAATTGTAGCATGTATGCATAGTGAGGAAGCAGCTTAACTTCGAAGGAGGAGGTGGCACAGAGGCGAAACGGCTGCAAATTGATCCCCGGGCAAAAACCTACGGACACAAGCAAGTTCGCAGGGTGTGCAAGCCGACTAAGTTCGGTAAGGGTGACAGCAGGGAGAGAAATCTGATGGCCAACGCTCGCGCGTTTGCCACCAATGGTGCACTGGAAAGGCCCTGCGAACGTGTTACCAGGGCCAAGCCGAAAGCTGATATAATCGCGCAGCAGACAGCAGGCGGGTTGCCAAGGCCTGACCGGAAGCTGATGAAATCGCGCGTCAGACATCACGTGCGTTGCCATGCACCGGGAAGGAGGACGAAGACTGATGTGCCTGAGCAAGACGGCGAACTGGACAGATGGAACGGACAAGCATGTGTGGAGCGTGGGCTTACAGTCAAATCCGCCTCGTGATATCGACATATAAATATGAGCGTTCTGTCCTAATAGAACTCTGGCCTGCTGAGCCTTCTTCTGTCTTCCTTCCGGTCGGGTTTGCCAAGGCGTCAAACAGAGCACGCATAAGGGCGCCGGTTTAGTAGCAGGCGTGAATCAACCGGTCGATTGCGGGCGCAGCGTTATAACAAATAATAGGAATGAAGCATAACCAACAAGGCTTTTGCGGTCAGGGCTGCAAGACGTTACGTCGCCAGAGCCAACAGCATTTAGAGCTCAGAAGTCCGAGGTGGGTCAGAAAGCAAGAGGCCGTTCAGGTGAGAGCGGAGAAATCTGCAAGTTGCAGATGCGCTGCAAAACTAAGGCGTGAATAACAGCAATGATTGTCATAAGAAAAGAAGCTTTCAGGAGGACAGCGGCTATACGAAAAGCCAGCTAGCATGGCTGTGAAGGGCATATGGATAAAAGGAACCAAGTGTTTGGGACACAGGGCCAAGGTTGATAAAGTCCCAGGTGTATGGGAGCAGGCAGAAAGCGGGGGACTGGTCAGCCGAGTCTAGATTACAGCCCGGCTCCGAAGAGTTATCCATCCGCTTAAAAAACACTGCAACCAGAGTGCGAAAACGAAAGAATAGGGTCGGGAATGAAATTGCTCTATTGAGGAGAAGTGGATAAGCCAACGATATTTCTGAGGTGATGTGGACAGACCGTTGGGTCTGCCTAGCGCTGGTCATTAGGGTCACAGTAGTCGGAAGGAAGGAGATCACTGAGCCAGGATTAGAATGTCGGCTTATAGACACAAAGCCGTATTATTCAGGTCTAACTACTGAATCAGTGCCTCGGCAGAAAGAACATGTAAAGGAAGAAAGGGATATTATAATATGGATGAATCATGGACGACCACGCATTTGAGGTAAGGGTCACTGGACCTTACTTTGGCAGAGCTTAGGTTATTTAACTCTCAGAACTAAGAGTTGGAGCAGAATGCAGAACGCTGTTCATACGAGACCGGATAGGCCAGTAAGCTGAAGCTAAGCAGCCAAATAAGGGTGGGGTTCAAAGTCTTGGGTGTCATCAGAAAAAAGCAGTTTGGCACGAACGTGACTAGGTGCAAGGCAGTTAGCCGGTCGAGCGAAAGGTAACAGGTTGCAAAGAACAATGTTTGGACCTCAGAGCCCAGATCTTCAACGGCTCGGATATCTGGAAGCAGTCCAAAACAGTAGACGGGTCAGCCGAGGCAAGGCTAGAGCCAGGTTGGAAGAGTCATCTGTCCAATTGAAAAAGTAATACAAGCAGAGTGCGAAAAGGAAAATGCTCTATTGAACAGAAGTGGAAAAGCCAACGATATTCTTGGGTTGATGTGGGCAGACCGTTAATTCTGCCCATCCCAGATCCGTAGGGTCACAGTAGTCGGAAGCTAAGAGTAACTTGTGATGAGCTTAGAAGGTCAGCTCAAAGAAGGTCGTAGAATTTAGGTCTAAGTACAAACAGAGTGCATCGACAGAATAGACATGTAAAGGTAAAGAGGGGCTATAATACTAATTGAATAAATAGTTTATTCTCAAAGTTATAGAGACACACCAACTCAGGCAGGATCAAGCTTTGCAGGCAGCTGTGTGTGACGACGATACGTTGGGTTCAGTCGTGCGTAGTGTAAGCGGTCAAGGCACTATAAGTGCGGTAAAACGGTACATGTAGTCGGAAAGTATCATATTCTTGCACTTGTCGGGAAAAGGTGAAATACGAGTCTAGTCGACTTGCCGTGAAACCTGGCCGCTTAAAGCAGCGGACCTGAAGAGGCTAGTTGTGTTCGACCACCGGTGCCTTCGTAATTTAACTCACATTTGGTGGGAACACCGCGTGAGCAACGAGCGTGTTCGACGCCTTGTTTACGGCACAGGAAAAGGAAATGAACCGCTTAGCACCGTTATTTCACGCATCAGGCTCCGATGGCTCGGCCACGTGTTACGAATGCCAGCTCACCGACTTCCGCGACGCGTGTTGTTTGCGCGCCGGGGGTGTGGATGGAAGAAAGGAGAGGTGGTTAAGCGATGACTTGGTCCAGAGGAATGTAGGCCCTCACTTCTGAGCTGGCCTCGGTTGGAGCGTCTTGGCTCCCTGGTTGGGGTCCGAAAGACGATGAACATGTTTGCTTGGACACACTTGCTGATATGGCTAGGAGCCGACCTCAGTGGCGTTCGTGCTGTGAGTTTCTTTGTCCCGCCCCACCTCTCTTAGCCTCCCCCTTTAACCACGATCTCATTATTTAGCCTTATATAATTTTGCATAATAATTTTTTGGGGTGCACAGCAGCCGGCTGGTAGCTTACCGGAACGATGCCCATCCGTTACCGGTAGCTCAGCCAGCTTGCACCAGTTGCATTTTCTTTCTCTTTTTTCTATGTATTGCGGCACAGTAGCTGAGGTTTTCCCCACCTCTAGCTAAGGTGTATGATGATGAGGATGATGATGAGTCGACTTGCTAGCAGTTAGTTGTGGGCAGTGGCTTTATTCAGTGGCGAGTCACCACCGCCACGTCGCAGTGTTGTTAGACATTTGTGGCGTTTTACAAGGAGAACGCTTGCCAAACGAAAACCCACCACCTCCTGCAACACTGCCGTAAAACAGTTTGAACACGGATGTGTAACTGGCAAAGCCGCTTGACGACTGATTTCATCTTCGGTTATCCGCAGTCAAATGGCTTCCAGCTTCTCCTGTTGGCTGGACAGATAGTTTGATCAGGGCCGCCATAGATTTTGAAGCCGGCTGATGGTGGTAACAACACGAATAGTTATCTCGTTGTGTGTCCAGGTGAGCAAAGCTTCAAACTCCACCGTCTGGCTTTTTCAGATGTATAATTTTCGGGAGGATGAAAACGTGTCCAGCTCTCCATACTGGACAACGGTTGTGGTGGTGATTGTATTAGCGTCCCTTTGGCATACATCCATGCTACATGTAGGTCCTTGAAGGTTATTACGTCGGTCGGGCGAAATCTGTTCCTCAGTCCAATCCCAGATCTCCAAGAAGTGCTAGACCTAGGAGCAAAGGGGTAGTGATGCAACCAAAGAAGACCGCCGGAACAGGCGTGGAGTTAAACATCGTTAAAATCTTATGTTACAACAGTTGGAGTTGAGGTAAAATCATGTACAGTGTGCAACAATGATTATGCTGAAAGTGAAGTACGAATGTCCTATAGAATCAAGTCGCATGGGTAGGTTGCTAACGTCTGCGTAGAGACAAGCGCGTTGTACCAGTAAATAATCCACGAACTATTAGTTTAGTATGAGGCAAAAACTGCGTGGGTAGAGAGGAAGGAAAGGTAGGAGGCTGGTCCTGATTGCATGGTGCATGAACAGCAGGTAGCCAGCCTAATACGATAGCGAGCGCAGAATAAGAAAGATAAAAATAAATAGTTTGCCGCCAGAGAGATCTGAAGGTCAGTTAGTAGTAAGGCAGCGGAAAGATTGGACGCAGACATCCCAAGAGAATAAAAGTTGTTGAGATAAGAAGTGGCTCCTAACAAGCTCTGGATAATGGCAGATGCATGGAGCCTACGACCACTAGCTGCTTCTAAACAGAGGTGCCGAACTTAAGCCGATCGACAGATGGTGGCGCTAGGAAAGATTACTAGTGGCCAGTTGTGGCCATTCCAATAAGACACTTCGTCACTACAGGGTCACAGTATGCATCAACAAGCCAAGGTAGGTAAGTGCTACAGACATTCTAAGAGGATGCATGATGGAGAGACAAGGAGCTCAAGGTCTGCGCAGAAGCGGCATGGAGCCTACGACGAATCGCTGCTAAGTGGCGAGGAAGATAAGAAGGGCGACAGATAGTGGCGCTAGGAGAGAGTGTCAGTGGCCAGCAAAGGCATTCGGATTAAGACTTCTAATTGGCAGTGGATACCTACGGTGACAGAATAAGTCAGTAGATAAGCAAAGGTATGGGATGCAAAAATCCAAGAGAGCAAGAGTTGGAGGGATAAGGAGTGGCTCCTGGCGCAGATGTATGCTACCTACAATGACTCGCTGCAGCTGAAAAGTGGTGACGGAGATAAGACGAAGAGCAGCAAATGTAGCTAGGTTAGAGAGCATCAGTGGCGAGCAATGGCGCTTGGGTGGAGCCTTCTAGTTGCTATTGGATACCTACAGTGTCCCAGTAAAGGTCAACAAACAGCAAATGCACGTGACGTAGACAGTCCCAGAGAGTAAAGGTTGGAGGGGTAAAAGGACGGCTCTTAGCAAGCTCCAGATATGCTCGCAGATGCATGGAGCCTACGAAAAATAGATGCTGCTAAACATAGGTGCCAGTGGTAGGAAGAAGAACTGATAATGATACTGGGGTGTGGGTGCATCGGTAGATAACAATGGCGTTTGGATGAAGCCTTTTAGTTACTAGTGTATACCTACAATGTCCCAGAATAAGTCAACTAACCAAATGTACGATAGGTAGACGCTCCAATAGAATAAAGGTTGGAGGGATAAAAGGGTGGCTCCAAGTAAGCTCCAAATATGCGCAGAGATGTTTGCAGCGTACGAAGAATAGTAACTGCTAAAGATAGTTAAGAGGAAAAACAGATAATGGCGCTAGGAGCGAGAGTATCAATGATCAGTAATTGCATTTGGATGAAGACTTCTAAGTGTTATTGGATACCTACAGCGACAGAATAAGTCAACAGACGGGCGAAGGTTTGCGATGCAAACAATTCGAGAATAAAAGTTTGAGAGATAAGGAGTGGCTCCTAGTGCATGGATGCACGCTGCCCACAATTACTCGCTGCAGCTGAAAAGATGTGCCAACGTTAAGACGAGGAACAGATAACGTCACTATAGGAAAGAGAGTATCATTAGCTAGCAATGGCGTTTGGATTAAGCCTTCTAATTACCAGTGGATAATTACAGTGACAGAATAAGTTAACAAACCAGCGACGGTATGTGATGCAAACAATTAAGGAGAGTACGAGTTGGATTGATAAGGAGTTGCTCCTGGAGCAAAGATGTATGCTACCTGCAAAGGATCGCTGCAGCTGAGAAGTTGTGACGTAGGTAATACAAAGAACTGATAATGGCACTAAGGAAGAGAGAGTATCAACGGCTAGCAATGTCATTTGGCTGAAGCCTTCTAGTTGATAATGGATACCTACAGTGTCCCAGAATAAGTTAACAAACAGCAAATATATGTGTTGCAGACAGTCACAGAGTGTAAAGGAGAGTTAATTGGTGGGGCCTGTGTCTGATACATTGGGTTTTCAGATTTAGAGGTGCTCTGGGCCATGTTCCTAAAGTTCATCCTCCGGTATATTGGCGTTAAAGAGCTCGCATGTAGGCATGGTAGCAAGGATGATTCATGACCAACAATGCATTTGTGGTGATGGTTACAGGACGTTACGACGGCAGAGCCTACCTCATTTAGAGCTCAGATGTTCGAGAAAGGTCAGAAAGCAGGAGACCGTTCAGACGAGTCCGGATAAGCCAGCAACCTGAAACTAGACCGCCAATTATTTGCGGGAATAAAAGTAATGAGTTTCATCGGAAAGGAAACGGTTTGGGATGAACTGGCATATGAAAGTGTAGTTAGCATGCCGAGCGAAGTTCTCAGGCTGAGGGTCAGCGTGTTGCGACAGCCCCGCCTGGCCCGTTTGCGTTTTGGATGTCTGGAAGTGAGCAGCAAGAAGGCGATCGGCCACAAGAGAGCGGAGCCAGGCCCGAAGAGTTATCTGTCCGCTTGAAAAGGAATGCAAACGGAGAGCGCGAATATGAAGTATTGGAAAGCATTGGACAGCCTATCAAGGTCTCCAGGTGTTGTGAACCGACCTTTGGATCTTTCGGTGATTCATGGGTAAGGTCTCAGTAGTGGAAAAGCAGGAGACCATTGAGACTAGGCTGGAACGTCGCCTCATAGATAGAAAGCCCTATTATTAATGTCGGAATGCTACCAAAAAGCGTCGGCAGAATAGGCATGTTAAGTGCGGAAGGTATATGCTAATAAGAGTGAATGGTGAGGAGCGATGCCCTTAAGGTAAGGGTTACCGTGCATTACGTCTTTAAAGCCTAGATACTTTAGAGCTCAGAAGTGCGTGAGAGGTCAGAAAGCAGGAAATTGTTAAGATAAAACCGGGTAGATAAACAAGCTGATGTTATGAAGCCAAATTAGTGCGGGAATAAAAGTAATGATTGTAATGAGCAAAGGCAATTTGAGACGAAAGTAACTATGTGAAAAGGCAGTTAGCATGCCGAGCAAGGATCTGAAGATAAGGAGACCAGGGTAAAGCGAAGAGCAGGATCGGTACGCTTTAGAACCAGTACGCGAATATAAGGCCAACCTCCGATGAGTGGAGAACACCAAAAGTAACGCTAGGAAAAATTTATTAAGTGGGGCGAAACGCTATCTAGTGCTAAAAATAAGGCACCGGAAGATAGCTAGCTAGGAGAAAGGTGTGGTCGCTTGCGCAGAGAGCAAAGATGGCCGCGGTGCCGATGAGCGTCGCGCCGTTCGAAGGTGGATGCTATGTTGACTCAAACAAACGCGAGCAACGTTCAAACAGGCGAGCAGCTAATTTGCTATGTACATCGAGAAAATATAATTTTGTAATTTTGTAATATTTTACGCAGCAGGCGGCAACCAAACAGGGGAATCTCCAGGTCGCTACACAGCCCCCTCTTAGAAGGGAACCGTAGGTGACCATTTGATCTACGTGAGGACTGTCCGTCGCCGGCCAGCCTTCTGCGAGACCAGGCGGTGAAACCTGCTGCAGCTGCTGGGGGAGAACCAATGCGGTCGGACGCTAGGGGCTCCCAACCGTGTCCTCCCTACAGGTGCCAAAAACACAAAATGGGGGAAATGCTCGTAGCCTTTGAGTGCGTAGTGTCACAGCACATGATGTTTGAGCACGTAGTGTCCGAAAATGTAACGTTCGCTTGTCGTTGAACGTCCGCATGTCGGGGATATGAAAAAGAAGCGGAAACGCGGAGTGGCAAACAGGTGCAAGCGACAGAGCTAACAAAAGGCGATAGCAATTACCGAGTGCGATAAGCGAATAAAGCGAGAACCATTTTGTGTTTTCAAAACGATTTTCTCCTTTTAAGGGTTTCAAAAGCTTTTGCGATTTTTGGGGTTTTCAAAACGCTTTGCAAATTTTTTTAGGTTTTCAAAACTGCCGTTTTTTGGGCGGGTTAGGCTATAAGCAACAAGGAAGCGGGAAAGGAAGCATGAAAAGACTAATCTTTTAATCGCGCTGGCCAATGAACCCGCCTACCTGACCTAGTCGAGTTCGGACGTTCGGTCAGAGGCGTTGTCGATCCAGCAGTTTTGTCGGATGAGGAAGCTTTCGGCTCGATAGAATAGGAAGGAACTGAGTCGGAAGGGTTAGTCGGAGAATGCTTCGTAGCATCGGAAGTAGGCGTGTCGTCGATCATAGACTGCGTTGACTCGTCCGAAGGTGGACGGGAGTCATCATTGATCTCAGGTTCCACATGGGCAACCTTGAGACGGTCGGTAGAGACAGTTTCACGTTTACCGTGGCGGTCGATAACGAATACGCGGTCCTTACGTTTGAGAACCTTAAATGGACCTTCGTAGGGTCGTTCGAATGGTCTGCGTAGACCATCGACTCGAGGGGAAACGTAAGCGCAATGCAGTAGATCTTGTGCAACGAACGATTTACGTCGTTGTTCTCGCACGTCGGTTAATTTGATATGGCGCATGCTCGTGGCTAACTGCCGAGCGTAATTCGCGTCGTAGCGGGGTGTTCCGGGGTTTCCAGAAAAGAAGTCTCCAGGTAGTCGAAGACGCTGTCCATATACCAGTTCGGCGCTGGACGTGTGTGAATCGGCTTTAAGAGCTGATCGGATACAAAGTAGTATCATAGGCAATGCTTCGGTCCAGCTTAGTGCATTAGCGGCACTAAGTGTGGCCTTCAGCTGTCGGTGGAAACGTTCCACCATGCCTTTGGATTGCGGGTGATAGGCGGTAGTCCGGATGCATTGACATCCGAGGACTTTGAGAAGATCGTTGAAGGTCGAGGATTCGAACTGCGGACCGCGGTCGGTAGTCACGGTGGCTGGACAGCTATGTGAAGCGACCCAGCGTTCAGCGAAAGCGCGCGTTACGGTGTCCGCGGATACGTCGGGTATAGGTACGGCCTCGGGCCAACGGCTGTATCGGTCGATCATGGTCAGAATGTAGACCATTCCTCTGGTTGGTGCCAAGGGTCCAACTATGTCGAGATGGACATGGGCGAGGCGAGCTGAGACTTGCGAACAACGACCAAGCGGAGCGGACACGTGCCGCTGTATCTTGGCCTGCTGACACGTTAGACAACCGCGTGCCCAGCGCTTAAGATCGCGTTGCATTCCGAGCCAAACGTATCGCTCGGATAAAAGCTTGATAGTGGCTCGGATGCCTGGATGAGCGACGTTATGAAGTGTATCGAAAATTAGACGTGGAAAGGTTTCTGGAACGACGGGTCGAGGTCGTCCATTAGAAGTATCGCACAAGATTGTGCCATCAGATGACGGCAGTGGATGCGATGCGAATCGTAGAAAAGAACCTTGTTTGACGTTCTGACAGTCAGTGTCGGTTAGTTGCGCGGTAGCCATGGCAGATAAGTCGATTGTTTGGCCAGCGGTGTGGATTGCGGAGACGCGCGAAAGCGCGTCAGCAACGACGTTATTCTGACCTGAAATGTGTCGGAGGTCAGTAGAAAATTAAGCCACGAAATCCAGCTGACGCACTTCACGTGGTGAGTGTCGAGCTGCTTGATTTCAAAAGGCGTAAATAGGCGGCTTATGATCGGTGAAGATAACGAACGAATTACCTTCTAAGACGTGCCTGAAATGTCGCACGGTAGAATAAACTGCCAGCAGTTCACGGCTGAACGTGCTGTACTTGACTTCTGCTGGTTGTAAGCGTCGGGAGTAGAAAGCGAGGGATTTCCAGCATCCCTCAGTGATTTGCTGCAGGACGGCGCCAATGGCGGTGTCCGATGCATCGACTGCAACGCTGAGTGGAGCTTTGGGGTCGAAATGGTGAAGCATAACGGCTTCAGCCAAGGCCTCTTTGCAGGCCTTGAAGGCTTCGGTTGCAGCGGGCGTCAACTCGATGTTGCCGTTCTTGCGTCCACGAAGTAAGTCGGTCAATGGACTGAGCAAGCCGGCACAAAGTGGCAGAAATTGACTGTATTAGTTGATCATCCCAATAAAACGGCGGATGGGGGCCAAAGTAGTCGGAACGGGTAAGTCCTTATTAGCACTGATTCGGTCTTCGAGCGGCCGTATGCCATGCTGGTCAATTCGATGACCAATAAATTTGATAGATGGTTGCTGAAAGATGCATTTGTCAGTGTTGACAGTAATGCTATTAGAGACCAACCTCTCGAAAAGCATCTTGAGGTGCTCCACGTGCTGTCCTTCGGAAGAACTAGCTACTAAGATGTCGTCTATATAAGGATAAACAATTCGAGACCTCTCGTGACAGAGTCTATGAAGCGTTGAAAAGTCTGAGCTGCGTTGCGAAGGCCGAAGGGCATTCGCAAGAATTCGAAAAGTCCGAAAGGCGTGATGACTGCGGTTTTCGGAATGTCATCCTTTGCTACACGGATCTGGTGGTAAGCGCGAACCAGATCGATCTTCGAGAACACACGGGCGCCACGTAGGCTAGCCGTGATGTCCTGAATGTGCGGAATCGGATAGCGGTCGGGGACGGTAGCGTTATTGAGAGCGCGATAGTCGCCACATGAACGCCAGTCTCCTGACTTTTTAGGCACCATGTGTAGAGGCGACCCCACGGGCTCTTAGACGGGCGAATAATGCCTAAGTCTAGCATGTGCTCGAATTCGGAGCGTGCAATTTTGAGCTTGTCGGGGGTCATGCGCCTGGCTTTTGCGAAAACAGGCGGACCTTTCCTAACGATGTGATGTGTCGCGGCGTCTGTTGCGGAAGGCGACGAGACGGCAGGACGGAAGGCGTGCGGAAAACTATCGAGCAGGGTTTGCCCGACGGGTGAACTAAGTTGAGTCGCGCACACGGGACTGATTAACGCGGTGTCGGTCAAATTCCCAATGACTGCGGGATTCGTAAGGCGGTCGACTAGACGGTGTCGCTTAACGCCGACGAGTAGGCCGTCATGACGTAAGAAGTCGAGACCAAGGATAGGCGTTTGAACATCCGCAACGAGGAATATCCATATGAAAGCGCGTCGGAGGCTGAGATTTAGCGTGCGCGAGCGTCGACCATATACGCGGATAATGGTCCCGTTAGCTGCGCTCAATGAGCTAGTCACCTTTTCGGTCGGGTCGTTTGGATCACGCGGGAGAACGCTGATTTCTGCGTCAGTATCGACGAGATAGCGAACTCCGGTTCTACGATCGGCGACGAAGAAAAGGCGAGTGCGTTGACCAGCTACGTCCGTCGCCCCTACGTGCTGGTCCGCCCGCTTCCCTGCTGCTGTCGTTTGAAGGAACAGGGCGGGCGACATGATTTAGCTTGCTGGCCGAATCGTTCGTGGTACCAGCAGTAGCCGTTTCTATTCGGTGACCGCGAAGGAGAGTTCGAAAGTGAACGCGAACGGCTCCTAGAGCATTTACATCGGTTATGTCCGGAGGCCGAAAGGTCTGCGAATTGTCAAGCCAATGTTGCCATCTGGGATTTAAGCGTGGCGATATGGTCGTCCGGTTTCGTCTGGACCTTGGAAACTGGCCGTACGACTCCCAAATTTGGTCGGCTGTATCGGCCAGTTTGGATAAAGGTGCATCCTTACTAGCGCAGAGGATGTGTAGCATCTCGCGCGGAAGTCGTTGCAACCACATTTCCCGAAGAAAAGAATCATCTACCGAAGTGGGTTTAGCTAGGCTCTGCATTTTTCGAAGCAGCTGAGACGGCTTAAGATCGCCAAGGTCGGTTTCGTTGAGGAGTTTCGTGACTCGTTGTCGATCGGATAAGCCTGTTCTTCTCAGAACAGCTGTCTTGACTGCATCGTAAGTCTTTTGGTTGTCAGGAAGATCTAGTATGGCATCCATGTCATCGATGACATTAAGCGGAAGCGCGGAAACGACAAGGTGGAACTTGGTCTTTTCGGACCTAATACCACGCAATGAAAATTGCTACTCTAGTTGACCAAACCAAGACTTAGGATTAGTCTCGCGAAAAGGTGCGATAGGAAGCGTAACGGTGCCGATCTGAACGTTAGAATCTACGCGAGCAGTTTCCATAGCTAGCAAAATAGCGAACCAGCGAGATTAAACCGGAAAATGAAAAGTGAAAATCTGACGGGTTAGCGAAAAAATGTGGCCAACTCTGAAAAGAAAGGTTAGCAAAAACTCACCGGATAATGACCAAAAGTCGGGGTCACCAATAAAGCGAGAAGCAGGATCGGTACGCTTTAGAACCAATACGCGGATATAAGGCCAACCTCCGATGAGTGGAGAACACCAAAAGTAACGCTAGGAAAAATTTATTAAGTGGGGCGAAACGCTATCTAGTGCTAAAAATGAGGCACCGGAGGATAGCTAGCTAGGGGAAAGGTGTGGTCGCTTGCGCGGAGAGCCAAGATGGCCGCGCAGCCGATGAGCGTCGCGCCGTTCGAAGGCGGATTTTATGTTGACTCAAACAAACGCGAGCAACGTTCAAACAGGCGAGCGGCTAATTTGCAATGTACATCGAGAAAGTATAGTTTTGTAATTTGGTAATATTTTACGCAGCATGCGGCAGCCAAACAGGGGAATCTCCAGGTCACTACAAGAGTGCTGGGGTTGCTGAGACTAATTCGTTAACGTCACTGATGTCTGGACGCAGTCAGAAAGCGGGAGACTGGTCAGCTGAGCCTGGATTACAGCCATACCCGGTGAGTTATCTGCCCATTGGGGTATGCTGTGGCTGTGGGGTTACACGTCTTATCTGTGAGCAGATCCTTGTTGCCAGAACTCATCTTTAGCAATGCAGCTGCTCAGAAGTTCCGCCAGTTTTGGGACGCTGAGTAATCGTTTTATGACTGAGGTGAAGTACACTGCATTTTCTGACCCTCCGACTATTTCTGGTAGTTTGTTCCAAACGTACGCACATCTATAGAGGAAGAAGTTTAAACGAATGTTGTGACGCGTCTTAAGGAGAGATTGAGCGATGTATTTTGCGTATGGGGTAACGTGTATCAACCAAAGGTTGAAAAATTCGCCTATGCATGAGTCAGTGGTGTTGAGAAGTTTGTAGATGTATACGAGATTGGTTATGTCAACGCAGCCAGACAGGCTCCAGGCCAAGCAGTTCGCAGCGTCCTTGATAGTTGAGCGTAGGTGGGTCTAGAAGGCACTTAGTGAAAGACCGCTGGACGTTTTCGATCCACAACCTATCCGTCTTCCGTGATTTGGAGATAACTATCGAGCAGTACTCTAAAAGCGGCTGAGCACATAATTGTAGAGCGTAAGCAGAGACTCAGCCCGGCTTACTGACTTTTGTATATACCCAATAATGGATCTGGCTTTGGCGGAGCTATAGCTCGCTTGTTCGGAAAAAGTAAGCAAGCTAGAGTAATGCACACCGAGTTCGCGCACGGTGGGTCTGTTACCAAACATGTGCCGTTAAGAGTTAGGGTGTTGTGTGGTCTAGTGCAACGGTAGGAGAGAACATTGCGTTCCGTTGGTGAGAATTATAGTCTCCAAATATCGCACCCATATTCGAGTGCGCGAAGATCGTTCTGAATGTTTGAGTGGCTATTTCGTATACAGCTAGGCTCGAATGAAAATACAACTTTGATAGCATCGGCAAAAATGTATGGAGTGCTGGAACGAAAGACGCGGAAGACGTCAATAGTTTATAACAGAAACAGCAGGGGGCCAAGTACACTACCTTGAAATACTCCGCTAGTTACGAGTGCTCTTTTGGAAGATGTATCACGTAGTTTTACTGACTGAGTTCTGCCAGACAGGTAAGAAGAAAACCAAGGAAGAAGATGGCTAGCGACAACGAATGCAGCTGGTTTCGTCAGCAGTCCCCTGTGTGGAACCCGGTCAAACGCTTTTTCAGGTCCAAGAAGCTAATGTCTAGCGCTTGCCCCGGGTCAGTGGCGTGTCATGTAGTTCAAGCATTCAAACTGGCATGTTTGCCAAGACTCAGCCTGCAAAACCCGTGTTGCGACCTGTTTATGCGACTGTGCTGCAGTAAGCAATGAAGCATCCCTTCTAGACTGTCCTTACCATTACTCTGGACGCAAAGGGTGTGTGGCTTATAAGTAGATAACTGTCGATATTTTGACGATCACCTCATTTGTGACATGGAACCACTATGGTGTGTTTCCATATGGTTGGGTTGTTTCCGCTAGTCATGGGGAGGGTGAAAACGTTGAGACGGTGTGGAATATCCGGACCCCCGAGTAATAGTAAGAAAGATGGGACTCCGTCAGGGCCGGGGTTGCGTGTCAGCGTCAGTGGTCGTACAGCTCAACTGATATTGTTCAGGTTGAAATCAATGGTGTGAATGCGATCGTCGGCAAACTTTGAAATCATATTTGGCAGTAACACATTAGTGCTAATGAAGGTATCACAGAAGTGTGCGCTAATGAAATCGCACAACTCTGCTGCGTCAGCAATAACCCTATTATCAGGAAGCACGAGTGAGATAATCAGCAAGCCTTTACGGTCATTGCGATGCTTCGTAAGTCGTACAAGTGACTTAGACTTGTTCGCACCGCGCAGCCCCTTGCGCTCAGCTAAAGTAGGTACATGACTTTGCACGTTTCTCCATTCCACTAGTATTTCGTTTATACGACTTATGAGGTGAAAATCCTTAGTATTCTCGTAGCGAGAGCGCAGTTTCTTACGCTTAGTGATAATTCTGGGCGCGGTGGGCGTCATTGAGATTTTGTGGTTTGCTGCTCGAGGGCTCCAGTGGGGCTAGGATATCAAAACAACTCGTAATGCTTTTGTAAAGGTTCCAGGTCGCAGTGTCCGTACTAGTTGCCAGGATGAAATTGTCCCAAGGGACGTCACGGAAAAGTGAGGAGGACTCCTAATTCATATGCGGAAGCTTAAAAGCAGCGTAGACCGGGCTAACATGATGACGGACTTTGGGTAGCTTGAATGTTAGCCCCACAACCTTGAGGTCGCTGTCCTGAATGACATCTAACGCGCTGAGAGTTGCATGCGGGATACCGTTGGTGAATATTAGGGTCCAGGGGTTTTTACTACCTTGTGGGTGCGCGCACCTGCTGAGTCCAGTCATGTGTGAATACAGTGTCTACGAAGGTTCTATACCTGGATGGTGCTGCTTGGGTAAGCCACGAGATGTGGGAATTATTGAAGTCTTCGCCAAGTATTTTATGACGGGCGGGACGCAATGCAACTTCCTAAAAGAGCTTAGCCGATTCGTCAGCTCCAGTACTAGTCGGAGGCGGTGGGTTGTGGATGCAGTCTAGCAGAATCTTAACTTGGCCTCCTATGGCCTGAATCCAGAGTGAATCTTCGGGAGTTCCAAGTGGTATGGTTTGGAATGATGACGCGTGGAATTTATTGCTGACGTGTATAAGACAACCGCCGCCACTTTGCTTGATGCGTCCGCTGCAGAAAGTCCTGTACCCAAGAATGTGCAGCGGAGCATCAGGGGTATCAGCTGCGTGCCTCGTTTCAGTTATCAGCACCACAGAAGTATGAGTGCGGCAAGGAGGTTCATTTTATTTTTGGTAGATCCAGCATTGAATAGTAGGATTGTATACGCGTCGGTCGGATTGGTCTGGATGTGGGATTCTGCCAACGGCGCACCTGGCGAACCCCTTGAGATGAGAGGTTTGTTTGTAAGCATGCGCTGAGGCGCATGAACGATGGACCTGCAGCAAGTAAGGTAAGAGGCTGGCGGAGGTCAGGGACAGTATGTTGAGGCCGAGGGTAGGATGAATTCGGGTGTGGATAAATTTTCGTTGTAAGATCAGGCACATGATCCGGTGTAGTGCAGTGGGTCAAAGACTTTGTCCAAGTGACTGGAGCGGAATTGACAGCGTCCGCTGCACCATGTCCAGTAGTCGGGTTAGGTGATACAGCGCCTATCTTGATCTAGGCTCGCTGGGATATGGGTTGCAAGGTTTTGGCTTAATACTGACATAGGGCGGTCCTGCAGATAGTTTAAGTTAGGAGAAACCGATGAAGTCTGGGCGAGTATCCGAGCCAACCAAATGCGTGTGATAGCCTATTTCGCAAGGCTGTTAGCGCTACGGCTTTGCTAGTGTAGCTGAACGAAGTGCATAAGCGGCAGTTAGTTAAGCAGTAGCAGTGGCCACTGGCAGTGGCCAGCGTGCACCCGGTCCTTGAGGCCGCGAACTATTTAACTTTTTGGTGGGGGCGGTGTCTCCTAATGTAGAAAAGTGTGTGAATTTTAGGTGTGTGGTTCAAGATATGAGTCTGATGATCCGGACTGTCAATATGGTCCAGTTTGCATTGTCCCAGGCAGGCTTTCAAAAGGAGTAGGGGTAAGTGTCGACGGCATTCAGGGGTCGAATAAACTACGGTTTATATAACCTTGGTACCCTAAAATAATGCCAAGTATTACATTGTTAATTGAGCCTGGCTGTTAGGATGTAGGTAAAAGGTTACCACGGAAACTGATGCTTGGAACCTAGAATCGGATTGTTAATTGAGGCAGAGAAGCCTTGGATCCGTTAGCTGCCATGAGGCAATGTCTCTATTAGATGAATTGTGGTAGTAGTCGTGGCCTCACAAAACGGATCGATCCTTTAGGCGAAATGTTCCGGACATGAGGGTCTGCATTATTTTAGGGGAGTGAAGTTTTGGGTAGTGCTTTGGGGACTCGGAATAGTGGTGCTCCTCTTCTTGCTCATGCCGTTTGCATTTGGTCAGTTTGATATTAGGAGGTGGCAGAAGGCATGCTTAGTAAGTGAGGTAGCGGATGTCAACCCAGCTATCACTGGGGTTGTTCTAGCGTGGGCTATTCCATTGCAGCAGGCAGGGGCAAGAATAATAGTACAGGTCAATAGTTAAACCGTAGGCAAAAAGTGGGATCTGGTTGTTCACCCACCACTACGCATGACGCGTGGAAGGCTCTAAAGCCCGGTAGTAGAAAATTATGCACGGGCGGTCAAGACAGTTGTGGTTAGAAGTTGCTGTATGTCCAGCTATTTGGTGTGACAGGGGCCTCCCTGTCGCATGGTTGACTTGCGTCCTAACACAATAGGATCTGGAAAAGTAAATTTTGTGATAGCAAAGACGGCTGCAGTAAGGGATCTGGATTTTCATAATACTTGTCTACTAGTGTTTCCAATACTGATCGGCATACGTATAACTCAAATAAAACTAATCATATGAGGCCAAGACAGGATAAATTGGGAAGCAAAATGCTTCATCCTGGGAACTGTGGCTCTATTAGTGGCCAATATGACGAACAGTTTGAAGACATCTTTTTGATGTATCACATACAGTCAGTGACGGCAGAAGTAAGCGCGTAAGCTTTTGGCCACCTGCTTAGAATACTTTGGGTAGTATCAAGCAACTAATCCAAGTGTTGGAGAGAGAAGGAAACTATGTATAACCAGGGGTGTAACCCTTGATAAAGAGGATTTATAGCAATGTATGCCTGTTCAAGACCAGTTACGGATTCCTCTGTTGGTATTCAGTTTGATGTTTGCTCTTGTTGGCATCAAGAAATTTGTACCGGCCTCCGAGAGAATCAGTACAATATGCTATCATCCAGTGAAAACCTTCTGTTTAGATGTGCTGATGGCTGCGTTCAGAAAGCGAAACTCCTGGCTTTCACCTGTGTTGAATTTAAAGAGCTAGCATCCAGATTCACAGTTGTTGAGAAGGCATTAGCCGAGTTTGCCTCTCTTGTCTAGCTCAACTCTAAAGTGGATCTGATTATGAAATCCCTGCAGATTGCGAATTTGGACGCTGTAACGGACTGTCCTTCTGCTGACAGTCCAACCGTGGACGAAGCGTTCACCCTACCGTACGCTCCAGTTCAGATGGATGTAACTGACACAGATGCCTCGGAAGGTATTGTTGACCCGCCCCAAATGGAAGGCGAGTCACGGGCTCCTGCGCCATTGAAAAATAAGCGTAACAGGGCAAGAAAAGCGCGCAAACCCTCTGTTCTCAAACCGGAAGGTGATAAAATGCTCTAGAAACAGGCGCCTGAGTTGGAAACACAACCTGGTGTTGCAATTCCCTCAGTGAGACAAGAAATGCCATCGCCTTCGGTCCCACCGATTCCTATCAAACAACCATGTGGCGTGGATGATACAGCATGTGGTGTAAATACACCTCGTAGAGGCGATTCTTAACCAACTAGCAGTGTGATTTTCAGAAACACCACTGAAGCCACTGCCGCTCTTCCCACCGAGCGCATGCTGGATGACCTTGGTTGGCTTAAACTTTGCGTGACCAGGCTTTTACTACCAGGTTTCCCTGGCGTTACTATCAGGAAGCTCATCAAACTGGGGAACGTTCCGGTTAGTCAAACAAATCCTCGACCCCGTCTGCTTAGGATGGTCCTCCCCACCCCAGAAGAGCGCGTGGTCTTACTGAGATTTGCCTTCAAGCTCAAAGGTACCAAAGTTAGTGTGCAACCAGACCTTCCCTTAGCGGATAGGTTAAAGTTAAAGGAAGCCAACAGAGACCTAAAAGCCCGGTGTGCAGATGGCCAGCAAGGTCTCCTATTGGTGGGTTTTCACATGGTCTGCCGGCGGTCCTTTTCCGCCTTGCCGGAACCTATTCCACTTGCGCACGATCCAGGGCTGGTCGTGCCGAAGCCATCCAAGTAGTGTTTAGTAACGTGCGTAGCCTGATGAACGAGATGTGCGAAGTGGGTCTGCTCCTAGACAAATCTCGTCCAGACATACTTGCTTTCACTGAAACGTGGCTGTCTGCGGAAATCACAGATGGCGGAGTATATCTGCCTGGCTACGCACTATTCTGTGCTGACCGCTCCATTAGCCGTCAACGAGATGGTGTAGCTCTTTATGTGAATTATCGCATCAACGGATTGAGGGCCAGCTTCTTTCAGTCTCTCGATAAATCTGTTGAGCCTCTCGCAATCTTGTTTTGCTATTCCTCGGTTCAGGTTAAGGTCGTGTTAGTCTATAGAAGCCCTATGAGCACCTCCAAAAGAACCGTTGAGTTTATACGCACTGACTCTGCGAACAAGTGTCTGGTGCCGGGAGTCTTCAACCTCCCAGTGGTTTGTTGGGCTGATCTGTCTTGCACTTCGGCTCTGGAATCGTTCGGTACAGAACTGATGGACTTAACGCTGCAGGTACCACGACACCAGTTCGTGGACCTCCCCGCTAGGTACGTGAGAAAACGGCAACCGTCCATTTTAGATCCTGTTTTTGCTAAGCCATGACTTTGTAAATGATATTAAATAAGACACGCCTCTTGGCACCAGCGACCACGTTTGCTTGTCTTTCCAATGTACCCTCAGCAGGCCTTGCCAAGCGGAGGCTCGAAAATGGCGCTATCCGCCGCCGACCGCTAAAAATGCAAATATCTCCATAACCACTGCACCCAGCTTAATTATTTTACCTTTGTCGTAACCAGCGCCTAGGTTTTGTCCTAGACCGCCCATCGTTGTCCCGTTTTAGTTAACATTTCGGCTCCAAAACGGCGTTGATTCTGCTTGTATGGAGATTTACACTTTGAAATTCGCGCCAGGTTTGCGGTTCTGGTATGCTGTTTTTGGGCTATATTTTGGCTCCATTTTCCAGTATTAGTGTATTTTCTAGTTAAGTGGGCCGGCCTTTCAGTCGCACTTTTCTAAGAAAGACTAGATTGTTAGCCACTACTGTTATTTCCTTTGTTTCCACCCTCCACTTTTACGATCTAATTTTGGCTTGCTTATTCCTTTCCATGAGCCCGCTACTAATGGATGCTCGAAATGTGGTGATGTGACCAAAACAAATGGATCAACTTTCCTCTAGTGGTGCATTTTCCATCGAAAATAACACAATCCATTGGCATAATAGATTGATCGTTTACTAATGGAATCAGGCACCTCAAGGTTTGGCAGCGGTAGCCGGTGAAAAGCGCAGAATTCGTACATAAGCTACGGAGACCCAAACTACTGCCTTCAAAATGTCGAGGCCTACGAAACGTTTGTATTTATCCCTGCTTTACCGTTCGGAAAGGTAAACACGATCAAAAGCAGTTGTTAACGATATTTCTTCTCCATGCATGAGCATGGATGTTATGTACAATTTGATCTGATCCCACGCAGGAACAGCATCTAGCGCTTGTCTAGAAATATACCTATATTTATATTTATTTACTACCAGTTGCTATCCGAACATTTGGGCCGCGGACTTCCAAGCGATGCGGTATTGAGCTAGGTCATTGCCTTGTGTGATATCTGAGACCGACACTGTTCAAGTAGCCTGGGAAAAAATTAGGGCTCACCTCCTCAACATTTCTGCACCCCACACCCCACTGGTAAACAGAAGGGAATCGAGAGCGCAGCCTCGGTGGAGAGATTCCGCGGGGAAGGGCCTGCTAAAGAAGCGATCTATATGCTGCCGAGCGTACCAAACAGCTCCGTCGAACAGCACGTTTGACAAATATCGGTTGGTTCGAAATGAGCGCAAACTACCTCTTAGGTTGGCCCGGCTTCAGTGTTAAAAGAGCTTAGCTAATACTACCTCGAAAAATCCCAAGAAATTCTTCGCTTACGTTAAACGACGCTGTGTTGCAAACTCGCCCATAACACCATTGCTTCGAGGAGATGGGGCCCATGCCTATAGCGACTATGACAAGGCATGCGTGCTTGGTGAGCAATACTCAAGCGTCTTTGTCCGCGAAACAAATGGGCCATGAAAAGAGTTAGCTTCAAGAGTCTCTGAGGACTGTTGTCTGGATGGAATTGCTGTAACTAGGTCCCGTTCTCTGATTGCTAGGAGAGGTGAACCCAACTAAGGCTTCCGGGCCAGATTCTGTCCATCCAAAATTGTTGCAAGAATTGGCAGTGGAACTTATTGGACCTCTGACTTATGTGTTTCAGAAGTCACTCAACAGCTGTACCTTGCTTACCGAATGGAAGGAGGCTGTTGTCTGCCCGATTTTCAAGTGCGGTGACAAAGACCTACCGGCTAATTACAGGCCTGTCAGCTTGACTAGCGTGGTCGTTAAGTTACTTGAAAAATTAGTACGAAATACAGTGGAGAACCCCTTGAGAAGGTTTAATTTGCTTAGAATCGAGCAACATGGTTTTCGCAAAGGGGTTTAGTGTCAGACGAACTTGCTGGTAGCTCGTGAGAGCTGGGTGGCAGCAGTAGACAGGGGACATGCGGTGATGTGGTGTTCATTGACTTCGCCAAGGCCTTTGACACTGTCCCGCATTCGCGACTCTCATTGAAGTTTGGGTCATATGGAATAGCTGGTCGCGCTCTCCAGTGGGTGTCAGCTTTTCTGGGGGACAGGAACAGTGTACTCTTGTGGGAAGCAGTCTTTCGTTTCGACAAGCTGTCCTTAGCGGCGTTCCGTAAAGCTCTGTCCTAGGTCCGCTGCGTTTCTCCGTCTACGTGAATGACTTGCCGGAGGAGTTGAGGTACCGTCGCTCTTATTAGCTGATAACCTAAAGCTCTGGAATATTGTTGCTATCCCTGGATGTCCTGTGGCTCTTCAAGGGGCTCTGGATAGACTCTGGGAAGGGTCTGTCTTGGGATTGCTGCGCATAAACCGGGCAAAGTGTTCAGTGCTGCGTACCAGAGCGTCTGGTTCCTCCACAAGTTATGTGCTCGATGGAAGTGAACTTCCTCACGTGACTCATCAGGTTTATCTTGGTGGCGTCCACTGTTACTCACTACACTCTGGAGACAATTAGGAGAATGCGGCTAGTAAATAAATAAATAAATAAATATTTTATCCTCGATAAAGCGAGACGCCTTTTGGGCATGATCAGCATATTGCAATATTGTACATGATAGCAGAATAAGCAGCACCAACAGCGGGAGTAGTACAGTTGGAGACAGTAGTGTGGGCCCAGAGGGCCCAAACGTTGTACAAAGTTTATGTACACAGAATGCGAGAGGTAGAGATAGTAATCAGATCACTTATATGGTATGTTGATGAGGAACTAGTCCGATGAGGTCCCGTAAGCCGTGCAGGTCAGTGAGTGAAGTATGAGGAAACTGGTGAAAAATACTTAAGAATAGTGGCAAATCACTGACCAGGTATGTAGGCGTGTTCGTGCGAGAGCAGATATATGCACAGAACTTGTAAATGTGATGTCGGTCAACTTGCCAATGTGTTAGGGACGGTGACTTTATTGAGTGGCGAGTCACATCCGCCACGTCGCAGCGTTGTTAAACAGACATTTGTGGCTTTTTGTAAGGAAAACGCTTGCCAGACGAAGACCCACCACGTCCTGGAACACTGCCGGCTGGTGATGTAACATTGACAAGATTGTATCTGACCGACTACTCTCGCGGATATTCGCAGTCACGTAACGCCAGTTTGTTTCCCATGGGTGTGTAGTCGCCTTCGGAGTCCAGTGCAAGTGGTTGGAGCTGTTGAAGTCGGACGACTCAGGTGAGCTGTATTGAGTTGATCAGTTTTCTAGGTTCTTTAGTGTGTCAGGATTATGAATTGCGGGTTTTTTCTGTTCTTTATTGATTCAGTGACTATGGGAGCGTCGCAGGTATGTCCCCAGTGTGTTCGGATGTTGTGGTTTATCCGTCCTTCTTTCAGGACCCTAACCGCTGATGTGTTTGTGAAGCTCTTCTCAGCACTTGTGCGACCCCACCTAGAATATTGCGTCCACGCCCCTCCACACTGCCTTGTCAGGGACAAAATGGCGCTACAAAGAGTGTTGCTTGTTGGTACCAGGTTGATCAAGGGATTGCGAGGGCAAACGTACCCGGAATGCCTACTAAGTTTGGAGATGCATTAAATGCAATGTCGAAGGATTAGAGGGGACCTAATCCTAACCTACCGTATTTTGGCTGGAAAGGTTGGCCATGATTTGTCCACGCTATTTAGTCCTGCCAAATTATCTGGTCTCCGCTGACATTGTATGAAGCTGGACAAACCGCGGTCCGATCGAATTAGAGCGGAGACACGGTTATCACGTCGAGTCCTCGAGCGCTGGAATTTGCTTCCAGAAAATGTTGTCAAGTAAGCTACGGTTAAGGGGTTTGAGCGTCAACTAGACGCTCTTGGGTGGCAAAATGAAACCGGCGCTTTTTCCTGACTAATTCCTATCTTCATACTTTGCTTCTATTTTCTTTACATTTCCTCGCCATTGACATTATTCTCTTCTTTTAACTGATTTTCCCTACTCTCTTACCTTCGCTTTTTCTTCCTACCTTACTTACTTACGCAAGTGACATAGCTGGGACAGCTGACGCAAGGAACGTGGGCATTAAATTGGTGGACTAGGGTGTTTTTGGGTGTTTTCGTTTTAGACCCATCAAGAAGTCGGAGCTCCCCTATCAACCCCTGGATCGACGAACCATTCAAGAAGGAACACTTACGGGATCCATCTTATCGCTCCAGTACCACTTGAACTTGAACTTACCATAACGCTAAACGTCGAGGCCAAATTTCTAGAAGCTTAGTGCTGCAGGAAAATAAGGAAAGAAAAGATACTGCATTGATCCGGAAGTTTGCAGAGAGCTGGAGGTAGTTTAAGTTACCATTTGCGTAATGGTTGCCTGGGTAAGGAATAGGGCAATTATGAAAGTTATGAGTGAGTAAATTTAAGGAGGAACGCGGAGTGCGGAGGCAAACTTACACAGCATTGATGCAGAAACTCATCAGCTCTGAAGGGACCAGTATGCATGAGGCTTTGGTGATCAAAAGGCGCTCAGCATACTGGGGTATACAGGCGGGGCCAGGACTGTCATACATATGGTCGGTCTGATAAGTTTGCTTAGCGACCAACAGACTTAGGCTAATGTGTAAGTTTGAATTCTATGTTGTAAGGAACCACGTTAGGTAGGGAAAAGGTTGTACGAGCGATCGGACGTCCTGAAGAAGATTAGTCTGCGGTCTAAAGATTGTAAGGTGGTCGGATATGAATACGGCTCTTATAAGTACGGTCAAGAAGTCGGCAAAAATGGATAAAATGTGGCGGTGATGTTATGAGGCGAAGTATCCAGATAGCAAGAAACAATTCAAAGCAAGGTTAGCAAATAGTTGCCGTAGACAAGGTGAAGACAAATAGCATATCTTCGTGAATGAGTAACTTAGGTGCGAATGACAGTGTTGATGGATGCAAGTACGCATCGGCGCTTGGGAAACGAGGCTGAGTGAGACGTCCATGGTTAGCAGTAACCTATAAGCCAAAGGTGCCTAGATATAGTGCGGCCGAATGTACTGTAAAGTAATGTTGTAGGTCTGCACCAGACCTTGTCTATGCTCCATCCCGGCCAGTCTCAAACGGATGATTATCCGAATTTCAACGTTGAAAAGGCAGGTTATTTTATTTAGACACATAAATTTTTGTGCCTTTTTTGAGAGCATTCAGCTTGTGTATCTCTCCCAGACGTAATGGTAATTGGCTCCAGATATTTACGTAAGCAACTAAGCGGAAATGTGAACGTGGTTTCTTCCTTGTAGTAGCGGAGTACCAGTGCAGGAACGGTTGCTGAGGTTAAATTCTGAGCTCGTTCTCCGTGTCGGGTCTGGTATGTCACTGTGCAGCACTTGTTGCATTATCTTAAGCAAGAAGCCTAGGTTTAAAGTAAATCATCTTGGGGTTTTAGGACGTGGCGGGTTTTCTTTTGACAAGCGTTCTTACTACAAACAGCCACAACTATCAGTTTAACAACACGGCGACGCGGCGAATGTGACTCGCCACTCAATAAAGCCACTGCCCCAAACAAGCATTAGCAACTTGACCGATACCAACTTTCACAAATTCGGTGCATGCAGCAGCCATTGCACGACTACGCCTACATGTCTGATCAGTGACATGCGACTATTCTTAAAATAGTTTTGCAGCGTTGTTCTCATGCTTCACTCACCAGACCAGCACCGTTTACACAACTTCCTCGGACTAGTTCTTCACTAACATACACAACATTAACGATCTAATTCTTGTCTCTGCATCTCACATTCCATGAGGATAGCATAGATTCCATCTTTGGGTCATGTGTCTACACTAATGACCACGCCTGTATTACTCCCGCTCTTGGTCCTGCTACTTATGCTATCGTGTACAATATTTAAGTACGCTGATCCCGCCCAAAAGGCGTGCCTCTGTTTGTCGAGGATAAAATATTTATTTATTTATTTATTTAAAGGGTTAGATGAAAACATCTCTGTACAATGAACAATGTACGATGATTCATCACGGGTAAAAGGGAATGTGTTTTACAAGTCCCGTAGGATGGTTGGAGTAAAGGTTAAAGTTTGTAGGATCATTGAGTTTTATTCGCTAGTTCACCATCGCATTGAGGCTGGACCTTACCGTGATGCGATGGTTTGTGTGCCACAGCGATCCATTGAGCTATGCTGGGTGGTGCTTTTGCACCTTCAGAGTCACTCATACCAGATTGGTCAATGGTTAGAGGCCAGACAAACTCAGCCCCCTGGTCCTCCAGGTTGGGGGTTGGAATGAAGGTGGCACCTTATTCCTTATAACGGACTCCTTAGAGCCCACCGCCAAACCCACTGCCTTGCGGTCAAGTTTTTGAACCAAAGGCTTTGGTTGAGAACCTTTTAGAGGTGTGTCTCGTTTTACAGAGAATATACTATTTATTTATTTATTTATTTAATCGTTCTCCTGTCTAGGCCTGGGCAACCTGACAGTATCCTGTCCACGCAATACCATGAATCTTATCTCAAACAAATTGCTGATGCTCTGGCCACCACAGAGGATAATCAGCGGTGCCCTATCTGCTGCATCAAGCAGGGAGGATAGGGGTATGGATGCTACTGCTCAAGCCTTCCCGTCTTCTTATTCCCCATCTTACGCTTTTTCACTCTTACCGTCCCCTTTCAACTTCACTTATATCCTCCCAGTTTTCAACCCCCGATTCTTGGCCCTCCCCCAACATGCTTTGCTAGACATTTATCTTCTAATTTCAACTCACATGTGGACGCGGAGCGTCACTTCTCACCTGTCGACAAGCCCATGTCCATCCAAGCGGTCCATTCCAGTTCATCGGCTTCCATTTGGATCCCTCGATCCTCCTTCAGATTGGCATGCCTTAATGTACGCACACTACTACAGATCGGTCAACAGGCAGCACTTGCCCGAACGTTGGAGACCCTCTCGATCGATATCTGCTGCTTATCAGAGACCCGCCTGCACGACTCGAGCTCTGTGCTCACTCTACGATCCCCTTCAGGTGACGCATGCAGTATTTCTCATTGCGCCTATCCGGTGACGATGCAACTTCGAGCGCCGGCCAAGCTGGTGTTGGCATTGCCCTGAGTCCCCGGGCTGAAGCTGCTCTGGTTGATTGGATTCCAATCAGTAGCCGGATGTGTACGGTCCTATTGGCTGGCTCGTTGAAAGCTTCGTAGTCGCGCGGGACTAATAGGTGTCTACTCATCATCGCTGCCTACGCGCCCACAAACTGTAGCGATGATTCGGTAAAGAACGACTTCTACCGCCAAATGACTCAGCTGCTTCGCCACAGAAGAAGCACGGACACCGTTGTGCTGGCGGGTGATATGAACGCACAAGTTGGAAAGTTGTCCACTGATGAACTGCGTCTGGGCGGTCAGCACGGTGTAGGCTCCCGTAATAATAACGGTGAGCGGTTACTTCATTTGTGTGAAGATGCTTGCTTGTTTCCTGCGAGCACTAATTTCCGACACAGCACCCGCCGAAGGGTGACTTGGCGCCCACCAGCCTCGAACCAGCCTTCGACGCAGATCGATCACATTGCTATCAGTTACCGCTGGAGAGGCTGCGTCCAGAATTGTCGCTCGATTTGGAGCACATGTGTGGACACCGACTATGCACTTGTATGCGCTGGCATGCGGATGCGCTTTGACGGACGCCCACGACGACGCTGTGAGCGCATTGACACCAGCCAATTGACAAAGCCAGCTGTTCTGAACGCGTATCGAAGTACGTTGTCATATGAGTTGGGTACTCGCTCACTGGAGACAATTGATGGTCACTGGTCACGTGTTCGCCAGACCTTACTAGCAGCGCGCAACTTCTCATGTGGTATGTTTAAAAGCCAACATGGACATTGGGTCTCTTCTCGGTCTCTGGAACTTATCGACGCTCGCCGGCGTATCCCGGCTGGAAGCGAGCACAATGAAACTCGCAAAGAGCTCTGGGCAAAACTCCGTGCTAGCCTGAAGAGAGACTGCGAATCTTGGTGGTCTCATCGTGCGTAAGAGATGAAAGTGGCCGCTGCAGTTAGCAACCATTGTAAGTTATTCCGTCTGATACGGGAAACGGGCAGCAGTAGACCTAGTGTTAGTGAAACAATTTGTGATGAGAGTGGACAGCCCATTCACGATTTTTCGAAACGTTTGGAGCATTGGGCTGAGCATTTTGTAAAGCAAATTAATCGGCTAGAATTGTTTGATTCGCCGGTCACTGATCGCCATGCCCCGTGGGCTGTCCCTTTGGATCCGCCTGCTTGCTCAGAAGTCAAACGTGAAATCGGACCGTTGAAGTTGAACAAAGCCGCGGGAACGGATGACTTTCCTCCAGCCCTCTTTAAATTCGGAGGCTCTGCTCTTGTTGATGCTTTACATGAATTACTAGTGAAACTGTGGGAGCAGGAGACTGTCCCAACCGACTGGAGCCGCTCCGTTATTGTTCCCATCTTCAAAGGCGGCTCGCGCTCGGAATGCGGAAACCATAGAGGAATCAGTCTGATCTCCATCGCCTCCAAATTACTCGCCTCCATAATTCTTCACAGACTGACTGGCGCCGTGAAAGCCAGATTCTTGAGAAGCAAGCCGGGTTTCGTCGTGGTCGTGGCTGCATCGACCACATCTTCACCTTGCGTCAGTTGTTGGAGTACTGCCCCACATATTGGCGGCCCACCGTTGTCGTGTTCCTCGACATCAAACGTGCCTTCGATTCGGTTGATCGATGTGCCCTTTGCAATCGTTCACTCAGGAAAGGTGTGCCCGAGAAATATGTAAACATTATCCAAGCGTTATATACGCGTAGCACGGGCAGAGTGAAGGCTTACGGCAAGCTGTCGCCAACCTTTAATATCCCCAGCGGTGTAAGACAAGGATGTCCGCTGTCACCTTTCCTCTTCAACTTCGCTATTGACGAAGTCATGGAGTTTGCATTTACAGGACATGACTTGGAAGGTTTGGAGCAACTCCCAGGAGAACGACTGCTTGACTTGGAGTATGCAGACGACATTGCCCTCATCTGTGACAGCTCCCAGACTGCCAATCCGCGCTGGACAGATTAGCACTGGTTGTCAGTCGCTTCGGGCTTTGCTTCGCATCATCGAAGTGCAAAGCGTTCCTCCAAGGTTGGCAGGGATCGCCTCCTGCGCTGACCCTTGGTGGGGATCAGCTAGCAGTCGTTCAGAAATTCAATTACCTGGGAAGTTGTATCAGCGTCCTTGGGATCGAAGACGAGATCACGAACCGTATAGCGAAAGCTCGAAGTGCTTTTGCTAACCTTCGCCACCTATGGCGACGGCGCGACATTACCCTCGCCCTGATGTGTAGAGTGTACAATGCAGCGGTACGTTCGACCTTACTGTACAGTTGCGAAACCTGGTCCCTAAGGTCGGCGGACTTGAGGAGGCTAGCTACGTTCGACCACCGGTGCCTTCGTAATTTAGCTCACATCTGGTGGGAACACCGCGTGAGTAACGAGCCTGTTCGACGCTTTGTTTACGACACAGGAAAAGGAAATGAACCGCTCAGCACCGTTATTTCTCGCACCAGGCTCCGATGGCTGGGCCACGTGTTGCGCATGCCAGCCCACCGACTCCCTCGATGTGCGTTGTTTGCTCACCGGGGATGTGGGTGGAAGAAGAGGAGAGGTGACCAAGCAATGACTCGGTCGAGAGGAATGAAGGCCCTCACTTCGGAGCTGGCCTTGGTTGGAGCGTCACGGCTCCCTGGTTGGGATCCAAAAGACGGTGAACACGTTTGGCCGGATACACTTGTTGACATGGCAAGGATCCGACCTCAGTGGCGTTTGTGCTGTGAGTTTCTTGGTCCCTCCCCGTCCCTTTTAGCCTCCCTCTCCATCTACGATCTCATTTCTTAGGGTACAACATAATAAAAACTTTTTCTTTTTGCCCGGTAGCTGGCTGGAATCTTACCGGAACGGTGTCTATCCGTTGCTGGTAGCTCAGCTGGCATGCAACTGTTGTTTCTATTTTTCCTTTGTGTATATTATTATGTGTATGTATGTATGTATTTCCTTCATGTATTGCGGCACAATAGCGGAGGTGTTTTCCCACCTCTAGTTGATGTGTATAATGATGAATGATGATGGTTCGCTAACTCAAGTGACCACGAAGTTAAATGCACTACTACATAACAATAATATTATGCGGAAGTTGGATGTGCAACGAAAAATTGTGTAGAGTGCAATCATATTTCAGTAAGCGCATGAGGAATAAAAAGCAGAACAACAAAGCCCACTAGTTTGTTTCTTCAGTTGACAGATTTGCTATGCTAATCCAGTTTAACTATATCCAGGTTAAGCACATGAACACTTCTGCATGTATCCTCACCGCCGCGTTGCAGGGAGGGCCGATACGCACATGGTTAGCTCTGCGTCATTCCGTCCTACTAATGGAGCGGACTATTTTAAGTAATGCAAGTTTGAAAACGTTTCATCAACGCGTTGTTGGAAATACATTACTGTAGGGGCAAGGATAACGCCGGTTGGAAGAGCATTCCGAGCACGGGACACACGAAGGTAGAAAACATTTTATTTGAAGGATGTTTGTGAGTAATTAAGTTTCGTAGAAAGTAGAAGTCACGACTAAACTCCACACGAAAATCTGCCTCGACGGGGAATCGAACCCCGGTCCACGAATTTCCGGTCCGCTGTTCTACTACTGAGCCACCGAGGGCTGACGATTAGGTGCGGAATTTAACACGCGCCTTCTGCTTGGTGCGCGACGTATTGCCAATGAGCTCACAGTAACTGTCCTGGTGTTGCAGATAGGCTCACTCACTCGTCACTTCCCAGTGTACCGAGGTAACTGTCCATCCGAAGTCCAAAGGGCGATGGTATATTATTTGAAGGCTGTTTGTGAGTAACGTAAGTTTCGTAGAAGGTAGAAGTCACGAGTAAACTCCACTCGAAAATCTGCCTCGACGGGGAATCGAACCCAGGGCTGGCGATTAGCTCTCGGTAGCTCAGTGGTAGAGCAGCGGATCGAAAATTCGTGGACCGGTGTTCGATTCCCCGTCGAGGCAGATTTGCGTGTAGAGTTTAATCGTGACTACTACCTTCTAGAAAACATTTTGTTGACAATCAAGCTGAGGCTAGTGAGTAGTCAATTTGAGCTGATGGCCTTTGAGGTTGGCATTTTGGCTCAGCTGCAACAGGTTGTGACATGGATGAGTTGGGTTCATCAATATTAAGTAAAAGATGAGTAGGTCTTCTCACTGACATCGATAGTAACCATCGTACAATTTTACGGACGGCAGTCCACCTTGGTAAGGGTGATAAAACAGTCCTCTAACGTGTTTGGTTCCTCGACGTTGTGCAGCTTCAAGTACATCGACGTCGCGCTTGCGCCAGAGACGTCAGGCCTGGATCGCATATTCTGCGCGATGCCTCAAGTAGACGTTCTTCAGGTGCAGGAAGTTTTATTGCTCAAAATTGACGGAAGCCCTCAGTAAGCGTCCAAGATGTGGACTGGTTCTTTATAAAGCCTTTTCAGCCTGTTGCGAACGGCCGAGGCAGTCTTGCACGAGCCTCCCTGGGCTGTTTTCTTGGGAACCACGTTGACCGCTGGTCCTCAAGTTGATATTTATAGATATGCTGATGGCATAAGCTTACCAGTTTACACTTGGGCACGTTGAACTGGACTAAGTTGTCAGCTGACCACGCATAAGTCCTGTCGAGAGCGCTCTGTAATGCCATGTAATAATCCGCTGTCCTGATATCATGCCAAATTTTGCTATCATCTGCAACTAGTAAGAATTTCGACGACAGTACGGTGACAAGATCGTTAATAAACGTGAGGAATAAACGAGACCTCAGTACCGATCTTTGGGGCACGCCACACTGGATGTCACTTGAGTCATAAGTAGAGCTGCGGACTCTTACCGGCAGCTGACAATGAGCGAGCACGTTGCTAATCCAACCGAGGATAAGGTCACCAAATCCATAGCGTCGAAGCGATTGTAGGATAAATCGATGGTCCGAACACTCCATCACTTACGGACCTCCATGTAGACAACGTCGACTCCCACTCTGGCATCAGTTGACCCTGCCCAGCTTGCTCCGGCAAGCAGCAAGTTTGCAGCGCATGGTCGATTTCGCCGGCATCCGCGTTGCTGGGGCACTGGGATACTGTTGTTCGCAAGCTACCCCATGCGCGCTTCTGCAATTATACCTTCCATTCCTTTGGAAAAACTTAAGTGGAGAGTAACTGACGGTAGTACTAGGACGCCGAGCGATTAGCATTTTGTAAATAGGAGCGACTAGTCCAAGTTTCCACATTGTCGAAACCTGCACTTGGTTGAGACAAAGTTGAAAGAACCCAGCTAATGGTTAGGCGCAGTCTATGGCCATTGTCTTCAAGACCTCGGTTTGATGTCGTCCACACCAGGGTAGCTGTGCACACGCAATGACATTAGCCCTTTTAGCACGCTGGCCGCCGTAAACGATACGTGGTTTAACCCTGATGGAGACGGAAGCTGCGTAAAAAGCGCATAAAATAATGGTTCCCACCGGACAGTATAACGGAAGTGTCGACGAAGCACGCTGGCTGCATCTTGTGCGGTTTGCGCGAGAACATCTGTTGCACGTAAAACTTGGATCCGGCGCTGCACTCTGCGCAGCTTTTTGACGTGTCCATACAGCAACTTTGGATTTCTACCGCTTTTGGCTGCAGTTCTGCTGTTGCTGGAATGTGTCTTCGCGGATCAACTGGGCGCAGTGGTTTAATTGGGTTGTGTATGCACCACAGGTCAGGTTACCGGGACAACTTTGTGTGCGCGCCAGACTGAATCAAGTAAGGCCATGCATTTACTAGTACGGCTACACAGGAACCAATTCACTTGCTTCAGACGATGGACCCTGCTTTCTAACGCATTTGCTACTAGCTCAGTGAATTGCTTGACGAACAACGACCAAGCGACATCGGGCGGCTGCTCAATCGGGAAAGACCAGTTGGTTTCTTGCACGAAGTTAGACAGTATACCGTACTGAGTAACGACATAGGTTTTCACGTTGTTCTCACTGATGTACACCGAGTAACAGATGTAACGATAGAGTAACATGGCTTGATCGCCAAGGCCAAGTGTTGCATCTATGGTTCCGGTATCGACCATTACTTCCTCATTGGAGACTGCAAGGTCCAAAACAAAGGGTGTGCCACCCGCTCGAAATGGCGTGGGAGAGGTGACATGGTTGCACAGAGGTACATCGGCGATCACCTCTTGCAAGTGCGTCTTGGATTGTTTGTGGTGCGATGCTTGAACTCTGACTGCTTGCAGGTTGAAGTCTCCTCAGAAAGACCTAGCTGTATGGTCATGCCAGCACTCGTTTCATTGCAGAACCTAGGCATTGCTCCATTTCCAAAGTGGACATTGGTGGGCGGTAGACTATCTCTAGTAAGCACACCTCCCCACGGCTTAAGTGCATACGACACCAAAGAGAATCGACGACTTTTGTTCCTGCGCCCTCAATGATATCAACGGTCAAGTCTGCTCGAGAATACAGAAGGACTCCCCTCCTCTGTTAGGTCGAGCTGTTCGTATGGAAGTCCTGCCAGGTAGTGCAAGCTCAGCATCCGTGATCTTTTTCAGCCATGTTTCGGTGACCATGACTAGGTCAAAAGGCTTGGAGACTTGACGAATTGAAGGTTCGTTTAGCTTGCTGAGAAGACCTTGTACGTTGGTATACAAGCGGGTGCTTGCATCGGTGGTCAGAAGCGGGTTTGTGAATGTTGTTTTTCGGTTGGGGTGTAGGCCGATACTTGAGGGGTCGGCTGTCGGTCGTTTTATCGTAGTACCGATGATGCAGACCCTAGGGCCAATTCAGGTTGCTGTATCGAGCTCTCAGATAAAACAATAGGGTAACCATCATGTCCTTTTTCAGCTGTCTGGGTAGCTTGGCATTGTTTCCGTCCTGAGCTACACGGTGACAAAATTTTGCTGGTAAGTTGCTTGCAGAGTGTTGCATTGTCTAGCTGTGGCCCGGTGCCTACTGCCGTTATACGTATTTTGGATGGCAGCGTTTTACGCTTTTCGTGCCACAGTTGCATCAACGGTTCTGCTATAAGCTTGGAGTGCAAGGAGAGTTTCATCACTCAAGGACCACACCCATTTTAGGTTGGAGATAGCGGTAACCTTTATGCCGAATTAGCGCCAAGCTTTTCGAGTGCGAGTACTTTATGAATCAGCGTATGCATCCCAATAACGCGCCCTAACCTTTAGCTCGATTAGTGACGGAAGCTCGGGGAGAGAGAACTGCCCCTGCATCATTACCTGACTGAAGTGTTACCTGACATAACCACGGTTTATCGTAGTGTACGAAGTTTGGGGACGGACTAGACGTATCATACTTACTGGTTTAGCTTAAACCCCTATTAAGTGACACAGGGAATCCCACTGCTGTTGGTTGTCCAGTGCCTTATCTTTTATGGAGTCCGCCCGGGATTCAGTAATAGTAGAGCATGTAACAGTTAGAAAATGATGGTAGTGTTTCATGTTCTCCTTTTTGAAAGGAAAAGTGACCGCTTTCTTCGGTTGGACAAATGGTGATTGTAGCCAAAAAGTGCACAATTTTCGGAAATGGAAGGCACTGAAGTGCAGCAAAATCGTAAGTGGAGCGACGATGAAGTGGATTTATGTGTACGTATAGTGAACAGGAAAAGCATAGTAGGTAAAGTGAAGACATTATGCGAATACTGAGCGTAGTATGTTTTATATGTGCTCCATGCTGAGGCTGATGTCGCATTCATGATGCTTCTTCACAGCTGGTCAACCATACAGGCTGCGGATAGCGACCTCATGCGCGTTCTGTTCTCTTGAGACAGGTAGTCCACTACGTTTATTTGCAGATATTTGTGTCATCTGTACACCATCTGTTTGACCATGCCGATCATTACGGTCTCGCCCACTACGCCAATGCGGCCACTGAACACCTGCTCTATCTGCTCTCAGCGTGTAGGACCTCGTTCCAAAGCCATCACCTGCTCGATCTGTCTTCACCGTGTTTACGCTCCCTGTGACAATTCGCTCCATGCAGCTGACATCGAATTCTGTCGCTCGCATCCACAGACGGTCCTGCGGTACATTTGCCCGGTTTGCATTCCCAGAATTGCGAACTACGTGCGGGATATTTCTTGCGACCTTTCCTCCACGACTTGCCCTATGGTTGGTTCTGTAATCTCGTCTCCCACTAACCCGCCCTCCACACCGCGTAACAAGCAGTCGCAGACGCAGTCGCCCCGGTCACCACGATTTGTTGAGCCGCCTAGCAACGATGCTCGCTCAGAAGTGCGCTTGCTTAATCTGGAAGAACAGCTACAGAATCTATTGCGGAAAGTCGACGGTCTAACCAAACGACGACAACAGCCTCCCAACCGTCCTGAATCACGTACCGTCTCACCGTTACCAACTGCTGGTCTGCCCAACACTTGCCGACGACCAACGCTTCCGACGGAGGCCCTCCCACCAAGTAAGCTTGCTACCGCAACTTCAGAATCGACATTCTCATGACTCCACTATGTGGAGCTCAATCTGTACCGCGTTAAACCTTCCGGAAACAAAACCCATTAGTCTCACAAGACTGACTCGCCACACTTCATCTCCGAGCGCCGGTAAGCCAAGACTTCTGCGTGTCGACTAGCAGCCAGGCCCTGCTATGGAGAATGTCCAGTTGTCAGCATACCTACTCCGAAACAATGCGTCTCTCGGCATTTAACAAATTTGTATCTTCCCCGACATCCCTTGGACCAAGCGCGCTGCGCGCAGACAGCAACTGACGCCACCCATTCAACCATGCTCCATCATCGTGCATGGCGTCCCAGAACTGCATGCCCTTGACGCAACCTTACAACAGCGACAACAGTTTGACTGTAATCAATGGCGGTTCCTTCAGCAGACACTAAATATTGTCAACGTAATCACAACGGACGTTCACCGCCTACCTCGTCCAGCAAGTTATACAGGAACAGCCCCCCGTCTCCTGAAAGTGACATTCCTCACCGCTAGCATGGCAACCGATGCACTCACCATCTGGTATGCTAATAAAAGACGAGCACCACCGGATATCCGTCTGCGTCCAGCTGGGCAGCCGGTGCCGAGGCGCACAGCTTCCCACAGACCCCTGGTAGCAGCAGCAGCAAACTCGGTACCGACACACTCTGACCAGATCGTCCTCAGACGGTCCACCACCGAACCATCTGTTTCACTGCCTGGAGTAATTTACTCACCTACACATTCCAACTTTCAGTCTCTCAACGACCCAGCCGCCAGCACCCATCTGTGCCCCGACGACCCACACCTTGTTTCCCCAACTACTAACCTTAGCAGCTCCACTCCTCTAAACCAAAAAAACGGTGCACTGCCGGTCATCTGCTGACCGGCAGCACCCTAGTTACTCCCGCGCTCATCACCCAAACGGGCCTCACCTGTATCTACACGAACGCACAGGGCCTCATTTCCAAATTTCCGGAGCTCCAATCCCGACTTCTATCAACACCAGCGGACTTAATAGCCATAACGGAAACATGGCTCTCCGGCGACATAACCGACGGTGAAATCCAACTTCCTCACATGTCAGTTCTCCGCTCTGACCGCGCAACCCCAGGTGGCGGTGTCGCACTGTACTATGACATTTCCCTCAGCTGCAGCATGTTAACAAACACTGCCCTCCAGTCTCCAGGCACTATGTAGTGCGAGGTCGTACTAACCGCCAAACACTCCAGCTGTCTTGGTATCATTTACCGCCCCCCAAACAACTCTCCCGAGAAGGATGAACGACTAATGCACGACGTCCACCTTATGTTATCCCACAAGCGCGCACAGTTTCTTATCATGTGTGATTTTAACCTGCCCCGTCTATTTCACTCTGTCCCGTCTACTAACTCCTTTGCATCAGACCTCATTGATCTTCTTCACACGGCCCCGTTTTACAACCACACGTATCAGCCGACCCGATTCCGATCCAACAACCAACCATCCCTGCTAGATCTCGTCCTCACTAACGAAGAACTGATGGTTGAGCACGTTGAGTATGATGCCCCTTTGGGGCTTAGCGAGCAATGCGTCCTCCGTTTCGATTTTATATGCTTCGCCGAAAAACTCGTCAGCACGCCAACTTATACCAAACGCTGGACTGATTACGGAAAATTGAACCTTTTCATTTCCGCTAACAACTGGTCACCCGAGCCCCAATCGAGTGCCGACAGCGTGTGGTCAAGCTTTTGCTTTACCCTACGTGAACTCTGCTCCACTACGACGACGTGCAAAGAATTTTCCATAGGGAAGAGACGCCCAGCACTCATCCGAAGTCGTACACGAAAATGGATTGCCTCCAGGAACACGGCATGGAGAAACTATCGCTCCCATCCAACGGCCACTCAGTGGGAATATTACCGATCCATCCGTAACCAATGCGTCCATCTTGTGCGAGAAGATAAGAGTGAGCACCAGCGTCAATTTATGCGTCAATTTTCATCCAATCCCAAAGCCTTGTATAGTCACGTCAATAGTCTTCGACAGGTCAAGCACGGTGTCACCGCATTGCCGACCCCCACAGGGCTCACGAAATCAGCTAACGAGGCAGCAGAAGTCCTGTGCCAGCAGTACGCATCCGCATTCTCCGTTCCATCAATGCACACAACGACGGTACCTACTTCGGTTTCACTCTCAACTTCCCTGACGACTGTTCATTTCACTCCGGAGAAGGTCCTGGCGAAACTCAAATCCCTGCGGCTAACGGCCTCTCCTGGCGCTGATGGTTTCCACCCACGGCTCTTGCGAGCGTGCGCTGCAGCTCTAGCTTCACCCCTAGCGGAGCTGTTCACCCACTTCTTCTTGCAAGGCAAAGTTCCCAATGATTGGAAATGTGGGACTATTACACCAATTTACAAAGGCGGTACTCGCAAAGATCCGGCCAATTACCGACCGATAACTCTCCTATCTACGATCTCCAAAGTGATGGAATCGATCGTCGCAGACGCTTTAATGGACCACATGGAGGCCCAGAAACTGCTCTCTGATTGCCAGCACGGTTTCCGGCGTCAACGGTCTTGCCTGAGTAACCTGCTACTTGCCAGGGACAGCTGGACGACTGCAGCCGACTCTGGCCAAGAAACGCATGTTATCTTCCTGGATTTCGCCAAAGCCTTCGACAAGGTCGACCACGAGATTCTGCTGCGGAAACTGTCATCTTACGGCGTTTCAGGGGACTTGATGGACTGGATCCGGAACTACCTCCAAAACCGTACCTTCCAAGTACGCGTCGACGGAGCGTTGTCTCCCCGCATCCTTGCCACAAGCGGAGTTCCACAGGGGTCTGTTCTCGGACCGCACCTCTTCCTAGCCTTCATTGACGACGTCACACCGCAAGTGGAGTCTTCGCTGCTACTATACGCGGATGACGCGAAGCTGTGGCGCACCATTAACCTTCCGGACGATGCCCACGCACTTCAGACGGACCTCGACCGTCTACATCAATGGTCCATAGAAAATAACCTTCCATTTAACGCTTCGAAATGTCGCGTCCTTTCTACCCGCCCTTCCGCTTTTTTTCCTATATATTACCTGGGAGCGTCTATCCTCCAGATCTCTTCAGCCGAAAGAGACTTGGGTATCATTACCCAGACGAGTCTTTCCGTATCCGCTTCCTGCCGGAAAGCAGCTGCTGCTGCTAACCGCATGGTGGGATTGCTGAAACGAGCCTTCGGTCAAATTGACCCCAGCAATTTCCGCCTCCTCCTTAACGCTTTTCTTCGACCCCACTTGGAGTTTGCTATTCAGGCTTGGAGCCCTTGGTTGTTGAAGGACCAACGCATACTCGAAGCCCCACAACGTCGAGCAACCAAACTGGTCCGAGGTCTCAAGCACCTAGGTTATCCACAACGACTTCAGTGCCTGGGCCTCTACTCGCTTAAGTACCGACGTCTACGGGGCGACCTGATCCTCGTATTCATGATCTTATCCAACCCTGGACATCCCTGTCGCCACCTACTTACACTGCACCAATCGGGCTCCCACCTACGTGGCCACCCACTGAGGCTCACACATCAGCACAGTCGGCTGAACTGCAGACGACACTACTTCGCTTTGCGAATCTGCCGACCGTGGAATGCTCTGCCTGCCGATTTAGTCTTGGCACCCACTGTGGCGGACTTTAAGACCCGCTTGGACTGTCATCTGGCCGAGCTACACCGCGATATTCCATAATTCCATAATTTAACTACATTCTACTGGATGGAATTTCTTTCTTTTTTTCTTCTTCTTCTACCTACTTCCTTTCCAAAGCCGTTTCGGAGGGCGTGGTGGGATGTCTCGCTTTGAGCCGGCGTGCATTCTGTTTAAATGCCACATAAGCCCGATGAAGATACGGCTAACACGCGAGTCCAACCCGCTATAAGGTTGCTTGGCCTTTCATTAGACCCGACCCGAACTCTTTTTACCCTATGGGTCATGTAAAGCTCGAGCTTTTATTCCCATTAAATACAATGTTCCAATGTTCCAATGTACCGCAGTTGGGATAAACCGACATACACTTAAACAAGGTCTTTTTAATGTGGAAAAATTCATTCCATTTTATTTCGTTGGTTCTGCGTACTTGATAATCTTCTCCCAACTTACACACGTCGCTCATGCAAATTGTGGCAAACTTGCGTAATTTTATCGCGTGGTATTTTTAAATAACATTCAGACATTTTGTACTTATCGCGTATGCACATTTAACCACTTTCTTCCATATGCTAATTTAGCGCGTATTTATGTCGTCATATGCGTTTACTTTATTCGATATCGGTATTTCGGATGATTGGCTGTTGTTTGACATCCCAGGTGTGGCTGCGCTTGATGTGAATATTGGCAAGGTGCCTACCTGTCTATTACCCACTACCCCATCCATCTGGCTCCAGGAGACAGTTGGTCGTTGCTGGAGGGAACGGGGTGCACGGTCCTTGTGGTCGCGCTAGGCTCGAAGAGTGGTTCCATGCACTCAGTGTTGAGCGGACTACTGTCCAGCCACTGCCTTGTGTGAGGTTGATTCCCCAAATACAGCGCGCTTGTGTTTGCCTGTGATGGAGTGTGAGCCGGTTCCGTTGATGAAACGTGGCTCCCATCCACTTGCCTCCCGGTCTTACTCCTTCGGGTTTACACTGGATATGGGGTGTGTGGTTGGAGCTGTGGGTGGTGCAGCCCAAGCCATCCATGGTCCCTCTGTAGGCGCAGACGTCCTGTGGCTGCCTACAGTGACAGGAAAATCCGAGACAGGATGCCGCCAACCATGTTTTACGTGTCAATAAAATAGTGAAAACGTTTCTCTATTCAATATGCCAGAAGCTAATTGTTGGCACTTACTTTACTGATCGGCGAGTCAAATCCGCCACGTCGCAGTGTTTCGAAATGACGTTTGTGGCTTCTTATGGGAAGAACGCTTGCCAGGCTAAAATGTACCACGTACTGGAACACTGCCATCGATTCATTCAAACGAAAATCTGCAACTGGAAATGCCTCTGATCGGCCACCTGTTCACTGTTATTTACTGTCGAATGGCACCTCTGTTAGTTGATCAGATAGCTCAGTCAGGGCCCGCCATAGAGATTGAAGCCAATCGAGCAAGGTGAATAATTGTGCAAGTAAGCTAAAGTTCTGCGGTATCTAGGGTTGCACTTTCTCTGATTTTGTATACCCGCTGGCATGTGAGAAATCTGTGTCCAGCTATCCTTAGTGGACAACAGTCGTCGTGTTGGGTGCATTTGGCTGGTTTTGGTATGAGGCCATGATCCAGGTGAATCCTTGTTGATTAGTTCGTCCCATCTCAGAGAGAGACAGTTCCTCAGTACGTGCCCGGATCTTAATAAAGTTCCTGACCTCGGAGAAACGGGATAGAGAGGAAAAGGTTGAGCAAAGACCTGAACGTACAATCACAGAATCAAGCATCGTGAAAATCATACAAGACCTTAAGACTTGGGCCAAAGATGTACAACGTGTAAATGAAATTACGCGGAAAATGTTTTTTGATTATGCAACAAAAAGTATGGCCCAATAGGTAACTTACTGTGATGTGAATGAAGCTCTAGAGCATTGTTCTAATAATTAGTCGTGGGACTAGTTAAAGTGGTTGGGGTTAAGGGGTGAGAAGCAAGAAGAATAAATAAATAAATAAATAGTTTATTCTCGACTATGCGAGGCAAGCCCATGGAGGCGTGATCAGATGTGTACAACTGTACAAACAATTTATGGCAACTGTAACAGTGACAGTAGCAAATTGTTCATATGTCCATGATTGGAACTTACAATAAAGAAATAAATAGTTTATTCTCAGTTTCATAGAGACACACCAACTCAGGCATGATCAAGGTTTAATAACAGATGTGTATCTCGACGATACATCGGGTTCAATCGTGTGTAGTTGAAACGGTGTCGGGAAGAGTTGGTATGTGAGTCTAGTCGACTTGCCAGTATGTAGTTGTGGGCAGTGACTTTATCCAGTGGCGAGTCACATCCGCCACGTCGCAGTGTTGTTAAACAGACATTTGTGGCTTTTTATAGGGAGAACGCTTGTCAGGCGAAAACCCACCACGTCCTGCAACACTGCCGTAAAGCATTTTGAACATTAGTGTTGAACTGGCAAAGCCGCTTGACGAATGGTTTCACCTTCGGTTTTCCGCAAAGTGATGGCTTCTAATTTCCTCTGTTAGTTAAACAGGTAATTTGCTCGGGGTCGTCATGATTTTAGAGGTCGTTGGAGGAGGGGGACATCGCGATTATTCTTCTTGTTGTATGTCCAGGTGAGCAAAAGTTCAACTTTTCCGCTGTCCAGATTTTTCAGATGTATAATGTGTGGGAGTATGAGGATATGTACAGTTCTCCATACTGGACAAGGGTTATGGTGATTGTAGTTCGGTCCTTTCGGAGTTCTACCATGCTCCATGTAAGTCCTTGTGGGTTGGTACGTCCTTCTTGGGCCAAAACTGTTACTCAGTCCAACCCCAGATCTCCAAGAAGTCCCGGATCTCAGAGCAAAGGGAGGTGAGGGACAACCGAGAGAAGACCGCAAGAACAGGCATGGAGTTGAACATTGTTAATGTCTTGTGTTGCAACATTTGGGCTTGAGACAAAAGCATGTACACTGTGCAACAATAATTATGCTGAAAATGTCTTTTGAATATCCTATAGAATCATTAGCTGTATGGGTGGATTGCTAACGCCTGCGTAGAGACAAGAGCGTTTTACCAGTAAGTAAAGTATGAAGTATCAGTTTAGTATGAGCCGATAATTGCGTGGGGACAGAGCAAAGAGAGTTAGAGTATTGGTAGTGATTGTCAGGTGCATGAACAGTACGTAGTTAGCGTAATCCGAGAGGGAGGGCATAATAAGCGAAAATAAATAGGTTGCCGCGAGAGAGTCCTAAAGATCAATTGGTGGCAGGGCAGCGGAAGGATCGGATGCAGATATTCTAAAGGAATAAAGGTTATTGAGATACGGAGTGGCTCCTAACAAGCACTGGATCATTGCATATGCATGGGGCCAATGGCCACCAGCTACTTCTGAAAAGAGATGCCGAATTGACGACGACCGACAGGTGGTGGCGCTAGGAGAGACTCAGTGGTCAGATGTAGCCATTCCAATCAGACGCTTGGTCACTAGTGTATGCCTATAGGGTCGCTGAGTGTATCAACAAGTCAGTAAAGGTAAGTGATAGGTCAAAAGACCAGCTGAGCTGGGACGCAAACAATCCGAGAGAATGAACATTGTAAGAAGGGAGCGAGCTCCGGATATCCGCAAAGTTAAATGGAAGCAGTGGCGACTATATGCTGCTAAGCAGAGATAGTGGCTCTAGAAAAGAGTGTATCAGTGGCTGGTGTAGCCATGTCATTATGACGTTTGATCACTACTGGATACCCACAGTTTCGATGAAGAAATCAACATGCGAGCGAAGCTTAGAGAGACAGACGTCAGAGGAAAATGAAAGTTGGAGAGTCAGGGAGTGGCTCTTTGCAAGCTACATAGAGCCAACAATGACTAGCTGCTATCAAGGAGAGTTGATGCGAGTAGGACGAACGACAAATAACGGCGTGCTAGGAGAGAGAAGAGTGACCAGCAATAGAGTTCGGATTAAGCCTTCAGTTACTAGTGGATCCTACGGTGGCACATAATAGGTCAGCAAACCAGCTGAGCTGTGACGCAAACATTTCAAGAGAATGAACTTTGTAAAAAAGGAGCGACTCCTACCAAGCTCCGGATATCCGCAAAGTGTAATTTAAGCTATGGCGACTAGCTGCTGCTAAGCGGAGATAGTGGCTCTAGAAAAGAATGTATCAGTGGCTGGTGTAGCCAT